>JAMPIT010000227.1:0-569017 GCA_026261815.1 Monarcha castaneiventris obscurior
CGCCGCTGCGCTGCTCTGCTGTCGCCCGCCCGACGAGGCGCCCGTGGCGCCGGCTCCGGCACCGGCCTCAGCACCGGCACCGGCCTCTGCTTTGGCCCCGGCCGGGGACCCGGACCCGGCGAGCGGCGGCCCCGGCGGGGCGGAGGCGGCGGCCGCGCCGTCGGGGCCGGTGGAGAAGGCGTCGCCCGGGGGGCGGCAGAACTTCCTGCTTCTGGGGGTGCTGGTGTTCATGCTGGGCGTGCTGAGCGCCTTCGCCGGCGCCGTCATCGACGGCGACACCGTGTCGCTGGTGGAGAGGAAGTACTCGCACTATTGCCTGCTGCAGCCCGGCGGCGCGGCCCGCCCGCGGAGCGGACCCGCGGCCCCCGACGGCTCCGCCGCCGCGCTCCGCTGCCAGAAGCTGCGGGACTACCAGCAAGGCTTGGTGCTCTCCACCGTTTTCAACGCGCTGGAGTGCCTCCTGGGCCTGCTCAACCTGCTCCTCGTCAAGAACTACAAGGCCGCGCAGCAGCGCGGACGGAGGCGGCGGCGGCGGCGAGCGGCCCCGGCGGCGGCGGCGGCGGGCGGGCGGCGGCGGCGGCGAAGGGGCGGCGGCGGCGGGCGGCGGGCGCCGCGCCACAGCCAGGGCTCCCTCTTCTCCGGCGGCGAGCCCGAGCTCAGCCCCGGGGATTGCCCCTTCCAGGCCGTCTCCTACATCAACGTGGGCGTCTTCCACGTCTTCGACGAGGCCGGCGTGGAGGTGCACTGCGGCGGACATCCCTCCGTCGAGCTGCCCGGCTACTCGCCCATGGACCCCGAGCTCAACGCCTCCTACCCGTACTGCTACCCCCTGCCCAGCGAGCAGCCCCCCGCCTACGAGGAGATCTACCCCGGGGAGCCCTGCGCTCACGGCACCTAGCGCCGACCGCCCGCGGGACGCCTGGCTCCCCGCCCGGCCCCGGATCGCCGTGACAGCCGGGAGCCAGCACCGAGCAGCCACGGGGCTCGGGGACAGCTCTCGCACCGCCGACGGGATGGTCCCGCCGCCGCGGGCGCAGCGGGACACGGGCGGCGTGCCGCCGTGCCTCTGGCTCTGCGGAAGCTTCTCCTCCCTCCCTCCCTCCCTGCTTTCCCCTTCCTTCCCCCCTTCCCTCCCCCACACCGACCCTTCGTCCGCCGGCGGCTGAATTTTCCGAAGGCTGCGCAAGAAACGCCTAATGGTTGGTTCCTGCCGTCGCCTCTCCTCTGTAGCCAAGTTTAGTTCCCTTCAAGTGATTCATCAGTCTCCAGCTTTAGCAGTCCAGAGTTACCCATTTATGATAACCAGCCAGTGTAAGGAAAAGGTGTCATGAAGCTTCTTTACCTCTCAAAAGAGCTAAATTTCTAAACAACGCAGAGACATTTGTGTCACGTTTACTAGAGGTGTATTGGGGATCTTTAACGTTTACACTACTCCTTGGGAGAATTGAGTTCTGTTTTAAGATTTAGTGAGTTAAAACATTCGTTGGTCTTGTAAGATGCACATTGAGAAAAACCTGCACTTTGAAAAAGAAACAGGAAAAAAATCAACAACGTTTTTGTACACTAACGTGCCTGCTTTTGTTGATAACTTCTTACTGTAAAAGCTTTCAGAAGTCTATAGTGAAAATGTTTGGTAAATTCACTGCAGTTTAAAATTGCTGATTAGTTCCTTTACTAAAATAACTGAGATGTTGCTAGGATATGGCAGTTAAAAAGGAAGTCCAAATGTAGTACACATTCCTTTTTGTAAACAGGTTCTGTGTTTTTAATGCAAGGCAGGATTTCTTTTTGTTTTGCACAGGTGAAGGGTATAATTCTATTTTGTACAACTACATGGTTTACCTTGTAAAGAGTTCCATTTTACCTGTTACAATTCATCAATCTGGTAAGCTTGAATATTAAAAGTTTTATTTGAAAAGTCTCCTATAGATGTGATAAAAAAAAAACATATATAAACACCTTAAATTGTGCAGTAGTCACATTTTTAAAGGATTAAAAAAAAAAAAAAAAAAAAAGATAACCCATCCTGGAAGACATCTTCCAAATGTGTTTTCAAAACAGTATTTATACTCCTATTTTAAAGCAAGGAATTTTTTTGTTTGTTTATTTTGTTTGTTTATTTAAAGAAAGGCCAGTCTAATTTCTGAAAAGGGGGAGGGGAGAAGTAAAGGGATCGTATGCTATTAACTCTTCATGAACTTCAAGGTATTAAAAAGGGTTTCTGCAAAGAGAAAAAGTACCAAATCCTCCTTTTGGATTCAGCTGTAGAATGCCAGTACCAGATAGCGTTAAAAAGTGCTAATTAAAGAGAAGCAGATATGGCATACTTTATTACATCATTTGAGAGCAGACAAAGGCTGGATTTCATGTTGCACGAAGAACCAAAAAGCAACTCTCCGGGTTGCATTTGGCTCAATACTCCCTCCTCCAGTTAAGGCATATTGAAACGAAGTATTACAAAATAACGTTTTTGTTAATCCTGTGTTTGGAGCCTGCTACATAATGCCAGTGTATCAGCTACCCAGGGGCTGGGGGGTGGGGAGGAAGGTGGAAGAGGAGGGGAGACAGAGTGGAGAGAGAGTTAAGAGTATGCAAAGTTACAGTCTATTTCTGTGGTTCATGGAAAATTATTTTGAACTTTTTAGCTGCAGAGAGGCTGACGTAATTTGCAGCCTTAGAACTGGAGAGAGAGATTTGATTCTAAAATATTCAAATATCTCTGCACTGTTGTTTTCTAAAATGTTTTGACTTGCACACTTTGTAAAATCTAAAATGCAGAATGCCTGAGAAGTCTTAAAGTTGCAAACTGATGTCTGTGAAGCTCACAATTAAAGCTCTAATCTAGAGAAGAGCGAAAAGCAGAAGTTGCCAATTTGTCAAGTAGTTCTAAATAGCAGAAATTTAAAATAGAGCTCCTTTTGGCCAGCAGATTTCCTGGTGTGGAATGCCAGTGTAAAACATATGCCCTAGCTAAGTCCTATTTTAGTACTGAAGATTGGTTTTATGCTGCCTCTCTGCAGATGCACCTTCTTAACCCCTTGTGGGAAAATGTAAGTCCTGTAATCTTTGCCTGTAATATTGATTTAGGCACAAGACCAATCCCATAACTTACTGTATTGCTCACACAAACGAGATTTTGCAAAATGAGTAACTGAAGCAGGGAGGCTAAATCATTATGTAGGTCTCCAATTGAATGAGTTTATGAAACAGCATAGTACCTGATACTGAATTAAATGGGAACTGCTAGACTGCAGGGTGATTCTGAAAAACAGACGAACCAGCTAGGTGCCTAAATACAGATGCAGATGTGTAATAGTAGTTGTTGGTTTTTAAAAAATTTGGCTATATACACTGTAGTTCATGGAAGTTGTATCCTAGTTTTACTTAAGGAATTGATTTTTGTCATAAAAAGGCAGCATTTTACTTAAGATAATTATTTTAGGAATTATGAACTAGACAATTCTGAAACTCCAGATGTTCCAAAGATCAGTGCTCAGGGAAATAAATGGAAAGTCAAGAAAGCTACCTATTATACTCAATTGTTTAAATGTAAACAATTTTAGACTATGGATTTTTAAGATTGTTAAAGTCATAACTTTTTTTTGTATGTATGTGTGTGTACATGCCTGTGTAAGTGTGTTTGTGTTTTATTTAAGTCTTTTCAGGATGCCATTGAATTAGAATATTTATTTGCGGCTCAGTTTTAGTTCCCAAATTTCTACTTTTCTTCATTTGGGCTTTTATCCCCTGGAACAGTTTAATTTAGTGGTGGACAGATTGCCAGAATAATGTCCAAGTCAGACTCCCACAGAAGCCAGTAGGCGTCGTTTCATTGACTTCAGTGGATCTGGGCACAAATGATATGTAACACCTACTCTAAATAATCTTCAAAGTAATCTTGATCTTCTGGCATGACAGGATGCAGCAGTGCCATATTATTTCTCAGTTATTTGCAATTTGTATGGATGGACAGCAGTATTAAGGGAGGTCATCTATGGTATTATACATATGTTTTTAAAAGCAGGGAAAAAAAATTGGCAGGCAGATTGACCAAACAAGCCATGTTTTCTTAAAGATGGTACATCAGTGTTTCAGGTATCTGGTGACTAACTTTTCTGATAAAACATGAAACACCACACAAATTTATTTCTCAGTGAGAAGAAACTTATAAACACAGGATACGAGATGAAGCTTCACAGGCATGATTGCAGTATTGTGAAGCTGTTTTTAGTAAACCTGAATCATCATTCTATCTTCTGAGCAATAATGTTAGAGTGTACAAACTATACTGTGCCAAAATTGAAAATAGGCTGGTGTGGGAAGCATTGGAGCTTAGGGTAGTTACCTGAGAGGACTCATACTGTCCCTTTATTTGCCATTCTCCATCACAGGATTGTCAAGGTGAATGCAAACCTGATCAGTTCATGTCACTGAAGGCTGATAACTGCAAGGCTTCTGCCTTAAGTAGCAAAACCAGGGAGAACAGAAGAGAAACGTATGTGCTATCAAATCTCCATTTTGCCTACCTGAAGTAATGACAAGACTTCTTTTTGCCCTATGGCTTGCTGTTTTAATTTGTGAGCTTTACTCACATCTGTTCAAAGGGAGGGAAGAATAGGTGCAATACTACTGTTTTGGTCACAGTGGAGTACTGATTTAGTAGCAGACTGCTCTCAGCTTTCCTGTCCCTTCTGCAGCTAATAGTGGCTAGTCAAGGGATGAAGCAGCGGAAAATCGAGTCTGCTGTCTTTGATGAGACAGGATTTGCCTTCATGTGGAAAAAATGTATTCCCACCAGCCTATTAGCAATTCACATGAATTATTTTCACACTCCAACATCCTTGCTTAAATCTTACTTATACTTTGCATTGTAATTGACAGACAGAACATACATGAATCTAAAAACGGGAAAAAATTATGTTAGAGGGAAATTGTATTAAAGTAGTATAGATTTTACTCAAAGTTTGATTTCACTGTAGGACTTCTTTGGTTCACCAAAAAGCGCTATGGCGGCTGGTATAACTTAGATATATTTCAGACATACTGTTTAATAATCAGAAAAGGTTTCTGAATGTTCACATGAGAACGGCAATCTGTTTCTGCTTTTGGATATAGTACATATGAAAACCTTTTCTTCATTTTGCCATTTAATCCAAGATTGATCCTCAAGAAAATGTCAGTAATTGATCTTGTAACTTTAGGATCAATAAAATAAGTTTTAAAGCACAGCATATCCTATAAGAAAAGCCTAATGCTCTTCATTTCATATTCTTTATTGTCTTAGGTGGATGTCTAATAGTACAACTGAAACTAGTATTTAATTACCATTTTCAATGCAAAAACTTGGTTTTCAGAGACTTACAACTGCTACAAGTGGAACCATGATATAAAATTCCAGGTTTTACTGTGAAGTTTCCATAAGTCAGGTATTTCTCAGTTACACGATGTTCAAATATTTTAGATCAATTATGCTGGTAAAAATCTGTTCATTTCATTTGATGGCACTCCATACGTGTGTTAGAGTTACCTCTTCTTAATACAGGCTCATATTTCCAATTAAAATGCATAAGGGTAAGATTTGAATTCCTCATAATCACTGTTCAGTTTTTAAATTTCTTAATTATCTCTCTGTAATTAATGGCATGGGACTAGGGCTCAGTGTATGTTCCAGAATCAGCAAAAGCTCATCTAATAACAGTTTAGCAGATAACAGATGGACTTCAGGAAATCCATAGGCTGATGGAGTGCTGGGGGGCAGCACTTCAATTACCTGTTGCAACAATTCAGCATACAGTGTTTCCTGCCCCAAAGGAGGCACTGCCCAAGCAAAGTAACTAGCGGAAATCTGAGATTTTAAGTTGCATTATATGTTCTTATTCTTATCAGTTCTGGAATTCTTTCCTTGAATAGCTTTTGAAGAGTGTAATCTTCAAACTGGTCTTCTAAAAATATGATTCAGGTAGCTGCCTCTCTTTCCACTGACCAGGTGTGCCATGTACTTTCTAGCCAATGTTCAGGCACAGAATGGAGTTCAGTTGAAGTTTATGGCTGTCTCCCTGATGTTGTCCTAGATAGTCTGTAATTGAAGATCAAGTCATCTAAGAAGCCATAAGACTCTCTTAGGTGTCTTCCTTGACAGAGGAAAGTCCTTTCATTCCCTTTTCAGACCCAAAAGCCTTAAATTTCAGTGAATTTACCTTGAAGCAGGAGTGGAGATGACATTGCGTTTTGCCACTACTTTGGTCGTGGAATTTTAGATATCTGGAAGACCTCCATAAGCTTTGTGGAAGGAAACACTTCTAGTGAAAAACATATACTGACTCATCAAAAGATCACAGAAAAGTCAAGTGTTGATGCATTCCCATAGCAATACAACGTAGCAGAAGTTCCCAGGGTTTCACTTATGGATTACTTCTGGCATGGGTCTGTCTGATGGGAAAGTTCATTTCATGGTCTTTGCAAATGAATCATTTGTTTCACTTCAGCAGGTAGGATTTAAACACCTACTAAATGCCTCAAGCATCCTTACCAGTTTGTCTCCTCTGTGGCCATTGTTAGCAGAGGATAAATTGAAGTGTGGGAGGAGAGAAAGCTTATCATGATCCTCTTAATGGGTTCAGAGGACTAGAAGTTCCAAAGCATTCATTGGTTTTATATTAAGATTTGAGAATGGAAGAATACCTATAATATCTAAAAGGATTATTTTCCAGGGTTTATATTTTTGGAAACCTAATACTTAGGTTTAGAGAAGGTTCTTTTGGAATTTGCTTTTTCTCCCAGGTTCTACATTTTAAATGAAAGCTCATCTCACAAAAATACTCAGTGAAATCTCCAGGCATTTAAATTATTAAATTTAGGGAGATTAAGTAGAGCTGTCCTACAAATTACTGACTGCCACCAATTCCTGTAGAGGTCATATAAGGAATTTGCCACATGGTGCGGGTGAGGCCTTATTTGCCAACGTTCACGTTCTGGCATTTCCTCACAGATGAATGATGCAAGAGCACAAAGTTGTGCTACAAAAAAGAAAGTTCCAGACAACCAGGCAGTCAAGGATTTTGGATGAGGTATGTGCAGTCTCAAGGTCGATGCAGCTGCCATCCATTCATGATTAAAATGTATGCCCTCACAAGAGATTGTCAGTTGTGGATCTGCGTAGAGGCTGATCTTGCTGCGTCTATGTCCAGTGGCTCCTAGAAACATGGAAAAGTCCAACCAAAAGACGCTCATACTTTCACTGGAAAGGAAAGAGCCACTGAGAAATTTCTATTTCCTTGCATTTTGGAACATTTACCATTTCCTGAATGACACAGAAGCTACTGGTATATGCAGGTCATCTAAATTAGACTCCTGGGAAAATAGGAAATGGAAATGTAAGTGTTGGAAACTATTTAATCTGTCCAAAATCTTTTGATGTGTAATCAAAAGTTATGTTAATTCCAGTAGCATGTTCTCCTGACCTGGGCACTCAAAATCACCAGTGTTGAAAAAATTACTACCACCAAAATAAGACTGGAAGATTGAAAAAAGAAATCATGTACTGCTTTCTGATTCATCTTTTGCTCTAAATCAAAAAGAAAGAAATTCTGATACAGCTCTTTGTGAAACTGTTGCTAAGAAATATGGTTTGTTATCCTGAAGGGAACATAAGGGTGCTTCTCGTAACAAACTGGGAGAAGATAGCAGCACAGAAATGCATTTGGCTAGCACAGAGACTTCCTTTCCAGTGAAGTCCCTGGAGAGCTACCAGAAATATACTGAAAGGCACCGGCATCACCCAGGTTTACCTGGGCCGTTGTTTAGTGCATTGAGCTTCATTTTCCCCTAAGCAATGGACCTTGTCTTGTCAGTGGGAGCAAGCAGCTGTCTCTTGTGACAGCATGAATCCAGGACCTGGATATATGCAGGGAGCTTCCAACCCCCTGAGAGTCAGTGTGCTGTGGAGCTGTTCTGTGCTTGTGTGAGAGCAGGTAAGGTGGGATGTACAGCAGCCCAGGTGAAACACTGCTCTGTGTCACAGCAATGAGGAGGGCAGATTGCTGTCACAATGCCCAGGCTCCAGACTTGTTACTCAGTGGCCCTGGGGTGCAGCGGGACCTTGGCTGCATTTGGGGAGCTGCTTCTGGGTCACTTCTGCTAAAGCAAGTTGTTCAAGTCAAGTGGAATGGGGAGAGTAATAAATGTCTTTGTTGCTGCCCCCTCTCTCCCACTCCAACAAAACAGAAGTGATCAAATTGCAGACCTTCACAACAGAAGTATTAAGTTGTATCTCGGGTTCAGTATTTATCCTCTGCTCCCTCTAGCAACTTCTCCAAAGCAGCAGCTCAGGAATGTAAAGTGCACACTCTCTGCCTTCTCTGTGCTTAGGGGGAGAGCCTGTTAATGGTGTACTGAATTACTCAATCAGCTGGTGGGGCGATAAATAGAAATGAGCAACAAACGATGTTTGGCACATTACAAGAACTATGAGCTGCTCCGGGCTGTCCTTCACTGAAGGGCTGTGGCAATTCTTATCTGCTTAAGGTCTGCAAGATCCAGAGGTACAAGAATGAGGATCCCTGTTGGAAGTTTTCCTGGACAAATTTTTCTCAAAAGTCAAAAAGCAACTATTCCTGTGTTTCAGTAAATGCCTCTTGGCATCCAAGCATGAAAAGAAAAAAAGCATAAACAGGGCAGAACTGTTGATTCATTCATAGTTCATTAATTTTTCATCAAGGGCAGCAAAAAGAGAAACATTAGTGTTAACATCTCAGATTCAGAGAATTGCTTCATTGTAAGAGGTTTTGTAGCTGACTGATAAGGAAGCAGCAGAAAGTACACCGAGAGAAAATTGATATTTCACAATGCTACTGTCAGACCATTCATAATGTTAGCAAAGGCTAACAAGAACATGAATTTAAACTTACCTTATACATTCAGCTGGAAGTGCTGCAAGTCTGCAGATGATTTAAAAAACTTCTATACATTACTAGACTAGACTTGCAGTCCAGTACCTTCTGTGTTCATAGCTACATGTTGGGAGTTTTCAGTCGTGTGTGTGTGTGTGTGTGTGTGTGTCTCTGCTGGCTGCGGACAGATGGCCATCTTCATCTTCCCTACTGCCACTGCAGAGCTAAGCTCATCCATTCTGTTTGGCACTGCAGCAGAACATCCGAGCACCCCTGCTCAGCCACTAAATCTCAGCAGAAGTGCAGACACCTCCAGCGTCGTGGAGCAAAACCTGAC
The DNA here is from genome assembly GCA_026261815.1 of Monarcha castaneiventris obscurior. Taxonomy (NCBI): domain Eukaryota; kingdom Metazoa; phylum Chordata; class Aves; order Passeriformes; family Monarchidae; genus Monarcha; species Monarcha castaneiventris. The sequence goes on from JAMPIT010000227.1 coordinate 9,226, forward strand.
TCTTCCGCCGTCACACTCCATGGGGGGCCCCAGTGGAACCTGCAGGTCTGTGGACAGGAGCATACCACCACGATTTTTCTCAGGAAAAAAAAAGGCAAGCTGGGTACTGTTCCGATCTTCAGCTTCTCACTTTGCACTGCAGGCCCCTGAGAGCCTCAGCAGCAGAGAGCCCCTGTGTACCCAGGGGTGTGCATATCAGGTCAGGTGCCAAAAGAAATGCCTTTCTTCACTGGAGGAGGAATCACTGTTACAAGAACACACAGAAGAGGGACTAAAGCATGGATGCCCCTAACTTACAGAGTTGTGTAGTTTGAGATAGAGAGGGCCATGGTGTCCTGTGATCCCCAGCCCCTCCAACTTATCACCTGATGCACATTGATACATGGGGAATCAGGGGGAGCAGAATGACAATTGTGTTTAACCAATTAAATACTAATGGATCAGCCAAGGGGCAGATACAGAGTTAAAATACACAGAGGCAACCTAATCATATCCTGCCCTCTCCTAGGTTCATACCTGGGACTGGGTAGGGATTTTGTGAGGGGAAGATTTAGTTGCATCAAATGGAAAGAACACCCCTGTCTACAGTGGAAGTGTCAGGGTATTTCCCTCCCCAAAATGGTCACCTTGTTACTGCAATATGGAAACCCAAAAGAAATTCCCAGGAAAGATAATTCAAATGGAGAAATCCAGCTAAAACCCACGTAAACAGAGTAGAAGCTGATCTCTTAAAATTTCACACCTCTTCTTTCTTTTGGAACAGTCACGTCATTTTGTTCTTTACATTTTCAGCTCCAGCTCCCAGGAAGGATAGAAGCTGGTAGGAGGCAGACACTGATAAAGGCTGTACTGGCAAAGTGTCAGGTAAAGGGAAACCATTTTTACATTTCTGCTCTGACAAGAGAGGACAATATATTCTAGCCTGAAAGCTTAGATGGCAGAAGCAGCAGTGATTAATTGCTCTAATTAGGGCTCCAAATAGGAAAGAGCGAGTTTCCTGAGCTATTGCGTGCTAAATTTCCTCGCTTCTATGAATAACTGTATTGCTCAGAGGAGATGGGCATCTGAGTGCATCATCAGAGCAAACATTTACCCACTTCGACTTAGAAATACCACTACAAGCTCAACACAAACAACTAATGCAAAGAGACAACAGGCCATTTTGGCACCTGGGAGGCAGCGTTAACAGCCCGGTTCATCTGCTTCCCTAAAGAGATCGTAAGTCAGAGAATCAGAGAATCATAGAATCATGGAATGGCCTGGGTTGGAAGGTACCATAAAGACCAGCTAGTTCCAACACCCCTGCCGTGGACAGGGACACTTTTTACTAAACCCAGTTGCTCAGAACTCCATCCAACCTTGCCTTGAACACTTAGAGGGATGGGGCAGCCACAAAGTGCCTCACCACCCCCATAATAAAGCCTTTTTTCCTTATATCTAATCTTAACCTACTCTCTTTCAGTTTGAAGTCATTCCTCCTTGCCCTGTCACTACATGCTCTTGGAAATATCTCTCCCTTTCTTTCTTGTAGGCTCCCTTCAGTTACTGAAAGGCCACAATTAGATCACCTTGAAGCTGCCTCTTCTCCAGGCTGAAAAATCTCAATTCTCTCAGCCTTTCCTCATAGGAGAGATGCCTCATTCCTTTGATCATCTTGGTGGCCTCCTCTGGACTTTCTCCAACAGGTCCATGTCCTTCCAGTGCTGGGAACCCCAGAGCTGGATGCAGTGTGCATGTACTCAAATGCTTGCATGAGCAACTGCACTGAAAATGAGTGAGCTGCTGGTCTGCCACACCACCACTTGCTGGTTTCAGTGAACTATGAATTTCTGCTGGCCACTGAAGCATTAACAGGAGATTTTTCTGTAACAGGGATGGTATCTTAATCCTTTTGTGTTCTTCACTGATGTTTATACCCTTCCACCTCCACCTGCCTTTCAGCCACCAGTGGATAAATATCAGGTCCTGATTCTGACCTCTCTGATGTGGACAAATGGAAATAAAATCACTACAGTCAATAGAATTACACAAAAAACGACCTCATATCACCAGAAGGAGAGAAGATCACATAAAGTGCTGACTGTCAGCTTTGCAAAATGCATTATGGGAAATTCTGAGTACATTTCTTCAAAAAAAAAGCTGGAAAGAGTTTAGCAAAAAAAAAAAAAACAAACCCACAACATTATTGTTGGAATATATCCTACACAGCCCGGGAGTCAGCCAACTTTAGCAACACTCTTCTGTCATATGCAGGAAAAAGCTTTTGCTTCAGCTGAGTCCAGCTGCTTCTTATTGACAATCAGATGTACTGGCACAGAGAGCATCTAATCTGGATTGTGGCCATCTACAAGTAGCTAGAAGCACACAAATAATAATGGTTCATCATTGCACACTGAGTGTGAATGATGAGTGTATATGAGGAGGGCAGCGAGATGCATATGCCCATTATTTTTCTTTCAGTCTTTGTTTGAACTCCTCGCTTGCCTGACTAATAAAATGCACGGATAGAGGTCACCAGGAAAGGAGGAGCTTAGCAGAGGTGCATGCCAGCAGCACTTCACATTCAGTAAGCACAAGGCTCCTTTCAGTGCCTGTGCCTGTCAGAGGAGTTTCTACAGTGCTACATCACCAGAGAGCCTGCCATCAGGGCTGCAGAGGATTGCAGGCTGGTCTGAGAAATGTTCCTGCTGGTGAGGCAAAGAAGAGCAGAAATACGCAAAGCAAGCCTCACTGCTGATTGTACCCTCTCATTTGTATGCTCGACACTCTTCCAGTAATGAATCATCAGCCCAAGTTCTGCTCAGCTCACCATGGCTGGAAATGCTGCAGTAGCATCAAACTGGGTGGGGGGACACAGATTCATCTTCAAGTGACTGAGCAGAGGAGATGGTGGATGCCTATGAAGCTGGCAAAATCATACCCTGCTGATGGTGAAAGCGTCATAATATACAGGTATCCATAGCAGACTTGAATAGAGGAAAGATACACCATGACAAGGTGTCTGCAGTGCAATGTGCATCAGTGGTGAAGCAAATGTTATTCCCCTTTAGTCAGAGTACTCTAGAGAAGAGCAAAATTACACAGCTGTGTCCATGCTTCCTTTAGTGAGGAAAACTTTTCATGTCAAGACAGGGGAAAGCAATGTATGCAATGTATGGGGAAGGGGAGGACTGCATCCCTTTCCAATCATCCAAACAACCCAGGGAAAAAACACAATGTTTTCGATAAAATGCTTCATAAATTCCCAACCAGAAAGGCACACTCTGTTCCAGGTATCTGCAGCTCTTACCTTAACATGGTGCCTGGAAATTACACCCTGGTGAGCAGCAGAAGGGAACTGACCAGTCCTATGGACACCTGGGACTACCTATGAACTTTTTCCTAGTCATCTCATCTCTGGAAAAAGATGCACCTGTGCCTGCCAAGATCAAAGCTTACACGTGGAGATAACAGAGCAACAAAGTAGGTTTTTTTTCAAGATTTTATGATGAGAGAGTGAGGGAGTTTTTTGTTAACAGCTCAGTTCTGGCTACAGAGGTTTATGTGTCAGCCTAGCCAAGTGGAACAAAGCAGAGAGCTGGAAGAACTAGAGGGACACACCAGGTCTCAAGTATTGCCTTTAGCCAAAGTTGAACTCATGCAAAATTCACCGTGTCTTGGTGCATTTCAGGGGAATAGCATCAGGTGAAAAAATTCCAAATGCAGCGGAAATTAAAGATGCACTGATGCCCTATATAATAAAGGGGACACACATCTTAGCACAATTTCAAAATTAAAAATCTGAAATCAACCTCCCAAGGTGATATTTTGGCATGGAGCCATTTGTCTCCAGTGTCAGTGGTCTCTCAGTTCCTAGAGGATCTTAGTACCTTCTTGTTTCAGAGGACTACATTAGGCCTTGGAAAACTTTGTCATCAAGGAAATTTGGGATCCATTATGAAGCCAGTCCTGAGGGAACATAGATAGTATGGTTTCCTGTTTCATCCTGATCCACTTACGGTAGAGCAGTAAGAGGAACAACGGCAGGATCACATATGTCATCTTCAGAAACAAGGAAGTATTAGATTGGGATAAATGGATGATTAAATGGTAATTGAAAACAAGGAAAGGAACTTGAAAAGGTGGATTTTCAGGAGACCAGGGGCAATGCAGAGGTCACAACATCTTTACTCTATGAAATACACAGATTGGCCATGCTTCTCAGTTAATGGCCAGAGAAGAATTTCCTTCCTCATGGGATTCCTTAGACTATGTCTACTCCTTTTCCACTCCCTCAGTTCCAGAAATTTCTGCCTTTGCCATTTTTGCTGCCTGGCAGTTCTGTGGAAGGAGGTAGCAGGTCTCCATACCATAACCAGGACAGACAGTGCCCACAGGCCAATAGCCCTGCACAAACACATTTGCTCCAGGAATTAAGACATTTCCTTTTCCTGCTATATTGTTGCTAGGGAGCTCCTGAGGTTCCCCTGGATACCATGCAAGGGATAATAAAATGCTGTCATCTGTCTGAACTGAACAGTAACTGCTACCAACAGTTTCTCTTGTGTTCTCTCTTTTTTTTGTTTGCTTTACCCCTCATTTGTCCCCAAAACCAAGGTATTGCCTAGGGTTGGTTTGGCACAGCCAAGAGAGCAATAAAACCACCTGCATTCAGCCTTGCTAATTGTGCAGACACTGAAGCAACACTGAAGCTGCTGTGCACGTCAGCAGCTTAGTCCGAACCTGCTGGGAGAGGCAGTGATGTGTTCAAGGCTGTGACCTCAGGCTTACGTCCAGCCCAGGTCCTCATTACACAACACAGCATCATTTCCAGGGTGCATCAACAGCACATCCTTGCCTCTTATTCACCCTCCTTGCTTGCCTGAGGTATCTGCTGATGTGCACCTCAAAATCCATGCAGCAAATTAGCTTTTGAGTTGAAGCCAAAGAAATAAATGCCTTCTTGTGAACCACTGTGACCCATGTGTTGCCTGTGAGGATGCAGGCTGGGGAACAGCAGGCCTGAAGCAGAAGAAGAAATGTCAGATTGGCTGGAATTTGGAAGTAAAGCCAGAAAGGGAAAAGTGCTCCAAGTACAGCTGTGATTCCTCTGCCAGAAAAATTTGAAGAAGATAGTTTCATCTGTTGGATTTCCAAATGAGCCAAGATTCAAACATGCAGCATCACTGAAGACTTGCTCATGTACCTTTCAACCTCCTGAAAATCTCATTGTTTTTCTATACCCCCAATATTTCATGTTCAAATCACAGCACAGATCCTATCTGCAGAATCTGCACAATGGAAAAAGCTGCACGACCAGAACAGCAGGTACAGACAGTCACTGTATCAGATCTAGCTGAGACCAGGTACCAACAGTGATTCATCATGTCAGCTTCAGCAATAATAAAAAAATCTACCCGAGGCTCTCAGTGGCCTAACACATCTCAGGTATACTATAATCTCAGCAATATTAAAATAATTGTACCAGCCAGCTCCAAAACCTCCTCAATATTCATCCATTGTTACTGGGACCACCTACAGCCCTTTCATGAAGGCAGATAAGAACATCTCCAGCCTTTCAGTGAGAGGAATACTGCCTATTCTCAGCAGGTTACTGCTACTGGCAACCCCAAAGAAAATTAATTTCCTGGCTCCCTTCCAGGAAAAGTGAACCTTGGAGTCCCCAAGATCAGCCAGAGGGTAGGTGGGGACCAAGGTGGTGTGACCTCTCATTGGGCGCATTTTTCAAAATCAGGGCGGAGATGCTGAGTGACTGATACTTGAGCATTTGTTTTCCTCTGCTTTTCATATGCTTTTCTTTCACCTGTGAGAGGAGTTCCTGTGGTTCTTCTTTTGCAGCAGCTTGTCCTGCAGAGGAATGACATCAGTCCCCATCTTGGGACTGCACTGGCGCACATAGCCCTTGGAGCAGAAGTGGGATGCAGCAGCAGGTCGTGTGCCCAGCTTCTGTCTAGTAATTAGCTACTGGCCATAACACCACTAAGCTCCCACTGGTGCTCCAGAGGTGCAGGTTGGCTCATCTGGTGCAGAACAAAGGGAGTACGAGGTCAGAGATCCCAGCCAGTCCTGAGCTGATGGTGTCTCTCAGCAATAAAAAGCAGCTGCTACAGCAAGATTACATTGCAGCCAAGCTCAGCAGGGTGTGTGGGGTGACACCTTTCCTCCTCAGAGCTAGCAGGTAGACAGCAGCTCTGAGCTCAACAGGAGATATCCACCTGCGGCACTCAGGTCTGCCTCAGTCTCTGCCAGTGCATTCACCTGCTGAAAGACCCAGAGCAGCAACTGGGATAAATTGTCCAAATCCAGCTCAACAGTTAGTCAAAGGCCAAGGGAGATACTGGAGGATGTCTTGGCTTCCTCAGAGGCAGAGAGGCCCCACAGGGAGACCTAACAAATAGCAGGGCTGGGCAATCACCAGCTGTGTGATGTTTAACAACGCAAGGTGCTGATTCCGCACGTGGGGCTGGGCAACCCTGGATGTATGGACAGACTGGGAAATGAGAGGCTGGAGAGCAGTGCCACAGAAAGGGACCCAGGGGTCCTGGTCAGTGTCAAGTTGAACATGAGCCAGCAGTGCCCTGGCACACAGGAGGGCCATCTATGTCCTGGGGTGCATCAGGCACAGCATCACCAGCCAGGCAAGGGAGGGGATTGTCCTGCTCTGCTGTAACTCAGCACCAGCTCCAGACAGCTTCTGGGCTGAGCATTTGCTCTCACCATAAACCATACATACCCACGAGTGTAAACTACTCAAGGGCACCAGATACAGCAGGACGAGATGGCTTATTCTGTCACCACAGGTGCCCTGTGATGCTGAAAGGGCTTGTTCTTATTAGATTCTGCCCTGTTAGGTCGCAGTCACCACACTCATACCACTCTTAATCTGTAGGGGATGAATCAGCTCTGCCTCTTCCGAGGGCACCACCAGCAACAGTGCAATAACCCACGCAGGCCCAGCAAAGCCTGGCTTTTCACAGGCCACAAGTTCAACTGCAAAGGGTTATCCCAATAGAGGGACATGAAATCCCCATCTTTTGTGGCCCCCGTGTGTCCACCCTTTGTGGATAATAACTTCAAAAATGCAAAACCAAAAATTAAACCTGAAGACCATGTTTGGCATAAAAGATATAATCCTGGCAGTGGTGAATTACCTGCTGCATTTCACCTCCTCTTCTCTTCACAGACCCTTAAAGGACAAAAAGGTGATGTCATTTCATCCATTTCTTCCTCAAACACCAATTCCAGGGTTGTGATGAAAAAAAATTAAAGTAAAAACAAAAACCTAATAATAAAAAATAATCTGTAAAACTAACTGATTTTTTACACTTCCCCACAGACCACCATCGAGGCAAACGGCTCCTGAGAATACAACACCAAGAATTTACTGCAGAGAAGGAAACCCAGGCCTTTTTAAGTGTTATTAACACTCACATCAGGACAGCCCTGATCTTCTCTTCCTTTATCACCCTCAGCCTTACACATCACCTCCCGTCTTATTTGCTCAGCTAGGCACATGCTTGATCTGTATTTCTGAGACAATGACACCTCACAAGGCCAGGAATAATCAGTAGTATATACACAGCATCACCTAAGTTAAGCATGTGAGCTGGAAGCAGGTACTCTGCAGTCATCAGACAGAGAAAAAGGCTCTTTCAAAGCACAAAGCAAGGCAGGAACCTAATTTAGCTGCACTGAATTGCCCTCTGGAAAAGAACAAGGTGCTTGATGATAAATCAGGAAGATAATCTCTCTAGATAGTTGAGGATTTACCAAATATACCCAAAATGATGTGGCGTGCAAGCTCATAGGCAGAGGGACTGCACGGAGTGCAGAAATGAAGGCTGGCTGCACTGCACGAGGCTGATGGGGAGCTCGCCTGTGGGATGGAACACACCGCTGCTCAGGCATAGCTGTCGTTTCCCAGAAATCAAGAGGGGAGGGCCACTTGCAGCCCTCGATGCCCCAGTCCCCTGGGATGGCCAGCAGGTGCCCAAACGTGGCCAAGTCCCTTAGCATTTCATTTTCATGAACTCCAGCTCACGGGAGGTCTGTGCTGCAGCACGTGCCATCACACAGCGCCTGGAGATGAGCCCTACCAGCAGGCAAAGCACAGCCCTACTCCTGTTCAGTGGCTGCTCAGAGGGTGGTTTCCATTACTGCCTGACCCCCATGGGCAGGGAAGTGGAGTAATTCAGCTGCTTGGCTAAAAATAGAAGGAGAGACTTCCCTTTCTCCTTTTGGCCTGTTCAGTGAAAGCTCTCTGCACTGATTCAAGCCACTTTAACTCTTGTGTGCCTCTTTGCTTCCCTAGCCTTTCCCAGATCTGATATTCTCTGCCCCTGCATTTCATACCCAGCCTGCCCACCTTTTCTCTGCCATGCCCCTTCAGCCTTTTCTGTTTTCTTCTGCTTTTGAAACTGCATCCTTCCTCTGCAAGTTCCCTTTCCCCATCAGGATTTGTACTGTCATGTTTAGGGGGTCACAGATGCACACAGAAGGTATATGAAACCATCATTTTAAGTACAGCCACATTGCTGCCATGCCCTCTGATGGTGACAGCTGGCAGGAGTTGAGGTCTGCTGCAGGCATCTGGGCTGGTGGAGTCGAAGACCTGCAAAGGCAGAGAGCAAACAAAGTGCGAAGAAGGATGATCCCTCATACAGCATCCACCCTCCTGTGACAGCAAAACAGCATCAGGCTAGCAGCTTTCTGAGCACTGGGGAGAAAGCTGAGAGGATGGACGGAGTCGTGTGGCAGCTTGGAGCAAGCTGAGACTCAGTTTACAGTAGCTGTACATGAACTATGTTTGCTTAAATTCTTGCTTTTGCTCCACATTAAAGTTAATCCAAATGAGATCAGAATCTGGCTTCACTTTTCATGTGTCCCATGTGCTATTACATAGTCCCTTCCAAAAGTCTTTAATTGCACTTGTAAACACAGTGTCCGTGATACTAGAAAACTCCAGTGGTGTACCCAGCTAAAATCCTTTGGCCAGCATCCACTGCTCCATGGAAAGACACAAAAGTCTTGGACATGAGGTTATTACCAAGCAATCGGCTTGTAGGTTGTTTCTTTCCAGCCTCCAATGAAGGTGAAGGATAATCTCTGCCTGAAAGCACAGGACTGAATGTGCTGATTGCTTTCTTGTAACTCCTTTATGTCATTTAAGCAGAATACCAGTTTTGAGTGTGTTTACAAAAGTTGTGGGCTAGATGCTAAGAAACAGCTGGGAAAGAAGTCATCAGAACAGTACAATGCCCTTCTCACCATCTTTGGCACAAAGCAGTCATCATGGAATTGCACTGTTGCTAGAGTACCCAACATTAAAACTTGTAGGTAGAAAGATAACTTCATGAGTCAGTATTCTGGTCTCAAAGCTGCCACATCACATTTATGTAAGATGCGGAGTACTGACCACTTTTGTGGAAAGTAGTCCACACTTCTACTGTTTGTCAAAACACGATATTGTCAGAACTGGGCTATACAAAAGAAAAGGGGAAAAAAGCCCCCAGCAATAACAAAACAATAAAGGCAAGTTTATTATAGTAACGTTGGCAGAATAGAATTATTCTACTGAAAATATAAATCACTGTATGTTTATTTTAGACAAATGTGGCAGAATCTGTCCAACTCATTTGCAAAAATTGCAGTGAAAAGCAGAATTTCAGTAGATGAAGCAAAATATCCCTGGTGTAGGAGATGCATAACTACATTGAAAACGTATCTCCCAAAGGGAAAAAATAGCCTACGACTTCTCATTAGGTAATTGCAGATAACTGTTGGGAGACATGTGTTATCTACCCAGTGACTAAATGTCATTCATCCCTCCCAAAGGTAGCTTAATAGGTCACCACCTCCCAGGAGAAAATCAAAGGCTACTCCTGTGTGGTCTGTGTTGCTGACTCCCTAACACAATTTCCTGGAATCTCCCGTAAAAACTGTCCTTCATGCCTGATGACCATACACAGGCGGGTGCCTGAACTCATGCTAAACATGTAACTGTGCAACAGGTTTTTACTGATTTTGGAAGAAAAAGGATTTTCTGACAGAGGAGCTGTTGGCTGGTTTGCTTTTGGTTCTTGCAAGAATGAAGGAAAATGAAAGTAAGAACTGAATTTGGTGTGCAAATTCTTTGTATTGTTCCAGAAAAAGTACAGTGCTGACAGCACCAAATTCTGGTGCAGCACTTTTGCAGTGGTGGTGGCAGTCACAGACTGTCTCCAGGCCCTGTTTTATCATTTTTCTCTGATGCACTACTTCCTTTACATCAGGTGGGACAGCCTGGGCAGCACAGGAGACTAGTCAGACTGAAAAGAAGTCATGTCCTCTTCTCACGGGAAAACAGGTACAATCCAACCGAGGCTTCTCTGGAGCAACCAGAGCTTTAGCAAGGGATCGGGTACCAGGTGTCTGGGGAGAGAAGTCTCTTCAGCTAGAAGAGAAATACTGTGTTAGAGATGGAACAACAGGCAATCCCAGCCAAGGCACAGGAGACTGGAACACACTGGAAAAGGGACAAAGGGGGTTCTCATTTTGGTCTTTGCAACTACTCTCCTGCTGCGCTTTGGTCATCTCCACCCACCTCACAGACAGCACAACCTGCAAACCGCAGGTCTTCAGCAGGTGAAAGACAGAATTCTGCTTTTGGAAAGTTGTCAAACACTACTCCCAAGCTCTTACTTTAACAACTGAAAGCCTGAGTAAAAGATTAAATTAAAGAAGGATAGTTAATCAACATGAGACTTTTCTTTAGTTGAAACCAAACAAAACACGCTTTGGGAGCTTGCAATATGATACCTCCTGCATAAAAGAAGTGTTTTTACTGACACCCTTACAAATCCTGGGATTTTGTCAAGAGATTAAATGTTTATTTTCATAGTTTAAAATTCAGGAATCACACAGATACAGCTTTAGGTCTCAAAGTTTCTAGCATGGTATACATGAAAATTTGAAAAGCTTCATAAATCTCTTTCCCTGTCTTCTACCTGCCCCAAACCTTCCAGCCCCCTCCAACAATAAAATAATAATAAAAAAAGAGGCCCACTATGATTTTTACATCTTTGCCATAATATTCAGATGCCACTTTAACAATATTTCTTCATGGAAAATTTATGAAAAATTTTTGCTACCACTAAACTTACATTCCTTGATAATAATCTAAGCTATTAAAATAGATTTTTTCCTTACATGAAAAAGACTGGAGCATTTAAATTAGCCTTCAAGTATTAGATAGAGATAATTTTCTCTAATTAACCATTCCAATTTCTTCCTAAATGACTTCCCCCAGCAAGTCAAAGATATTTCCCTTCTTAATTCTGCTACTACTGTGTCTAAAATAAGTCTACACTCAGTTTTACATTTCATTTTCTGCTACAGTGGATCTAATAAAGCACCTGATTTACAGAACAGAATGCACAGTGCTTAGGGGCTGCAGGGAGAGGTTGTCCAACCCATTGGTTTCAGAGAGTAATTAAAATTTACCCTCTCTCCAGCTAAGAGACATTTTGCAAGCTCGCTTCCCAAAGGTCAGCAAAGACAACCATGACTGGAAGAAGATGCTTGTGGTGATGTGCTCTGAGGATCAGCGATTCAGAGCTGGGAAAGAGAATGAGAAGGGCTTGTGCTCACATGAGGTGACCTTCTTGGTGCTGCCGGGGTGGCCACATCAGGCAGAATGGCCAGAGGCAGGCAGTGGGGCCAAGGAAAGGACATGTGACAACCAGGGGCACAGACTTCTGACGAAGAGGGATAGCTGGGGGAGGCCAGGGCAGTCCTGGAGTGACAGAAATCACTACTCTCACATCACAGAACAGCAGCCATCACTGAACTCTGCAGCAGCCTAAACACAAAATGGGAAACAGTTTTTTCTCAACCTAATTTAGCTGTCAGAGGTGTCAAGAACAGGATTTGGGGTGAATTGTCAAATTATCCAGATGCTGGTGCTGGGTGATCTGTGGTCTCTGGTTCCAATCAAGCATTTCATCCATTTCATTTATAGACTTCTCCAGCAAAAGGGAGATCTTAGTCTCAGGGGGAAGATAATCTCTCTTGTCTTGTGAAGTAGAGGTTTTCGATATCCTGTTAATCATGAAAACACTTTAATCATTCATTATCATACATATTACCCCCAAACAGGCCTGCCATGTTTCTCCTCATGGAGAGTTTTCTGGTACAGAAATCATGCCCATGCATGGAGAAAATTTTTATAAGGGCATGCAGTGGTAGGATAAGGGGAAACAGTTCAAAATTAAAATATAAGAAATTTAGATTAGATATTAGAAAGAAAATCTTCCCCTTGAAGGTGGTAAGGCACTAGAACAGGTTGCCCAGAGAAGCTGTGGATGCCCCATCCCTGGAAGTGTTCACAGGCAGATTGGATGGGGCTTTGAACAACCTGATCTAGTGGAAGGTGTCCCTGCCCGTGGTGGGAGATTTGGAACTGGATGATGTTTAAGGTCCCTTCCAAGCCATGCCGTTCCGTGATTCTGTGACTCTGTGTCCAGCTCACTGGAACAAGTCCCATCACAGACAAGACTGTGCAATGAACCCCCGGGATCCTGAGTGACTTCCTCTGCATTGTGTACAGAAGGTTCAACACATCCATTTCAGTGTGTAGCAAATGTGGCACTTGCATAGGACACACCACTGTGTCCTCCCTCTGCAGTGGAAGTGTCCAGCACTTCCTCTGCTGTGCTTGGACTATAAATTTCTGCATAACAACTCTCATCAGGACACTGAACATCTGGAATTACAGGCAAACATCCAAATACGACAGATTTCAACCAAACATCATTTTCAGAAATGATGGTATATGTGGAAGAGCTGGAAGCATAACAGTTTTACGAGCCCAGAGCCAGCCCATCCTGTCAGAACTGAAATCTCCTACTCACTCATTATAAAATCGGCTTTTTTTACAACAGAAAGCAAGCCTTTTTGGCTTGTTTTACAGAATTTTATATTGAAGACATCAGAAAAGCCATCCCATCACCCTTTCTCTTCTCCCTGTGCTGCTCAGGTATGAGTTCTCTGGTTTTCCTTGTTGTCACTACTAGTCTGACTTTCTATGCCTTATTCAAAGCATAAGGAGTCACTGAAACTTTTTCTGCTGATTCAAGCCCTGAGCACACACGTAGTCTCCAGAGAGATTGTCAGGGAAGGATTTGCCTTTATCCAGTCCAAAGCTGTTTAGATTGCAAACCCAAGAGAGGCCTCTGGAGTCAATAAAAGGAAGCTTCAAGAGTCTCCCGAGGCTCACTGTGTCCCAGCACTTGCTGTCTCCTCCCTGCCTTGTGAAGCAGTGCAGACGAGCAAGTGGGGAAAGAAGGTTGCCACCACGGGAAACACCAGGAGTAAAGAAAGAGAAAGAAAATACCAGGAGCTGCAGCCAGTCTCCCCACAGTCCAAACACCAGGGGAAACCTGGACAACAAAAAGTATGTTTTCCTCCAAAACAGAAATTTGACATACACAGCTGTGGGGCCACTGGATATGCACATGCAGTGGGCACATCACCCAGGTCTGCAGCTTCTAGACAGAAATGTTTACGACAGAGGGAGAACCAGCATTAAACCTCTGGTTAGAAGAACATTATAACTTTGGGTAATAGATAGTCCCTTCTTGTTATCATCTCCATGGAATGTGTCAAAACAGGATAAAAATTTAGGTATAAAAGCAACTTGTATCATGCATACAGCAGTCTTCTCACCTTCCTCCAAGGGAAGAAAGGTTGAACCCAATTGGCTCTTCAAGTTTTTTTCCTGGCAAATAAAAAATTTCATCTTTAGAGTACTTCAGTGTTGCAGTGCATATTTCATGAAGAGCAGAAAATCCATTGCTAGGAAGAAGCAGTTTGTTATTAACAAATGCAGTGTGTTACTGCCTAGTGGAGCAGAGCAGCTCACAGAAGACCTCTGTGCTTTCCCTTTTTATACAAAAAGTCATACAGTGTCTTAGGGACAGTATCTATTTCTTTCATATCTGCTTTCATAGCCAGGACAGAACTTTGCATAGCTGCCTGAACACTAGAATTAGTCCTTGGCATAACAGTGAGAATTTGGCCATTCAGCTAGCAAGGAAACCCTCTCTGAGCTTTTGTGCAAGGTCTTATAAAACATTAATATATCCAATAGCAGGAATAGCAGTAAAGTAGTACTTCAATACAGCCATAGACAAAGCCACATCAACAGCCCAAGTCCAGGCTCTATCTGTTTCACTCCCAGACTCTGATTCCAGATTGATAGCAAAGACTTCATTCAATCTAACTCCTTCTCAGAAGAAAAGTGCACAGCTGACAGGATTATTTTTCCATTTTTCCCTCCAGACATGATCATCTTACAGACCTGCACCCCTAAAAGTTATCCTGTTTCATGGTGCACACAACAGAGCATGGAATCTAGAACGCAGGAGAGTTGCCTGCTGTGAAATGGGGATGTACTAGTCCCAAGCAGGTGGCAACACAGACAGCCCAAACATACACGCTTTGACTTTACACTCGTAATTCCATGTGCCTTTCCAATTCTTCTTCTGTCCATGGCCTTCCTTGCCTAGGCTAAGGAAGTACTTTCTGCGTGGTCTCTCCATTCCTGAAGTAGCAGAGAGGAAAGGGTGATCTGGCATCCAGCTGTGGCCCTTTTCCCTCAATTCTTCCCTCTCTCCCTTGTGCCCCCAGCAGCATAAGACAAAGTAGAAAGACTTGCCTTGCACTTGGATCAGCACAGGTTTGGGGCGCAGGAGGAGTTGGGGGAGCAGAGGATTATGCTGAGATAAAGGAGTGAAAGCACGTGGTGTGAGATCCCTGAATCCACAGGCAGTCCCCTCTCCAGTGTGCAGGTGGTTGGGCACCCTGGGGGTAATCCACACAGAGGCAGTGTCTTCACCTCAGACCCCCGGCCAAGCAACCCCTGCCAGGGCAGTGCTTCCTGCAGCACCAGCACCATGGAGGTTGCCAGTGTCCAGCCTGCCCCTGCCCCTGCAGAGAAGTAAAGCAAGCCCTGAGATGAGCCACGGGGTGAGGTATTGCTGCTGCATTCCTATGTGATTCCTCCACTTTGGAGGATGCAACACCTGCAAGTCACTCTGAGGAAGAAGACTGAGCCACAGTGGGGGTTAAAGCAAGCCCACACTACCCTGCCAGCCTTCCCCAGATGAACTGCAAGGTGGGGATTGCTGCTCTACCAAATCCCCCTTCCAGGTGGCAGGAGTGCTTGGGTTCAAGGACAGCCTCTAGAACAAGACTGAGACTCCACCACAGCCCTCAGTTAACCCAGATGGGAAAAGTTACCCTTCATTTCTGTTTTGACTTTGTTTTGTTTTAAGCTGCAGCAACTGAGTCTTGTTATCTGTCTGCCTGCTTTACTGAAGAGCCCTCTGTCATCACATTCCTGTTTCCAGCAGGTACTTACAGATTTGGATCAAGTCAGCCACTGGCCTCCTGGGTGATAAGTCAAATAAATTGAACTCCCAACTCTTTCATTACAAAAGCAAGTTTCCTGATCTTCTACTTGTTTTCCCTCCTCTTCTCAGAGCCTCCTCCAAATTATCAGCATGTTTCTGAGCTGCAGGCTCAGGGCTGGACACAGCACCAAGCACAGAGGTGACACTGTGTCCCCCTCTATCCCAATGCCGCTGTTTGCGTCCCAGCCTTGCTCTAGGATACTCCTCTGGGTGAACATCCAGCATCAGCTCTGTCATGCTGAATATGGGCTGCCTTCTTCATTGACAAGACCTTTGTCCAGATGATTTTTCTGCACTCGGCTCAAATGGGTTCCAGGTTCTTTTATAGAGTAGTGACATACCTCAGTAATCCTTTTCCAATCTGTGTTCGTTACAGCCTCGGTATTGCAATTTCTTTTATGCCCCCCAATGCCTTGGTCCAATCCAGCACCACATCCTACCGTTACCTGTCTCCTTAAAGTGGACAGGAGGATCCCTTCTCTTCCTAGAAACAAAGGCAGATTCACCCATCAACGGGTGATGTTGGCACACATCCCAGGCCATGTCAGCAAGTCTTGTCCCATTAGCTGTCTGTCTGAGAAAGGCTCCTGGCTGTGTGCCACCAGCACACCCATATCACAGTTGACTGAAATATGCCAAACCAGCCAGAAGAACCTCCTGAAAGAGACAGTTTCTCCAGAGTAGAGCGGCATTCAGCCCCAAGCTCTGCACCTTGTGTAGCAAAAGCCAAGAGCGAGGAAGGAGGGCAGTGGTTCTATGGCCATGGCCTCACCACCACAGAACAGCAGCACTGGAGGTAAGATCCCTGCTCCTGTCTCCTTGCCATGTCTGCTGTGCCAGGCTGCAGCTGTTCCCTGAGCAGTGACACAGCTCAGCCATTTCACATCATCATGTGAAGGGAACACATCCCCCAGATGCCACCATTTCATATTCCTGCATCATGGCCAGTGTGGATTCCTTGACCACCTGGGGCAACCAGGATTTGACCAAGGTGGCAGGCTGCTAGTCTCCAAACTTGTGTCATTCCTTCCTCCACCATCCATTTGCAGTAATGTCACAATCACTGCTGGAAAATTCAGGGTGGCTCCTTGCAAGGAAAAGAAGGAGCACTAACATTGCCTCTCTGTACCCAGCTGCTAGAGAAAAATTGAGGGTATTTCCAGCTGTTTGAGAGAGAGCTTAATGCATGAAAGGGTCTGTCCCAGCTCTGCTCCATAATTGCATCCTGTCCAAAGGAACAAGAACTTGCCTCCAACTGCTGTAAAAGTGAAGCTGTGGTTGGAAACCTGACCTAAGTTCCCTGGCCTGTCATCAGGGAGTGTTAAAAAAAAAGGACCACTCCATGAAGACAACCAGGGCATTTCTTCCTCATTATGTGTCTTCTCCAGGGAACCTATTTACTACAAATTTAAAGATTTTGATTAGCACTTGCATGAGCCCAAAACACTCTGAGGCATTGGGGCATGAAGGGCACGGGGAAACATTTTCTAAACAAACAATTGTTTAATGTCTTTTCATTTAGGAGGCATTTTGATGACAAGTTCCACAGGGGTGTATTCAAACACTCTCTCAAGATTCGTTTAATGTGGGCCAGGTAAGGCATGAGCATAATGGGTTTAAATTTTATTTGGATTAATTTTACTGCCTTTTCAGAACTCTTGTTTGTTAACAAATGTTTGCTGTACGAACTTTTTGAACTAGAAAAGTATTTTAATACCCACCAGAAGCTGTTTGGCTCGACTATTACTCAAGACACTCTCAAAAACCTCACATTTCCTTTGATAAACACGGAGTCACTGTTGCAAGGCACTGAACACAACACAAAGGAGCTTGAGGGCTGAGGTAATTTTGTGTAAGGAGAAAACCTCAAGTGCAGACATTATCCTTCATTTCTAACAGCACATTTGTCAGCTCATTGCTTAAGAAAAAGAAATTAACTCAGTAGACTACAGATCATTTTTTAGAAAAAATGCAGATCAGACATGTCTAATTTTGGGCTTTGGATGAAGAGCTATGCAGAGCTGTGAAACTCTGTGTGTGATGTGTTTGCAGTGCATTCATTGGTTGAGTAGCAGTCACTTCTGTAAGGAGGTGGACTGAGAAAGAGCTGCAGCAGTCCAAGCAGTGGACAGAAGCCTCTGTCCCTCAGGACCAAGCACTCACAGAGTTATGCCTAAATTGATGGCTCCAAGCAGCAGGACAACCAAGGAGGAGGAGCACAGAGCTTTTGTCATGCTGTGGCTTATGCCAAAATTTTTGTCATGCGTGTCTGGGGTTTTGGGGAGAATTAGCACTTTATAAGCACACATTACAGGAAAAGGTCCATAAATAGGGACATGTTTGCATAAATAGGGCAAGGTCCATTCTGGGTGCTGCAAGAAGAGCTTCAGGGGTGGTCCTGTGACTTCCCAGAGAAAATGGGCACTAGTTTTATCATGCCTACAGGTTGTCCCTACCTTGTACTTCCTCCTTTCCAAAACAGCTCCCAGAAGCTTGCAAGGATACTCCAAACTGCTGATGTTCCAGCCTGTAACACAACTATCCCCTCCCTTCCTCCCAGGACTTCTTCACCAGATCAGCTGGGGATCCTCAAGCTACCTGAGGTTTTCAGAGAGAAGCAAATATTAATGCTTCCAAAATCACAGGGCTGCCTGGGGGCAGCAGGGTGGCCAAAGCCATATCTGACAGAAGCTCACCCCTCTGCATCCCCATCTAGTATCCTGTGGCTTTCTCTAGCAAGCAGTCTTCCATCCAACATAAAGGCACAGGCAAAGGGTTGTTCTCCCTGCTGTGGCAGCAGTGGTTATTTTCCCACTGAAAGGAAAATTTCCTCCAATGCACAAAAAGAGAAACAATAAGACTAGCTATATGATAACAAATAACACTGTTTTAGGTTGGCAGAACTTAGTTTAGCATCTCCATGTGAAGTTCTCACATCACAGAACCCGACTCTAAGAGTGAATAACTTTTAAATCTGTTATGTATGAATGGTTATTAATAATGCTATAACAGTAGGCTGTGAGAGTGCACACATAAACACTTAATCCTAATCCAGAACATATACGTGCCTCCAGCTGTCTACTTTTCCCACTCTATATTTTTCAACAGCAAGAATTTCACATTGTGATCACTTCCAACTCTAGGTATCTTATTTTGGAAATAATCTCTTCAAAATATGTTAATGCTTTAAGCATCCCACACAGAACTGGTAGCTCTGAGTTCTCCATTATTCCTTTAGCATAGTGAATGCACACTTAAAATTTCCTAATAGGTACTAAGAAGCTCAAGGCAGAAAAAGATTTCTAAAATAACTCATGCTATTTTCAGAGAATCCAATTTAAACAAGTGCCAGCTAAAATATTTCTGGATTGAAAAGTTTTCTATAGTAACTTGCAAACACAAATCAGTCACCAGGACAGTTCTAGCTGCTCTCTTTTTTGTCACAGATCTAAACTTCTGTCCAGTTAAAAATTCCTAGTTTGAAAATAGGAAGGTGTGGGATGAGCAGTGATTTTCATCTAAACATTTCAAAAACAGATCCACGTTTCTTAACCACAGACTAGGTCAAAGGATAAATCTATCCAGGGGTTAGCACAAGGCTTGCTCCTGAAGCCTTGTGGAGGAGCTACAGCTTCTGAGCACAGGATTGATGGTCAGGCTCCTGCCAGGTCAGTTTGGGCCAGTTGTGGTCAAACACAGCCTTCTCTGTGGATCTCACAGACCCTGTGTTGCGGAGTCCAAGGCAAGTGCATTTGCAGGATCAAGACCAGAATACCCAATGCACCTACCCTTTTTTCATCCTGGCTCACCCTTTAAATTCTCACTGCAAAGCAAAGCAGAAGGTAGTTTGTGGCATAAAAGGGGGAAGAACTGGAGCTGGACACAAAAAGAAGGTGAAAACTTGATGTCAGTCACACAAGCCTATTGGGTAGTTTTGTTGTTTTGTTTCCAAATGGTTGCTATTAAAGCCTTCTCTGCCCACCTGAAAGTCAGGCTGCAGATCTCCACCTCTGTGTCAGGTTTCAAGCACCTTCCTTTCACCAAGTAGCTTCCACACTCCAGGCTCTTGCCACAGACTCCTGTGACCCTTACTGTGTGCACCCAAGTCAAAGAATCTGATAGAAGAAGGTACGGACATCCAGCTATGAAAGGTATGGATCACGTGCTTAGGTGCCCAGGGGGGCAGGGAA
Organism: Monarcha castaneiventris obscurior; assembly: GCA_026261815.1. NCBI lineage: Eukaryota > Metazoa > Chordata > Aves > Passeriformes > Monarchidae > Monarcha > Monarcha castaneiventris. Next base: position 28,868 of record JAMPIT010000227.1, read on the forward strand.
ACATGGCACATCCTCTTTGAGATGTGGTGCTGCTGTGGACCCTCCTGCCCACACTGGTGCAGGGCTGGGGAGAGGGCAGCTCCTGATCAGTGCATTCAGGTCCCTGGCCACAGGCTCCTGCTTCTGCTTTGAACAGCTTGGGGACAGCTTCCCTCACACGGCAGCTCCCCGTGTCACTGCACCACTCCCCAAACTCCCCTGCCACTTTTTCATAGCTCGATCTTTCTATTTAGCCGCTTTCCTTCCGATACCGAAGCCTGGTCCCCCTGGGGCAGCTCTTCAAGTGGAAGCAGCAGATAGAATTGACTGTGTCAAGAAGCAAACAGCAAAAAACAGCTGCTTTACCCCCAAAGAAGTGGCTGTCAAGCATCTCCCCTTCCCAGAGAGATCGAGACTGTACAGGTCTCCAGCACAACATTAGCTGCCACATAGCAGACCCCAGCACAAAGGAAGATTTGCAAGCCTACATCCTAGAAACTCAACGAGACCAATCCCACCGGGGATGGGGGAGCCAAGGCAGAGCACTGAACAGCACCCACATACATCACTTCTTCCTCTGTCTCAGTAGGACAGACAGAGCACAAGCCATCAGGAAAGTTCACACACTGCTGCTTTAAATAGCAGCTAATCCCCAAAGCCCAGAACTCAACAGAAAGCTGCCTGAGGAAAAACATTCAACAGCCTGAAAATCCCAAATTAATTCATTCTGATCGCTGCTGCCAAATAAACTGAAGTGGATTAATGGCAGCAGATAGCAGACAACCAAACTTAAAGGCTGGGTTTTGGCTTGTTGCTTGGTTCTTCAGGAGACATCACAGCACGTTTCCATAAGGGGAGTTCCAGCTGTTCTGTCCCCAAGCTGCCTTTGTAACACAGGAGGCCAGGGACCAGGGCCTGGGTTCCACAATGTGTGTGGGCACGCATCTGCTTTCAAGGACATGTTGAAAATCAGCCGAAATCAGGCTGTGGAGGCCCAGGGCTGAGTTTACGTGTTGCCCCAGCAGCCCCAGTGCAGCTGCTCACCTTCATACAGTCACAGTGCAACTGCCTCAGCACGAGCACTGAAACCTCCTGGCCCGTCCACATCTGCAGAGCAAAGCCTCCTCACCAAGGATCTCACATGTTCCCAGGACCTTCCCGTCACATTCTGCCTGTGTGAGACCCTGGAGGTAGATCCTCTTAAGGCAGAAGTAACAGCTACCTCCAGGCAGTGCTGGTGCCCACATCATGGATGTGGGGTTTCTGCCTTCCCTCATGCCCCACCTCTGCCAGAACTTCACACTCTCAACAATGAAATCTCCCAGATCAGTATGTACACACCTGGGAAAATGGTGGTAGCTTTCTGTAAAGCAGAAGCTAGCCACAGAAATCAAGAGCTCCCTACCTTCCATTTCATTTGGGAGTCTCGTCCTTTGGCACCCCTTGGCTCCTTGAAGAATGTCCCCAAGGAGCTCCACCCTCACCTGTCAGTTCCTCATCAACTGACTTCTTGCTTTTGTTGGCTGCACCCGAGAGGGCAACATGCCCAGAAAACTGCTCCCCTCTTAGATTAGGCACTGGACATCTGTGCACACCTTCAGATAACTCCATTCTCGACAGTACACAAGCCCCTTGAAACTCTGTTGCTTTTCTTTCAGGCTTTTCATCTGGACAAGACAGCACTGCTCACTTCACCCAATTTAAGAAAGTTTTTGCCTTTTCTTCACAAATTCTCTTTGCGGTCTGGAAAACAGTTGGTCTTCAGGTCAATAAAGTCTCCAACAGTTGGAAGGAGCCATTGAAATGTTGTTTCTCACACACCAGGGAGCAGACTCACCAGAGAAGTCATTCCTGTCTAGATCTTAAATGAACATGGACATTCACAAGTCTGGATGGGACTGCTGAGCCCTAGCTTAAAGAACACCAGTCCCAAACAGCACCAGCTGAAACCTTCACACAGAGCTGCAGGAATTGCCAAGCCCTTCCTTCCACACATCAAATGGGAGTGAGATGTTTCCAGGGCTCTGCCCAGCCACCTGCAGTGTAGTAAGCTGCCTTCTTCCACAAGCCCTTGCGGATGGCCATATCAGGAAATGTCATTAGCTGGGGTTTCTGGAAGGTGGCACATGTTTTCCTTTGGCTTTCCTGGTCAGAGTCCTGGCAGACCCATGGAGAGAGGAGCTGGAGCAGATTTCCTGGTAAGACCTGTGGCTCTGTGGGGGACCCAGGCTGGAGCAGACTGTGTCTGAAGGACTGCACCCTATGGAAGAGTGACCCACATTGCAGCAATTCATGGAGAATTATCTCCAGTGAGAGGGATGCCATGCTGGAGCAGGGGAAGGACTCCTGTCCCTGAGCAGCAGCAGAAACAACATGCAATGAAGTGACCCCCATTCGCTGTCTCCCTGTGCCTCTGGGGAAGGAGGTAGAGCTGGGAAGGGGCGGGGGGAGAGGAGGGGAAGATGTTTGTGAAGACTTATTTTATTTCTCACTGTCCTGCTCTGATTTTGCTAGTAATAAATTCAATTAATATCCTCAAGCTGAGTCAGTGTTGCCCATGAGAGTATTTGGTGAGCGATCTCTCCCAGTCCTTATCTCAGCTCATGAACCCTTTGTTATATTTCCTCTCCCCTGTGCACTGTTGGAGAGGAGTGAGAGTGCCTTTGGTGGGTGCCTGCCATCCAGCCAGGGTCAAACCCCTACAAGGGTAAAAACACCCTTCAGTTGGAGCTCCTGACTGCCCAGGGCTGGAGGGACTCAGACAACTGTCCCCTCATCTTGGCCATGTCGAAGCTCTAATCAGAGGGCTCTGGAGAAAGACCAGCTACTGCCAGTTTTCTCTTCCATTTTGTGACTGATCTCCAAATTTTCCGCTTTAACCATAAAATCAGAGCTGTGAATTCAGCCTGGACTGGGAAAGCTAAGCATGAGTAGAAGCTCATTTTCCTGTGAAAACATTGCACAGCAGAAGAAAGGATAGGCTAAATCTTACCCTTTTACTCTCCTCATGCCTCCTCCTGCAGGATCAGAGCTGGCCCAGCTGCAGTTTCCAGGCCATAGCATGCTGCCAGCCTTATCAGTTACCAGACTGAAATATTCAAGTTTTTGTAAGTGTTGTTCCACACAACAGACAGCAGTTATGGAGAAGTATGCAGAAGAGGATGAGTTTGATCTCTGTCGTTTTATTTGGGAAAGAATTTAATTTGTCATTTAAAGGAGTAGAATCCCAGAAACTTCCCCCTGCTCCATTTGTCTACATACCAACAAGGCAGAGATTGCCCTGTAAAAGTAGAGGCACAACACTACTAATCTAAAAGAGCTTTTCCCCTTCTTGAAATGTAGTTTAGTTTCTCTCAACACAGCTATGTGAAATGCAGCAGATGGACAAACACAAACACAGAAAGGCATGCATAAAGTTGTGAGGTGCACCCTGAAAGAGGCACGTGATACTGGTGCTCCCACAAGCTGGCTTGTGTGCAGCTGAGTGGTGCAAGGGCTCAGCAGCTGCAGTAGTTAAAGCAAGAGAGGGTAGAAGTTGCCTGAAAGCTAGAAGGGATGACACAGAAACAAGCAAAACAAGCAAAAACAGGCGCTGCCTTCCACTTGGAGTGGTCTTACATGTTCCTGTAGGAGGCTGTGTTCAGAAAATAAGGGATTTCCAGATTTATACCTGTTCACAGACTTGCTGTGTTTTTAATTCACCGGTAAAACTCTCCCTCTCTAAAGCAAAGAAATTCTCAACCACTTTCTAGAATTTTGGCTTTGTCCTTCTCAACAGAAGCTTCCCGCCTTCATTCACAAGCTGTGGCAGGACCTTTCTTCAGATGTTACCGTAAGGGAGCAAGCAGCTCTGTGAAGTAGGAGCCATAAAATGAGTGTTTTGTAAAACATTCATGCATGAAAAAGGAAATTGCTCTGTACTATCAATTCCAGCAATGCTCAGGGTGCAATGTCTGTGGATATTTGTACATGACATTTACAGTTTTCCTGCCCTATTCCTGCTTTTCACAGCATCACTGAAAGATTTCACTTGTAAGAGACATTTAAAGACCCTGTAGCCCAAGATCCCTGCAATCAGCAGGGACATTTTCAACTCTAGCAGGTAGCTCAGAGACCTGTCCAACCTGGCCTTGAATGTTTCTGGGAATGGGGCATCCACCACCTCCCTGGGAAACCCGTGCCATTGTTTCACCACCCTCAGCATGAAATATTAATTCCTTATATCTCATCTAAATCTCACAGAATCATAGAATCATAGAATGGTTTGAGTTACAAGGGATCTCACAGATCATCTAGTTCCAACCCCCTTGCCATGGGCCAGGGCACATTGCACTAGACCAGGTTGCTCAGAGTTCCACCCAGCCTGGCCTTGATTGCTGCCAGGGATGGGGCATCCACAGTTTCTCTGAGCACCACCCTCATAGCAAAGAATTTTTTTCTTAATTCCAAATCCACCTTCTTTTTGTTTAAAATCATTGCTACAGGCCCTTCTAAAATGTTTGTCCACTCTTATAAACTCCCTTTAAGTACTGGGTGGCACTGTAAGTCTTCTTGAAGGTTTTTCTTCTCCAGGCTGAGCAGCCTGAACTCTCTCATCCTGTCCTCCTAGAAGTGCTCCAGCCCTCTGATAATTTTTGTGGCTCTTCTCTGGAACCACTAGCTGGATCTGCTTAGGTCCACGTTTTCTTGTACTGTCTTTCTGCCTCCACTACCTCAAGACATGTTGTTCTGTGCAGGTCTGAAGCTGCAAGGGTGATCATGACAGGACCCCATGAAGTGCTTACTAGTCAGCAAGTAAGGCTGAAGATAATGAGATCTCAGCACTCTAATATTGTACTGTGGGATGCTGCTCGTAAGAAGTCATCCAGCATGGAACAGAATGAATATTCCATGAGATGGAGAGGGAGAGTTCTCAGTTAAGAGCAGGTAGTTTGAATTGGAAGTTCTTATAAATGCTACTGGTCTTCAAACTAGATTGATTTTCCAGCACTGGTCATTTTGTTCAGCCTATGCTTTCAAGCCCCCTTTCATTTTCTTTGCATTTCAATTCAGAAATAGAGTGGATTGAAGTTAGTCACAAGCCCTCAAGAAACACCTTGAAAACAGATTTCAACCTAGCTTTTTCACATTGCCACCAATGAGTTAATAAGGTTCCAATTAGGATCACTGCCTGACACTGGATTCAGAGGTTTCAGTCTTCCTCTTTTTCCTCTGTTCATTTGCCTTCCTGGTGTTTTCTATGCCCCATCTGGCGACTTCCATCTGATTCCAAACACTCCATCCACGCTGCTCTTTTCTTGCCTGCATTTCTTCTCACCACTTTTCTCCTGCCATGTCTCTCCCTCCAAAGACTAGCACTGCTCAGGGATAAGATGCAGAGTGCTTCTCCTAGTATCAGTCTGCTAAATGCAGACCCCAGCCTTGAAAACAAGAGTAGCTGGATGTCTGTGTCATCCCTTGAGAAGGCCTTCTCCACACGCTTAAGCATTTTCAGGATCTGGATCTTTGATACCCTTGAATTAGAGAATGCACCATTCTCTTTGCACGATCAACAGCACTTAAGGCAATTACACTCAGAAAATAATAATATGCATATGCCTACATAAAAGCAGCATGGCATTGACATTTCAAATGCAGAATTAAACTGATTTGGTCTTTATTTTCTAAGAGTACTTCATAGATCTTAAGCAATACAGCACCAGACAAGTAAGAGATTTCAGTGATGGCAACTGGAAATGATTTGCACATTAGGGCTCTCTTGGCGGTATAAGCAAAACTCCCCTGATTTCAGTGAGAATGAGCAAGGCTCAATTAAAAAGCCCATTCCAGGGAAACAGTATGTTTAGAGGGGTTTTGGGGGGCCGTGTCACATGTAAGCATGTAAGATAATCTAATTGGTCTGATGAAAAGAATCCAGCAATTTGATTTCAGCATCTAACAGCAGGTGAAACACTTCCAGGGAAGTTACGCTTGCTCTGTATTCAGCTAAGACATTTTCAAACCATCACATACCAAAATACAGACTAATTATAGTCTTTGCATAAAAGAGGAAAACTGCCCAATCTCTGTGCTTTTGTTTCATCTAATCTACGTTCATTGCACTCCTCATGCAAATGAGCACATTTGTTACAAATGGAGTAAAATTACTTTGCTAATCATCTAGTATTTTATCATCTGAGTTTCAGGCTTTAAATATCTTGTTTGTGTATACCTGTCTGCTAGCTGTGGTATAGTGCATGGTATACTTTTGGTATCATGACGTTTGCTCTGCAAAATTCACCCTAGGGCAAGCAAACAGGCTCCACACAAGTTTTCCACAAAATGCAGAAGGAAAGCCAGACTTTTATCTGTCTGTCTCTGCTGATCTGTGAGCTAAGAGAGTGCTGCGTGTCCCTTCGGGTAGCAGACAGCCCCCAGTCATGTCCCTACAGCATTCAGTGAAGAGGAAAAAGCTTTCATTCCCAACTCACAGTCCAAGTCTCAGGCAGGCTGCATGACACTCCTGGCTCCCTTTCTGCTGAGATGGGAATCCAGCGCAGACAGTGTCACATACCCTGACAGATGCAGCAGTGTGGAGGAAAGAGGGAAAGGGTGACTCATTTCTATCCTGCACTTGTACTCAGGAATCAAAACAGGCAGCAGCTGTCCAGACTCCATCACAAGGACACTAAGGCAGAGTTGCAGGTGTTGACCATGGTTGTAGATGAGAGCCTTCATCAAAAGCCCGCTAAAATTCTGCTAGGGAGGCATGTTTGTCAGATGACTGTCTCTTCAGAGTGAGTAAGGAGGAACTTGTAGGAGCTTCTTCACTTTGCATTTAAATAAGGTTGTTCCAGGACCAGGGGAATGAGCAAACCAGGTTTCAACACCTGTTCTTTGCTCAAAGCCCATGTGCACGGACTGGTCAGGCTGCTGTTAGGTGGAATGGACACTAGCTAAGTCCTGACTACCCAGTCTTTACAGAATCACAGAATTTTTAAGGTTGGAAGGGACCTCAGAAGATCATCCAGTCCAGCCCTGCTGCCAAAGCAGGGTCACTCTGAGCAGGTGACAGAGAAACATGTCCAGGTGGGGTTTGAATGTCTCCAGAGAGGGAGACTCCATGACCTGCCTGGGCAGCCTGTTGCAGTGCTCTGCAACCCTCAATGTAAAGAAGTTCTTCCTCATGTGGAGGTGGAATTTCTTGTGTTTTGGCTATGGCCATTAATCCTTGTTCTGTTGCTGGCACCACTGAGAAGAATCTTGGTATGCTTGGAATCCTCTTGGCACCCGCCTTGGAGATATTTGTATGTATTGATGAGATACCCTCTCAATCTTCTCTGGACTAAACAGGCCCAGCTCCTGCTCTCTCTCTCTCTTCTCATAAGAGAGATGCTCCAGACCCCAAATCATCTTAGTGATTCTCCACTGGACCCTCTGCAGTAGCTCCTTGTCTTTCTTGTACTGAGGAGCCCAGAACTGGACACAGCGCTCCAGATGTGGCCTCACTAGAGCTGAGGATGGGGGACAATCACCTCCCTTGACCTGCTGGCCACGCTCTTCCCGATGCCCCCAGGATCCCACTGGCCCTCCTGGCTGCGAGGGCACTGCTGGCTCATGGACAGCTTCTTGTCCCCCAGGACCCCCAGGTCCTTCTCTGCAGCGCCGCTTTCCAGCAGGTCAGCCCCAGCCTGTGCTGGTGCCTGGGGTTGTTCTCCCCTGGTGCAGGACCCTAAACTTGCCCTTGTTGAGCCCCATTAGGGCTCTCTCTGCCCAACTCTCCAGCCTATCAAGGTCCCTCTGAGTGGCAGCAAAGCCTTCAGGTGTGTCAGCCACTCCCCCCAGTTTTGTATCATCTGCAAACTGGCTTAGGGTTCATTCTATCCCTTCACCCCAGTTGATAAACAAGCTGAGTAAGACACGAGCCAGTACTGATCCCTGGGGAATGCCACCACTACAGGCCTCCAGCTGGATTCCACTCTGCTGATCACAGTCCTCTGAGCTCTGCCATTCAGACAGTTCTTGATCCAGCTCACTGTCCATTCAGCTAACCCACATTTCCTGAGCTTACCTGCAAGGATGTTATGTGAAACAGTGTAAAAAGCATTGCTGAAGTCAAGGTAGCAGAGGCCTGCCCTGGGCAATACTTGAAATATTGTGGATGTTTAGCCAAGAGATATGGGAACTCAGAATATCCTGTGACCTCTCTTTCGCTCCAGGTTTGATTCAAACAGGTCAGCAGTACAAATAAGGTCACACACATTTTGTTTCCTTCTGTTCCCTTTTCTCTCCACTAGCAAAACTCTGAGTAGGATGTTGAAATGACAGCCTATTGGAAGCCAGATGTTGTGAATTTATATGTAGTTCCAGTCAGGCAACTGTCTTCATTATTGCAGTTGGATTTATCTAGTTGGGTTTTTGTTTTGGGTTTGGGTTTTTTGCTTTGTTGTTTTATTTTTTTTTTTTTATTTCAGAGTTTTCATAAAAGGGATTAATTTTGGCTCGCTCAGAGATGCTACATGTGTTGAATGGGCAGATGGGATTGACAGCAAAGCCCACCCTGCCGAAACTACCCCACAACAGAAAAATTCATCTCAGTTGCTCCCAACAACTATCATTCTGTTTTGTCCTTGCACATCCCTTACCACAGCTCTACTTTCCCTTAAGTGTTCTTCACATCCCATCAGGATATCATCTCAGTCTGAGCGCCTTGGGAAGGAGCCCCAGTGACCTCACAGGGGTTCCCCAGGCTGCCCTCTGTGCACCCAGGCCTGCCAGGCATGGAGCTTTTAATCACACACAGCTGAGAGTGGCTCTCCACATATTAATCTTTCACATGCTTCACACATCAGACTGTGCTTTGCAAACCAAAGCTGTGCCCCATGCTGCTGCTCACCAGAGGATTTATCACACCCAGGCATCTCAGTGCAAGTGCCAACACGAAGTGCTGTGCTGTGCTGTGCTGTGCAGTAGTCCCCAAGGCAGTGCCACCCCTTTCCCTCCCATGGGGGATCTCCACAGGGCTGCCCTGCATGCGTGTGGCAAAGCAGGAGGGAAGCCACCAGTACTTAGGTGCTGTGACACGCTGCTGGGCAGCATTAAACAGGCAACGTTGGAGACTTCCTGCCTACACAGAGCAGAAAGGAGGTGTTCCCATTCCCAGAAGCATGTTTTTGTCAGAGCTGTGGACAATAAAACCCCAGTATAACTGCAGTATAACTGCATCTCCAGGTGTGGAAATCCTCTCTAACAGGCCTCTGTCTTTTCTCAGCAGCTGCCTTGTGTTCCAGTTGTGAAAGGGAAGGACCAAGGACTTTACTCCACTCACAAGGCCCCTCCAACGTGGCTTTTGTGGAGGAACTAGGCTTTCAGTGCCGCTGCCAAAAGTCCTGAGCAGTGATGTGCAGAGTGAGTTCATGTGCAGCCAAAGTCTAAGAAGCTGCTCACCCACTCCTAAGCTGCTTGCTGCTCTGGGCTGTTGACTCCAGTCATGTTAGTCACTTAAGCACTTACTCAAAACAAAAAGCCACCCACAATACAAACAAATACTGCTTCAAAATTTCCTTTCTGTCCCCACACCTTACATTTCTCATCAGTCAAGCACCTCTGGGAGCCTACAGCCAACATGCAGGGACTGAAGCAGAACTGGAACCAGTAGATCTGTTTGTCCCTTTTCTTTTTAACTCCCACTCCTCATTTTCTCCACAGAGACTAATACGTTGATTTCCGTGGCCCAAGGTATGATTCAGCAGCACGTTTTCTTTAATGTGATCTTGTGCCCAGCCACCCAAAGATCTATGGACTAACCCTGCTCAGCAATTGCTGTGCACCAATGGTGACAAACCAACTTGTGCCAAACCACCAAGCCTGAACCACAGCAGACACTACACTGCTTTCCAGTGCTGTCCCTGTGACCACAGACTCAGCTTTCCCAGGTGATGACCCCATACAAACAGCCTTTGCAGGTCAGCAAGAGCTTAAGACCAAGAAGAGCTATCATGGCAAGTTCTTCAGCCTCCAAAGACAGCAGCTTTCAGGAGTTTTTTTCTATCAGGAAAAGTAGAGCTCAAGTCTTCCTATCTTGAAAGGTATAACCAGCTCTCAGGGTAACAGGTGCAGGGTCTTCTGAGTGTTTGGGACCTCATGTCTTCCTGCTGGTGAGCAATACACCAACACGCAGTACTGGGAGCACATCTGCTGTGTGAGTGGGGCTGGGTCAGGCTCTCCATCACCAGTGGTCTTTGCAATAGACATCAGCAAATACAACACACTGCAGTAAAATCAGAGGTCTAAAAAAGGCATAGGGGATTAAAGTTTTGCCATGTATAGTTCTTCTTGAGACTAGGTCTGATGCTTAAGGCCCATCTCTAGTGGCTGGCATCCTTAATTCTTCAGATGACAATGATGTCATGAAAAAGCAATGGTGCTTTGAGCAACAGATTGAACATCCCACTGAGTTACACCTTAACCTAGTACCACACCAAAAATGTGTCCTCAGTACCCTGCAAGTGGTTAGGACAATGGTGTTACACTGAGTGGGAGAGACGGATGCTAAAGGAACAGGGCTATTCCTCATGGCAACCCAAGCTTTTCATCAAATGTTGAGAGATAGGTAACAGGTCCTTTGGAATGACCCTCTGTCCCCCATCAGGCAAAACAAACTGCATTAATGTCCATAGGCCTATTTCTCAATCTGAACACAGAAAAACAACTTCAGAAAGTTAGTCACCTATGTGTGTCCTACCAAACATACCCAGCATGGACCTGCAGAAATCACAGCCAGAAACCACCACAACTTTCACTTCAGTCCTGATAGGCAAGCTGAACATTTTGGGGAACCATCTGAATCGTAACAGAGGAAATGGCAGAATAGGACACCATTTGTCATCAAGTCTGGGAATCCTCAAGCTACGGAGACACTGAAGGGCATTGCAACTAAGGTGTAAATGCATGGCTACAGATAATAAAACCAAAATTAAAAACAGTTTTCAGCTGTGATGCTTATCTCGTTAAAAAAATGACAGACATTTTCTTTTTTTTCTTTTTTTTTTTTTTTTTAAATTTGGTTTTGTTTTGTTTTATTTTTTTATTATGAAATCAATTACAAAGATTTTGACTTCAGGAAATAACCTCTGAAATTGTCAGTAAGAAATTGCAGAGACAACTTCAAACACAACAAGACCACAGAATCCTTGCTGAATGTTGGCTGGAAGAGATCTTTGGAGCACACACAGTACAACTTCCAGCCCACAGCAGGGGCAACTAAATGAGGTTGCTCTAATATTGGAATATCTCCCAAGGTGGAGGTCTGGGCCCCACCCCCACAGTAAACACTCAGGTAAGAAAAGAATCCCCTGACCTGGAAATGTCCTGTACTGCAACCTGTGCCTGTTGCCTTTGAGGCTCTCCCTGTGCCCTTCTGAGAAGAATTCACCTCCATTATCCCCATGCCTCCCCTCCTTGGAGCTGACTGCAGCCAAAAGCTCCCTGATGCTTCCCCATCCCCAGGCTGAGACAAGGCACAAATCACTGTGAACTTAGGTGACAACAGACTGTTCACGATTGCACAAAGGTCAGATGGGCAAGGACTTGCTGAGGATCTCTGCTAACCTACTTGCTCAATCAGCAATTTATAGTAATTTATTTAGATGACAGTATAATCACTCGCTAAGCAACTGGACAATTATCCCTGGTGTGAAGCACACCAGGAAGAGACAAAAGGATGGGAAAAGGAAAGACCAAGATGGCTCAGAAAGAAACAAACATGGGAAAGCAGAGGAAAAAATGGAGGAAAAGTGCTGGCTCCATATAAAAACAGGCCTCTAGTGTGTATACTTCCCTGTCTGAGTCCTTCACTTCATCACTGCTGAGTGCCCCATCCTCTCATTAAATCCTACTTCTTTGTGAGTGCATGCTCTGCTCTTGGTAGATGTGTGTGAACAGCAGCGACCTTCAAGCTGGATTCATTTGTAAGAGAAGAGGTCTGGATACCAGCAACAGAAGCTGGGAACTGCTGGGGTTCCCTTGTCTGGATGACAGCAGCAGGGCAGGCCACTGGGATCTGGGCCAGGTACTGGATAAACTGTCCATTCAGACACGTGTGTGGGGGGTTGTTTTCTCCCTGGACAATGATGAGCTGGGCAACAGGATCAGGCTGTCAGGGCTGCTCAGCAGTCCATGGGCAGCATCCTGCACCACCACAAGCCAGGGACATGTGCCCAGGCTGTACTGCAGGTTGTCAGCAGCCCATTTCTCCAGTGCTCCCTTCAAAGGGTGGTCCTCCCCTCCAGCACATACACAACTCCTCCTATTTGGTACCATTTCCAGATTTGCTCTGGTCTCTCCCCTCACCCAGCTTAAGAATGATCCCAAAGGGCTTTGTCGTAGTATCACATCACTTACTCTCAGCTAACGAAGACTCAGACCACTGAAGTCAGAGCCCAGTTCACCTTCAAGCCCACTCATCTATTAGCTCAGCATGTGGCTGCCAAGTACATCCTACAGAAGGCCTTGCTAAAGCTGTCCAACATTCAGTGCTCTTCCCTTCTCCACAGAGTCTGTCATCTGTTAAAAGAAATCAGGTACCAATGGGCCAGGTACAAGTTGTCCTGCAATCTCCCTCTCAGTCATTTTCCCCCCATCTAGTCCTTGACTAAGTCCCCCTATATATTATCAGCCTGTGGACTGAAGAGTGGCTATTTCCCAGACTTTCCCTACTTTTGTTGGATGGTGCAATGCCAGGCTCCCAAACACCCCCTGATCACAGTCTTTCATAGTTAGGAGAGTGGGAGGCCTAAAAGGATACCAGCCAGCTCCTTCTCCTGCCCCACTGATCAGTGGGATCACAGCTTCTTTCCCCTCCTTCTGCTGGTTAAGCACCCAAGGAAACCTTGATTTTTTGGAGGAAGCCCTTCATGGTAACTTGCAACGGTGGCCCCTCCTCCTGCAACTATGCAGTTGTGGAGCTAAATCTTGTTTAGTTTGCAAATGCCTTATGTGAGGGATTCCAGAAATGGCCCTGACTCTTCCAGAGAGAACCACAGAGGAACAGTAGCCTAGTACGCATGCCCTGCCTGCTGGGAAGGCTGGGGTTCATGCTGTGGATTTTCTGCTGGCTTATGCAGAGGCAAGGAAAACAGAAGCTTTTTTCCCTAGAGAGCAGAAATACAGATATCTAGTATCTGCAATACAAATAGATTTAATAATTTTTTCTTAAACCTGAATTCATTTACAAAAATGAAGCTTAAGTTTCACCACTGTGAAATCGTGGGACCTGTAACTATCAGTTACAGGCTTTGAGATGTGCTGACTGATGGTGATCTAGTGAAATCTAGCAGAGCAAGCTGTAGACCACAGTAACTGGCTGAACCTGTCTCTGACCAGCAGTGAAGGTGCTGAGAGGAAATATTTAACATGGCAAAACCTTATCCAAAGAGAGAAAACATCCCTGCTCAGAAGGTATTTAAGGAGGAGTTTGTGCCTGTGTGCACGGTACTACCAAGGAAGCTGCAGCCCAGGCTGATCCCACACTGAAGCAGGGACTACAAGATGACTGGGACAGAAGAAAGCAGTATGCTCAGAATGGCAAAAAACATCCCCAGCAGCATTCCTGCTTCCCACGTCACTTGTCTCCTTGTCTGAGGGTTTGAAACACACTGAACATGACAAGAAGTGAGGTGGAACAACTAACTAGTGAGATAAGAATTTGTGTTCAGCATTGCTTTCTCTGTACATTCAGATCAAATGCCAAAATTTTATGTAGATTTAAAATAAAATTATTATAACATAATCCCCCAGTTAAAGCCTGTTTGCCTGCAGCAAGAACTAACTCACTTCTTCACTGCTTCAGCTTTGCATTGCTAGAGCCCAAAAGCTCATGAAGCTAAAATATTATTTCATTGCCTACACCCAAGGGGAAAGGGTGAAAAAGAATAAAAATGTTGATTCTGAAGTTGAAAGCGCCATGTTTCTTTCACATATCATGCAAACTCATGAGTCACCTTGAGACAGAGATGCAGTCTCTTCTCCTTCTTCCTTCCTTTCCTAGTCTTGAAGACCTAAATAACAGTTTTCCCAAGCCATTTATTTTATCCTGGATCCAATCTGGACATCTTTCAACTTCAGAGGAGAAGGGGGACACTGATTATTTAACTTAGTAATCTGAAAAAAAGCAATCTTAATACACACACAATAGTTCAGATTCCACTATTTGATAAAAGAGATATACTAGAAGCAAAAAACAAACAAACAAAAAAAAACAAATTAAAAAAACCCCAACCAAACCAGAAGGAAGGAATAAAAGATCTTGTGAACGTCATCCCACATTGCTTTAGGATTCTCTATACCACAAGCAACTTCTGCTCTATCCCTTCCACTTCTTAATTAGCACCCTTTCTCTCTGACTCAAATATCTTATAAACATACTCCGTATGAATTATAGGGAGGACTGCTTACAAATTAACCATGTAAGTAAACAGAGAATATGTTAACAATGCCAACATGGCTGCTAGCCAGCAGGTAACCAAAAAATATCGAGAACTGTGAAAATGGTAGATGCATATTCACAAATACAAACTGCTTTAAATAACCATAGTTGGCAATAAAAAGTGATTTATTAGAAGTATTTAAGTTTCAATCTTCCAGCAGGTCACAGTAAATGACACTAAGATCCAGTAATCTCTCCTTCAGATAAAGAGCAATACGTTGCCTGTGTATTGAAAATTTTGGTTGTTTTACAGCTGAAAAAATATTTCATTATTAGTAATCAAGATGGCCTATTATTAATGTATAAAAACTAAAGGCCTACATTTTGAGATTTGCATTGTCTGAAACATGAGACAAAAAGTGCATCAGTAATTTTAACAATTGTTCTGTCAGCTATATAGGTCTTGAAAGCTTTCTTTTTCCTTATTTATAACAAAATTTATTTTGTTATAAATATGCTTCTTTTCTGATATACCTTGAACACACTTAGACTAATTCATATTAGCTACTAACATGACAAAACTATGAGGCAAAAAACCCCCACATGAATACTGATAGTCAGTACAGTCATTAACATGTATCTTCTTGACAGAAGCAAGGAAAACAACATTGTTAGAACTTAATTACAGCACATTCAAGTGAGATGGCCAGACAGGTCACTAGGGGGATGGTGATGCAAACTGCAAACACACCTTTTACACGTTTTATTCTGCTGGTCACTTAGTCCATTAAACTGTTTTCCTCTTCACCGCTCACAACCCTCTACCCATGCGTGGAAAACATGATCAAATGTTCAGCGTGGCTGCCACTGACCTGATTTATCATTTATACATTGATAAGAAGAAACAACATTTTAGCAGTGAATGGACTTCATAGAAGATTCATTACTCTCTTAGACCATAAGTGTTTCTTATTCAGTGCCTGAAGTGCAGATCGAAATCCATTACAAATAATGATTGCACTCATCTTACAAAGAAAATGCTGCTTTTAAATAGAAATGCTTGCTGCATATGCAAAACAAACAAATCTCTTACCTGGGATGTCTGTACAATAATAATTTAATAATAATTTCAATGCATCCATTAGCAAGAAAACAAACACAAAAATCCCCTGAGGCTAATGGATTCAGGATCTTGTGAACAGCACCAAGAAATCCTGCACATTTTTAGGATTCTGTAGTCTAAGAAGGTAAAAAAATTGTATGCAGACAAGATTTTTTCTGTGCCCACCAGGCACTGGTCTGTATTTATATTAAGATGTGTATTTTTAAATTCAAAACATGTAATATCACCATTCTGTTATCTGGAGAGTGCTATAATGACAGCTGTAGAACAAAAGGTATCCATGAAAAAACAGTTTATTTCAATTCAACACTTTTAAAGCAAACTCAGTTTTAACAAAGGACAGATCATTCAAATCCTGATCTTGACTAAAATAAACAACCCTTTTAACAATTTCCTCTTCAAAATCTGCACAACAATTTAAAGTTGGTATTTTCCTTCTCCCATTCCAGTGGCACACCGGACACTGCAATGCAGAACCACATACCGCACACTTATTGTCAGTCTTGCACTCTGTAAGAGTGGTTCTGATCCATTGCTGTGAAGAAGAGGCAGACAGCAGCTGTGATGAACACATGCACGCCCTCATACAGCAGCTTTGGCGAGAAGACACTCCATATGAACAGGTGGTAGCGCAGACCTGTTACCAAAACAACGTAGATGGCAACTGGAATTGAACGCATTAGAGCGTAGCAGAAACAGCCGTGACCCACTGCTGCAGGATTCCTGGTAACAAAAACAGAGGAGTTCATTCTCAGGCAAACTCAGAAAAGACACTGGAGTTCCTCCACTCTTTAGCATTATTTCACAACACAAGGAGTATTCAGAGATCTCCACTTTGTGTTAGAAAACTGAATGTTAATGCAATGATGAACTAATAAAGTTTGTTCTTGTCACCTCTATATATCCTAGAATGTGTATGCCAGGTGTAAGACAGCAACTCTCATTGCAATAAAGGCATCCAGTAGTTCACCTCACACTCAGATGTGTCTTTATTCTGTGCTTTAATATATTTTATTCTAACTGTCAAAGTCTCTATTAAGCAGTTTCAAGGCAGCTTTGTCTCCTGTTGGCCTTACAGTGCCTTTCCACAGAACCTGAATGGTAAGAGGAAGAGAGGACTTCAGTACTCTTCACAAAACTTCCTAGCCCATTCAACAGATAATCAGAGGGAGTCTGCACCCCCCTTGTAAAGAGCATAAAAGTTGTCACAGTACACTGCTGCCCACGGCCAGCAACACTGTACAAAACAACATGAAAATGGTGCCATTGGAAAACTTTGCAAAGCTAACTAACATTCTCCAAAGAATACCATATTCTCAGGCTCACAGGAGCGATACACTGCATTCCTGTCACAACTGCTTAGCTTAGCTGGGTCCACTGCATCCCAAGAAATGTCTGCCCCATATGTAACCTATATGGTCCAAATTTGCCACATTGATGTATTTTGGTGGGTGACAAGAGTCAGATGAAAATGGAAGTGAAAAGGTTTTCTGCACTTTGATTGCCCTCCCTCTCCTGAGGCTCCAACTCCAAGCAATGATGCTGGGTTGGCACCTGTTCAATTTCCCCAAAATTCATGTGCAGATTTACTAATTTACACCAAATTCAGATGTTTATCCCTTCAGACAAAAGGAAAGAAAAAACTATTTCACTAGAATAATAAGCAGAACATTTTCCTCTCCCATCAAAACATTTTACATCATCAGTTCCCAAAAGAACACACTGGCAAAGAGTGGAAATGTTTTACAGTGAAATCCTGATCTGAGTATCTGTTCTGCTCCTCCCAGTTTTTAATTCTAATCTTTTTCCAAGTAATAAAAATTTAACATGGCTAGCACTTCTGCAAGATGTTAATTAGTCACTTATGACTAAGTAAGCTACAGAATGCAGTATTTTACATAAACCATTAAACTTCTTATTCTTTAAATAAAAATAACTAGGACACAGCCCTATCTTCCAGTGAAGTCAAGATTTAAATTCCTAAGGCTTTCAGTAGAAGGAAGAACAGGTCTTGAAAGCAGAGTTTCAAAATCAAGAACAGCAGGCATGAACGACTGAAAAACATATATTCAGTTCACAGAAAACTATTTCCCTTGCTGCTCAGCCAAGGAAGCTGAGACTTGGGAGTGAACTAGACTGCTCCCTGCTTCTGCATAACCATCTTAGTCTTCAGTCAGTTTGCGTAAATAACCAGCTTTATGTTTAATAACTGATTTTGTTGACAAGGATTAAACAAAGTGCAGTTCACTCAGTCTTAGCTGCTTTCATGCTGATATGAGTAAAAACAGGATTTGTAGTAAAAATAGTATTTGTAATAGTCAGATGACCACTGAATAAACAGAGGAAATGGCTTTTCAATCAGACAAACAGGCATTTTTTAAACCAATTTCTAGAGTTTAAAAATGCACTTGATAGATGAATCCCCAGGTCAATGATACAATTCTTTCTGTATTCTGGTATCATAAAAATAGCTAACTGTTTTTACTTATAAGATACTTTAACTTACAAAAGCTCTCACTTCAGCTCTCAAGACGACACCACACCTACCTTCAGAGGGAAAACTTGGGCAGTTTCACAGTATAATGCAGTGGTGCAATTTAGAGAAGGCAACCAAAGCACACTGTATCCACGAAGTTAAACTGTTAGTGGGATTCAACAGCAGAATAATTGGGTTTATTTCAGAGCTGGTGAAAGTGTTCACACGTGCATTGCTGCAGACAGAGCACTGGAATGACTGAGCACAAACAGTTGGACCTCTTTGGCCATTCTGATCCTAAAGGAACAACTTAACTCTTAAAGCACATCATCATTCTTTCCTCTTGCTTCGGCCAGGGACAAAATTGGAACAGCTAAGAATAATGCCTTTGTGTGCTCCTTCTCTTCATCCTACAGACACTGTGCTCACAGCATCTCCAGGCCACAAGGCAGGCAGCAGACAGGGATCAGGCAGCTACTGATAACATGACCACGACAATCTGAGTTATTCCAAATGAATTCACCAGGAGAACAGAGAAAGCTGGCTGTGGGATGCCACTCATGTATCCTAACATTTATGATCTGGATCAGCCAGTAATGAATAACCTTGCAAACTCTCAGTGCTGTTGCAAATAAAGTAATGGAAGACTACAGGATACAGGTAAAGTATCAATCTGTAACGAATACATACTGAACTGTCTCTTCAGCAATTAATACCTTACATTATTTAAAGGAGAGAGATATAAACTGCACACACTATCTCCATGTTCTGACAAAAGCAGCCCGCTACTAAGGCCTCTGAACAATGCAGGAGTAATAAAGGGAATATTCAGCCTCTAACATTCAGCTCATTTAGGAAGTTAGCTTATGGGGACCCGAAAGAGAAATCCGTATGTGTTACAGATTACAAAGCATATCCAAACTTCATGTGAGATCCAGGAAAAAACAATGTCTTTGGAGACTTCTGAAGCAAAGAACACCACAGACTCAAATCATTAAACATGCCACAATTAGAATGCAAACATTAAGTACAGCCTAGAGAACATACTGGCTTTAAACAAAAACTGCCTCTTTTAATGGAAGATATTTAATTTGTACAAAACCATGGCCAAGAAACTGTTACATTAATAGGTTTACTGCTTCTTTGGATATCCTAAACCCTAACTGTTGATGTTTCGTCACTAAATCTTTCACCTCTCAATCCATTTCTAAGGTGCCGCTAAAATGAGCAATACAAGGCTTGCAAAATGAAAAGATTATGATGCCCAAAAAAAAAAAAAGAAAGAAAGAAAAATAACTCTTTTCTTGTGAAAACATGTCTCCTAGTTATATAGAATACTTGGCAGCTGGTGGCAACAAGTTTTGTAGCTTAAAACTCAAGGAAAAAAATCTCCACAGACAGCCCTGCAAATGCATTCACAAATACACTGGTTTACAGTGTTCCAACCCTTCTTCCAACACACCATATCAAATAAACAGTTTAGAAATATGCAAGCATATGGGAGAGGAATACCCTAGTATTGTCACTTTCCTAGGGTTGGAGGAGGAGGGTCATGTCTGGAGGGTTTCAGAATGAAATGTGCTGAATCCTTTCAATGCAAGTTACCCTCCAGCATTTCTGCCCTCCCATCTCCCCTTTTCTAGATGAATATCACTGCCTAAGTTATCTCCTACTGGAGATACTGAATTTGCCCATTTGAAGAAAATTTTTACCGTATTAACATTTTCTACAGTATTAAGTGTCACTTTTCTTTTCAGGCATTCTGAAGGTTCAAAGATCTCCCTGTTTAGTGCCCTCTGAAAAATACTTGGCATTTTGTTCATCTGCCCTGTATATACTAATGAAAAGTTGCACTCAGAAACAAACTCTGTAGCACTCCAAATGTTTCCAACATCTTAAGAGTATCTGCAATGTGTAAGAAATTTCTTGGATCTAAGCAAATATCAATCAGTTCAGCAATAACAACAAATTTGCCATGTCTCTCCCACATGTCCCACTCTCATCTTGTGTAATTCTACAATACTATTTTAGATTATAGGACAGAATCCTGCATTGTCAAGGAAAAACACTTCATATTTTTAGCTGTTTCAAGGGAACCAAGAGTCCTCTGGAAATTTACATGATCAACTCTGGTAGAGATTACCAATCAGAACAACATTTCTAATGCTATGAAGTCACAATTTTTGTCACCAAACCTTATCAATGGATAGATGCCAAAAATGGTGGTTGCCAGCAAAATAAAAGGGCTGTAGAGCATATTCTCCTACCATGGAAATGGTGGAACTTGGGGATGACTGATTTTTCTCTGCCCTCTGCATTCTCTTTCCCAGTAAGAAAGGCAGAGAAGGTACAACTACCCAAGCAAGGTCATGTCTGTGGCAGTAAGTTATAGGGGACTGTAGCACATGTGGACTGCAGGAAGGGCTCAGCAGGTTCTCACGAAGATTTAGCAGTAAAAAGCTACTAGGACTTGAAACTTTAATTCTCTTCATTTCAGCACCAAGAGTAGGAAAAATAGAATTGTATCCATGTTTTTTCCTGCTCTCACTGCTGGCATAATCAGTTGCGCTGCGAGCTTCATGTCAGCAAAGTAAGCTAAAGAAAAACCAACCAGCCAACCAAAAAACAACAACAAACCAAAAAAAAAAACCAACCAAAAAAAACCCAAAAAAGTCCCCCACCAAACCTAACCAAACCAAACCAAACCAAACAAAAAAACAACCACCGAAACCAAACCAGCCTACTCCTGTTGACACTGGCCCAGACTTTATTGCAACAAGATAGAACCAAACCATCCTAACAAGAAAAACACAAATCTTAAGTACTTCAAAGCCCAGCACTGGGCAATTTTCTGTGAGTACTCTTCCAAAATTCCCTTAACAGTTTGGAAGGCTTCCAGTAGGAAAAAAACCCAAAGCATTTTACACTGGTGTCATACATGCAAGGAATAACAAGCAAATCTATAGCTTGATTTTCTGTTAACATGCATCTGCAGGCTTTCCTGCCCATCTTTGTAAACAAACAGTTATTCTTCATGATCTTAGCTAAAGGGGTAAAGAAAATTGCGTCCAACAATTGTTAATTACAGATGGGATCTGAAGAAATTTAACAGACTGTTAGTGTCCAAGGTATTCAATTAAATTCAGACTTAGCAGGTTAAAATATACCAGTATAAGAAGACACACCAACAGTGACACAAGGCATTTCTAGAAAGACAAAGCACAATTTATTCAAGTATGGGTAGGAAACTGGCCAATAAGGCCACAAAGGGTGGTGATCTGTGTTTTTTACTCACTGTGGCAGCCAGTCACAAGTAGGGTGCCACAGTGAACGTTACTGAGCCCCGAACTCCTCAACATTTTCAGCAATGATCTAGATGGTAGGATTGAAAGCACCTCCACTTACGTGCTGTTGACACTAAACTGGGTGTCAAGGTGGAGACATCAGAAGGGAGAGCTGTCTAACAGTGAGATCTGGTCAGGCTACCAAGACCTGTATGAAGCTTAACAAAGACAAATGCAAAGTCTTGCACCCAGGTCACTATGTCTAAAGGGCCCAGTAGGGCCTAGGATGCATGTGGCTGGGGAACAGTGTGGCTGAAAGGGACCTGGGAGTATTGGGGGACAACAAGCTAAACATGAGTCAGCAGAGCACTGCTGCAGCAACAGGTAACTCATGTCCTGGGCTGCATCCTCAGGGGCATGACTAGCAGGGAAAGATGTGATTATCCCACTCTACTGAGTGCTTGTCAGGCCTGTAATCCTATGTTCAGTTCTGGTCCCCACCCTTCCAAAAAGACATGGACAGGCTGGAGAGGCTCTCAGGAAGGACTGGAGAAGATGAAATAGCTCTATAAGGTAAGACTGTAGGAGTTAAGCCTCTTCTTCATGGAGAAGGCTCAGGGAGACTTCATCACAGCATTCCAGTACTGAAGTACTTAAAGATGGCTACAAAGGATGGAGGTGCTCTCCTTACCAAGTAGTACATGGAGAAAACACAGGGCAATGGGTACAAGCTGCACTGGGAGAGGTTTCATCTCACTGTAAGAAAGACATGTTCTACAGTGAGAACAATCAATCACAAATACAGTCTTGCCAGGGATGTGGTAGAGTCCTCATCACTGCAGATTTTCAAGACAAGACTGGACAGCATGCTAGATGATCTCATGGGAGGCTCCTGTCTCCAAAAAAGGTTGAACCAGACCATCTTTTAAGGGCATCTCCAACCTGGGGTGCCTTCTGTGGTTCTGTGAAGCAATGCTCACTCTTCTGCACTGAGGGCAGAGTCAATTCTTTCCTGTATTTTTCCACTACAGTAACTATTTTTAAACTTGTGACTTCAATAAAATAACAGCTCTCTCCTCAAATTACTCCTGCCATCCCAGTAACACATACATTCAAGAAGAATTTGTTAACTTCAAGAAAAGGTGTGAGAAAAGAAGATAGAAAAATCCTAGATAAATGCAGGACAGTATCTCATGTACAGTCCTATCCACAGCTACCAGAACCATGCAGTCACTTATGTTGGCCATGGAACAGAGGAAAAAGAAAACTAATGGTGAAAAAGGAAAAAACTGTAATAACAGTAGGACTAGGCCAATACCAGCAAAAATACAGGTTACATCTAGAAACATTGCTACAATAAAGAAGTATGTAAGCAAAAATCTACAACTATGACCCTCTCCTTCCAGAAGTGTTCTTCTGAATGACTCTGCTTCTGCTTGAGCAGCAGCATAAACCGCTCAGAGTCCAACATCATCAGCCAGCTCATGCTAATTCAAGAGAAGAAACAAAATTGGTACTATGCTCCAATCTGTTTCAGAATAAAGAGGAAGGAATACGCAAAGTACTGAAGAGGAAGGGGGTAATTTCTTCAGTGCACTGTGTATACTTCATGCATTGTACTGGAATATTCCTCACAACTTTCTTCACAGCTTTTTCTAGCACAATGCGCAGCACATTCATCTTCAGAGACTCTTTATTCCTTGTGGTGCAATGAGATGTCTTCCGGGATTACACAGGGATACTTTTACTAAACCCAAGCATCATACACATTTTTTACCTTGGCAAGTTTACAGGAATGTTGGACTTCTTAGTAATTCAGCTTTGTGCAAATTACTTTTAAGAACAATACTCAGCATTAGGATAAAGACTGTAGAGCCCCACATACTTTCTCTTGAAAACAAAAGGATTACAACATGACCTGTAAACCCACACCCTAAGATCTCTACAAAGGATGAGACGATGCTAATACCATTACTCGTAAAAAGAACAGTAAACAAAAATTGTTTCATCTCGGGAAGTAATTAATTGCAAGACCAGTCTGAGTAGTAGATTGGTCTTGCAAGACCAATCTTAGTAGCTGCAGACCCTCTTGCTCTCTGGACTACCTGAGAAGATAGACAAATCAGCACAGGATTTTTTATGCCACAGTTTCCGTGATACTGCAGTTGTAATCCTGGCTGTTAATTTGAGTATGGGGACAGAGGAGGGAGGGAGGGAGGGAGGGAGGGAGGAAGGAAGGGAGGAGGGAAGGGAGGGAGGGCGGGAGGGAGGGAGGGAGGGAGGAGGGAGGGATGGGAGGGAGGGGAAGGGAGGGGGAGGGAGGGAGGGAGGGAGGAGGGGGAGGGAGGGAGGAGGGAGGAGGGAGGGAGGGAGGGAGGGAGGGAGGGAGGGAGGAGGAGGGAGGGGGAGGGAGGGAGGGGAGGGAAGGGGGAGGGAGGAGGGAGGGAGGGGGAGGGAGGGAGGGGGAGGGAGGGAGGGAGGGAGGGAGGGAGGGAGGGAGGGAGGATGGAGGGAGGGAGGGAGGGAGGGAGGAGGAGGGAGGGAGGGAGGAGGGAGGGAGGGAGGGGAGGGAGGAGGGAGGGAGGGGGAGGGAGGGAGTGGGGAGGGAGGGAGGGAGGGAGAGGAGGGAGAGGGGGAGGGAGGGAGTGGAGGGAGAGGAGGGGGGAGGAGGGAGGGAGGATGGGGAGGGAGGAAGGAAGGAAGGAGGAAGGAAGGGATAGGATAGGGAAGGAAGGAAGGAAGGAAGGAAGGAGGAAGGAAAAGGAAGGAAGGAAGGAAGGAAGGAAGGAAGGAAGAAGGAGAGAAGGAAGGAAGGAAGAAGGAAGGAATGGGAAGGAAGGAAGGAAAGGAAGGAAGGAAGGAAGGAAGGAACGAGAAGGAAAGGAAGTGAAGGAAGGAAGGAAGGAAGGAAGGATATAGGTAAGGAAGGAAGGAAGGAAGGAAAAGAAGGAAGGAAGGAAGTAGGAAGGAAGGAAGGAAGGAAGGAAGGAAGGAAGGAAGGAAGGAAGGAAGGAAGGAAGGAAGGAAGGAAGGAAGGAAAGTGGAGAAACTGGTCAAGTGAGAGGGTGGGGGAAGAGCATTGGAGGGAGAGACGGGAAGTTATTTGAGCAAAGGTTGGCATGAGAGGGAGATGATGTGGAGGTGAGGCAGAGAAAGAAGGGAGTGCAGAATAAAGGGAGAGAGGGACAGATAGGAAGACAGAGTGAGGCAAGGAAAAGAATGGATAGCTGTAGGTGGCATGACATTGAGTAGAGGGAGTGTGAGAGAGATGAGGGGACTGTGGGGGAAGGAGGAGAGAAAATGGGATTGAAAAAGAAAGCACTAAAGAGGACGATATAAAGGTGTAGTGGAACAGAAATGGCAGAAGGAGCAAGCAAAGACAACAAGACATGCAAAGGAAAGAAGGAAAGTGAGAATGAGAATTTCAGAGACTTGGAAACGAGCATGTGGGATAGACAGACTGACTGAGATCCAAAGAAACATAAATAGAAGCAGGGCAAAGAAAGCCAGAGTGGAACTGGGAGAGAAAAAAGAACAGATAGGAAACAGAGAGAAGGGAATAAAGTCAGTTAGGCAGAGGGGAAGAAAAGCAAAGGTAAGAGAGCAAGAAGGATGGAAAGAAGAGTAAGACGGAAGGGCAAGCATAGGCAGAGATTAACAGGGGGCAAACAAGAGAGAAGGACACAGAAAAGAGGTAGCAGATAAGACAGCAAGCATGACATGAGGTAAAGAAGTTGCATGAGAGAGACATAAAAATGCCCAGAACAGCAAGAAATAGAAGCAAAAGAGGATGTGCACAGGAGAGAGGAAAGCCCTCACATGCAAGAAGGGGAAAAGAGCTTGACAGAAAGAAGAGGCACAACAGAGAGGGAGAACAAGAAGGAAAAAGAGGAAAAGTGCATGTAAGAGAAAGGGATAGCATGTGTATTTGCAAGAAAGTACTCAAAATTAATGGAAAGAACAAACACGAGAGGGGAATTACACAAAATCTGTAAGAAGCTATAAAGCAGACACATGAGAGATAGAGCATGCATGAGGGGAGGAAGAATGCACGACAGAAAGTACAAGAGGTAAACATGAGATACAAGGAAAGTCTGATGCAAAGGAAACATAAGAAGGGAAAGTGAGACTGTTAACAAAAGAAAGTGGAAGGCAGACAAAAAGTGAGATGTGTGGCATGTAACACGTGAAGTACAGGGGAGAGTGCAGACAGAGCAGGAAAACAGGCAAAGGAAAAAGGAAAGCATGATGAGACAGCAATTGTAATAAGGCATGTGACAGAGAAAGGATAAATGTGCCTTAGAGAAAGAAATCAAAAGAAGAAAGTGCAGGAAAGCACATCAATGAGCAAGCAATGGTGCAGGAGAGAGGACATGTATTGTGTGCCAGGGAGGAAGGAAAAGCTTACACATTAAAGGAGCCCTGCATGACAGACAAGTGGTTAGAAGAGAGAAAGTGGAAAAGAGAAATCAAGAAATTATTGGAAAGCGTGAGGAGGGTCTGAGAGAGGAAGAGATGCACAGGACAGAGGTAAAGCGCATAAGAGAGGAAAGGAAACCTTTCATTACAGGAAAGAAGAGAAAGCATGCAAGAGGGACTGAAATAGGATCAGACAGACATTGAACCAAGAAGGAAACTGTTTGAGAGGCGAAATAGGCACAAGAGGGCAACATATGTTGAACGAGAGACACCAAGAGAATGTAGAAGTGATAAACATTCATGGGAGAGACAAGGGAGGCTTGAGCAAACAAGGTAAAGTGCTTATGAGAAAGTGAAAGAGCCTATCAGAGGGAATGTGCATGATAGAGCAGAAAACTGAGGAAGAGAAGGCACATGAAAGAAATATGAAAAGTATGAGGGAAGATGAAAAACATCAGAGAAAAAGAGGAAAGCATACCAGGGACAGCCACTGAATGTGCCTGTGGGTGTGTGCATTTGGGGAAGCAAGAGAGAAAACGAGTGTGTGCACAAGAAAGAGGAAAGGTGCAACAGAAAGGAAAGGTGCAACAGAAAGAATGAAAAGGTGTCAGAGAGGGGAAAGGCAGGGGAAAATGGATGAAAAAATGAGAGGGAATTTATGTAGAGAAAAAAGAAGATATTTTTATTAGGAATACACATGTGGAAGATCACAAGCATGTGACAGAACAGGAAAGTACACAAGTGAGATGGAAAGTTTCCAAGTCAGCACGGGGAGGGAGGAAAACAGCTGCATAAGCGAAGGAAAGTGTGCCCAAGAGAGGGAAAGTAAAAGCAAGAATGAGAGGGTAAGAATAACCAACAGAGAGGAAGCAGAAGGCTGTGAGGTGGAGAAAGTGTACCAAAGAGGAAAAATACATGCAGAAGAAGGGGGACATGCTACAGAGAGAGAAGAAAAGCATGCATGCAAGGGAGTGGAAACTTGAGAGATGAGGAAACCAATGACAGAGTGTGAGGCAAAGAGGGAGTAGAAGCATACACAAGGGAGAAAAGTGTACATGGGCAAGGAAGGAAAACTGCAGTAGACAAAAGGAAAAGCACATGCAACAAAGTAAAGGCATGAGAGAGAGTATTCTAGGAACTGAAAGCACTAACTAAAAGGAAAGCATAAAAAATAAACAGGGATGGAATGCATAAAAGAGGGACAGAAAGCACGAGCAAAGAGGAGAAGAGGGGAAGTGAAAGAGCAAGTGAAAGCATGGGGAAGAAAGAGGCAGTGGGCATGAAATTAGAAAAGTACAAGCAAGAGAGATTGGGATATTGTTCAACCAAAACTAAATGTGGTAAAGGGAAAGCATTAAAAACAATGAAGCATAAAAGAGAAACAAAATGTGTGAGAGAACCCACAAGAAAAGGAAAAAAAAAAAAAAAGTAAGGAGTGCAGTAGGGATAAGAAAGAGCATATGCAGAAGAGTAGGAGCCAAGGAAAGCATGGTAGAAAGGGAAGCCCTGTGAGGCAAGTGTGAGAAAGCAAGCAAGAAAGTGAGAGAGGGAAGTGTGTGAAAAAGTAAAAGAGGGTAAGGAGTGTGAGAGATGTCTGATAGGGGGAGCCAAAGGTACAGTGGGTGGGAGGGGAGGGATGTCCAGAGAGGTGAAGGCAGTGCAAGGGAGAGGGAAAGACCCCAAGACAGACAGACAGATGGGGAAGGAGTATGTGGGAGTGACAGAACCTGTGTATGCCAGTGAGTGCCAAGGTGTGTCAGAGGCAAGAGTAAGGAAGCAAGAGAGGGAGTGTTAGGGTGAGTTTTGGAGGGAAAGTGAGGGGGCAGCAAGATGAATAAAATTATGGAGGAGAGGAATGCAAAGAAAGAGGGAACTAGCAAGTAGACAGTGAGAGGAGTGCTACTGAGTGAGAGACACACAGGAAGCATAACCAAGAGTGACAGCATGTGCAGGGGGTAAAGTGCAAGTGAGTTACATGAAGCACACAAAGGAGAAAACTACAAGCTGGCAAAGTGAGAGAGCATGATGGGGGAAGAGTGTGGGAAGACAGAGAAAAACAGGAAAACATGGGAGGGAGGGAGGGAGGGAGGGAGGGAGGGAGGGAGGAGGGAGGGAGGGAGGGGAGGGGAGGGAGGGAGGGAGGGAGGGAGGAGGGAGGGGGGGGAGGAGGGAGGAAGGGAGAGAAGGAAAGGGAGGTAATAATGGAAGGAAGGGAAGGAGGGAAGTGAAGGAAGGAAGGAGGAAGGAAGGAAGGAAGGAAGGAGAAGGAAGGAAGGAAGGAAGGAGAGGAAGGGAAGGAAAGAAGGGAAGTGAAGGAAGGGGAAGGAAGGGAAGGAAGGAGTGAAGGAAGGAAGAAGGAGGAATGGAAGAAGGAAGAAAGGTGAGAAGGAAGGAAGGAATGAAGGAAGGAAGGAAGATAAGTAAGGAAGGAAGGAAAGAAGGGAAGAAGGAAGGAGGAAGGAAGGAAGGAAGGAAGGAAGGAAGGAAGGAAGGAAGGAAGGAAGGAAGGAAGGAAGGAAGGAAGGAAGGAAGGAAGGAAGGAAGGAAGGAAGGAAGGAAGGAGAGATAATAAAAGATCAAAAGGGGCAGCATGAGAGAGAGGGAGGAAAGGAGAACAGGAAATTCACAGTAGGAGTAAGAGAGGAAGAGCAAGCAGAAGAGAGGAGAACTGTGTGCCTTGTACAGCAATGCAAGAAAGGGGGGCAGCAGAAGAGCAAAGCAACAGAGAGGGCAAAGGTGTGCAAGAGAAAAATGACACACACAAATGAGTGAAGGCATGGAAGTGAGAGATGGAAAACAAGAGAAGGAGTCAAAGAGCATCCAAGAGAGAGAAAATGCACATTCAAAAGAGAGGACATGAACATCCAGGACACCAGTAAGGGCATATGACAGAGAGGGAAACATACTGTGAGAGATGTAAAGCTAGAGGAAGTGTGAAAGGCAGCAACGGGGGACAAGAACAGAGAGCAATAGAGAGGGAGGTAGCAAGCTAGAGGGGGAAAGCATTACCCAGAGACTAAATCCACAAGAAGGAAATCCAAGAAAAAGAAAAAAAATGTGAGAAAGGTGGGAAAGCATGAGAAAGGAGGCTAGTGAGAGAGAAAGATTTGACATGAGATAAAAAAGGAAATAGTAAAGCACAGGGGAAAGAAAAAGCATGCAAGGGAAGCAAAGTGTTAGAAAGCGAGCACGAAGTGCATGTCCAAGACAAAAAACACATGCCAGACAATAAAACTGAATGACAACAGGGAGGAAGATGTGCGTGAGAGAGGGAATATGGATGAGGTGAAGATGGGAAAAGGGTGTGAGAAAGCACGAGGTGAGGAGAACATGACATCAGTTAACCATGGGGGTTAACTGTGCTCAGGGGAAGCACACGACAGAGAGGGGCACGGCAAGTGAAAGGGAAGCAAATCGTGTGCTGGGAAAGTGTGTGAAAAAGACGAGGCAAGTGACAGAGAGGGTGGAAGCTGAAGAAAGAGAGAGGTAAGGGGGAACTGAGGACAATAAGAAGGAGGGAATGAGGAGAGAGGGAAAGCTAGAGAAAAAGAGAAGGAGCAAGACAGAAGGATAGTGACAGCAAGAGAGAGGGAACAATGACACTAGACAAGACAGCACAAGTGGCATTGGAAGTGCAAACATGGGTAATTTTGTGAGATAGAAAGCATGCAAGAAGAGGGAGGAAGACATTGAAATGAAGCACAGTAATACACATGAGGGAGGGGAGTGTCAGAGAATAGAAGTGCAAGCAAGGAAAATCACACATGGGAGATAATGTAAGCATGACAGGCAGAATTCATGAGAGAGGGGAAATACATGAGAGTGAGGAGGATGCATGTGAGAGGGAGGCTGTTGAGACAGACAGGCACAAGGTCCACCACACAAGGGTAAAGGGCACAACAGAGAGAGGAAAAGGGTGTGGGAAGCTTGTGAAAGGAAAACTGTGAGAAAAAAGTGCAGAAGAGGGAAAGAGGCAAAGCACCAGAGAGGCAAAGCAAACAGGGATACCAGGAGGTGGAGGGAGAAAAGAACAGGTAAAAATGGAAGCAAGAGGAAAATAAAATCAAAAGAGAGACGTCTGTGAAAGAGGAATGAAGAACATGAGAGAGGGGGATGCGAGATGAAGAGATTAGAACAACAGACACTGAGACAGGGAAGCACCTGAGAAAGAATAAATATATGGGACAGCAAAGGCAAAAGAAAAATGCCAAATGAGAGAGGCAAAGTGAAAGTGAGAGGGAAAACTAGAAAGAGTGACGTATGGCATGTCTGAGAAAGAAGACAGAGAGGTAAGATTCATGAGAGAGACATGCAGATGGGATGAAGGAGACATGAAGTGCACCAGTTGGAAAGGGAATGTATGCAGGTCAATGAAGGGAGAGAAAGCAGGTGGAGGGAAAGAAGGAGTGCTTGTGAGGGGGGGAGAACGGACCAGAGAGAGCACGGCAACAGACGCAAAGCAGAAGAGAAAGAAGAAAAGCACTCATAAGAGACTGAAAGCACAGGCAAGAGGGAAATCGCATCAGGAATGCAGGAGTAAGCAGGAAATCACATCAGAGAGGGGGCAAGTATGCCAGAGAATGCAACTGCATGAGAGGCAAAGCAAATCCACAAGAGCAGGCAAGCATCTGAATGAGGCAAGGCAGGAGCAAGTGCATACAAGAGATGAATCATGTCAGATGGGGTGAGCAAGACAGGGGGAATGCTTGAGAGAGGAATCTGGGAGGAAAGGGGAGAACAAGCACATCAGAGAGGAAGAGCATGCCTGAGGCTAATGGGCAAATGATAGAGATGAAGAGAAAAGATAACAAGGAGAAAAGAAGGATACTTAGAGAGAAGTAAGGCTAGCAAGCAATGAGAAGAGATGGCAAGCAACAGGGGTAGGGAAAATATGAGCAAGAGACTGCAAGCATGAGCAAGAGAGAAAATGCACAGGTCAAAGTAGAAAAATGTGTCTGAGATGGAAAAGCACCCAAAGGGGAGGAAAGAATGACAGAGAGAAGAGCGGGAAGAAAGAAGTGCAAAAGAAAGTAACAGCACTCAAGAAAAGCAAAGCATGTGAGAGAGGGGACAAAGGACATGTCAGAAGCAGTGTGAGAGAGGCAAAGAAAGTAAAGAAGGAAGACCACGTGAGAGAGTGAATGCGAAAGGAAAAATGTCTGAGATAGAGTAAAAAGAGGGTAAAGAGAGACACAGAGTGTCTATCAAAGGAGGGACGGAGTGAGGGGGAAGGGAGGGGAGGAAAAAGAAACAAGATTGAAAGGGGGAAACTGAAAAAGAAGGGGACTGAAAAAGAAGCATTGTGGGAGAGAGGAATAGTATGAAAGAAGGTGGGGAAACACAAGCGGCAAAATATGAGGGAGGAAAGGTACTAGCAGGAGAGAAAGGGATTGTGCAATAGAAAGCCTTTTAGGGAGAGGAAGAGAGAGGAATAAGCAAGGACAAGAGAAAGAAGAAGCACGTGCAAGGCTGGGAAACTATAAAGAGATGCAAAGTGCATATGACAGAAAAAAAACACCTAAAAGAGGGGAAGCTAAGAGAGAGGAAAGCAGACAATTTTGGGAAAGTATGGGAAAGGGATGGAAAATAGGGGGGATTATACAGCCAGGGGAAAGATTATACAGTCGAAAGGTAAGCCAGAGACACAGAGAGAGCAAATGAGGGGGGTAGTGAGAAAAAATAAAAATAAAAGGAAAATAAATCAAACTGGGAGAGAGAGAAGAGTGTGGGGGAGAAAGGAAGAGAGTGGGTGAAGGGGGGAAGAAAACAGATATATGGGTGTAAGGGTTATATATAAGGGTTAGTAAGGACTCATGCAAGAAAGGGAGGAAAATCACAGAGTACAGGAAGCATGAGCAAAAGAACACTAAAAGCAGAAGATAGGAAAATTGTGTAACAGGGAGAAAGCATGCAACATGAGGAAAGAGAGACTGGGCATGCAAGGCAGAGAAAGACAAGAGTGAGAAGGAAACAGGAAAAAGAAACACATGAGAGAATCAAAGCACATGAGACACAAAAGGAAAGCATAAGAGAGTGTTAGAAGTGTGTGCAAGAAAGTGACAATGCATCCAAGAGATACAGGGATAGTGGGGGGCATGTTGTGCAGTAGAGGGACGGATAATGGACCAAAGAGAGGGCAAGGCATGAGAGAGACTAAAAGTATAAATGAGGACAATAAAGGACATGTTTCAGAGATGGAAAAGTATGCAAGGGATGAGAAAAAAATAAGACCGAGCAGTAGAGCAAAAGAGGGAGAAGAAAAGTGAAGCAGAACAAGAAAGAAAAATGCAAAAAACAGGAAAGACGAGGTGGGGGTAAGAGTGTGTCCAAGGGAGAAGACAAGCGAAGGGAAGGGGGTCAAGAGAAGGAAAGTGCATGGAGATACACACACATACCATGATGATAGAACATTCAGAGAGGCAGGTAACATGAGAGAGAAGTGAACCATCTATGAGGAAAAGTGATGTAAAGGGAATGGGTGTCAGAGAGAGGCACAACAGGAGAGGGGAAAACATGAAAGGGAGCAGAAGCACAAGTAAAGGTGAGCTAGTTGGAATGTATGCATGGAAGAGAGAAGAGAAAATATGCAAGACAGGGAGAAAGTGAGAAACCAAGAGAAAATAAGCATGCTAGAGAGAGTGCTAGTGAGTGTGAGTGCATCAGGGAAATGAGGAAAGCAAGACAGAGAAGAAAAGCACAAGCAAGAGGGAAAGCTTACCAGAGAGTGGCAAAGCACATCCAAAAGAGAGGGAAAATATGTCTGAGACAAATGGAAGGCTCAGGAGAAGGTAAGCAAGAGAGGGAGGAAGTGAGTAATTGAGAATGAAACAGTGAACAGAGGACAAACAAGAAGGCACAAGCATGAGTGTGAGAGCACACACAAGAAAGCAGAAAATTCTCAGTGATGGAATAGCATGTGAGTCACAGGCAAAGACAGTTCGAGAGAGAGGTACAAGGAGGTGGGGGGCCAAAGCAGTTGAAGACAGAAAATCAGGCAAAACAAAGTGGGCAGGAAGGGCAAGGGATGGGGGAAAGGGAATGAGAAAGATGAAAGAGAAAGAGAGAAAAAAGGGAAACATGAGAGAGGGACAGCAACAGATAGTAAGGAATAGCACAACAAGAAGAAAGCACAAGCGTGAAAGTCCAAGTAAAAGAGGAAAATGGCAAAAGCAGGAACATGTTAGAGAAAGAGGAAAAACCTATTAGAGAGAAGGAAAGCACATCTCAGAAAGAAGGGGAATTTGGGGACAGAAGAGAGAAAAATACATAGGTAAAGTGAGAGAAAGAGAAATCCATGGGATGACAACAGGGAAGAAAAGTGAGTAACAGACAAAACAGAGAAGAAACATACAAGAGCATTAATGTTCACAAGAACATTATGAGAAAAGGAAACCAAGAGAAAGGCAATGTGAGTGAGAGGCAATATATGTGAGAGGAAGCAGGTGTATTTAAGGTTGTAGAAGAGGGGAGGTGTCTGTGAAAGAGAAGGCTGGTCAGAATAAGAGAGAAAGCACATCTACAAGAAGGAGACAGAGCTTCTGTGAGAAAGGGGCGACAGGGCCAAGAGGGAGGCAAAGGTTGAGAGGTCAGAGGGAACTGACTGAAAAAAGCACAAGAGGGAAAACTAAGAGGGAAAACAGGGAGGGAGAGAGACAAGCGGAAGGGCAGAGAGGTGTCCAGAGAAAGCCTAAGACAAGCAGAGACAAAGGCAGAAGCTACACAAAGAGGAGAAAAATACGGGTGAGACTGGGAGGTAATTTGTGAGGAGGGGAGGGAGAAAAAACACATCTAAGACAAAGGGAAAGCCCAAGAGACAGATGGATAGAGAGCAGAAGACAGTGGGATGCCGAGAACAAGAAATAGCAAGCAGTGTAGGGAAAGCACAAGCAAGGGAATGAAAGCATGAAAGAGAGGGAAAGTGCATGCAAGAACGTGTCAAAGAGGTGGGAAAGCACATGAGGAACAGAGAAAGTGAAAAAGCAAAGCAAGGGAGAATGTAAAAAGGCAAGCACAGGAAAAAACATCAGGCAAGACGTGAAGTGAGTGAGAGGCAAAACATGCCTAGAAGACAAGAAAAGCTGTGGGGCAGGGACACACATGAGAAAGGAAAACCCCATCTCAGGGAGAGGGAAAGACAGGAGACAGAGCAGAAGAAACGAAGGAAGAGAAGGAGAGAGGCCAGAGAGCAATAGATTGATGGGGAAGAGGGAGGCAAAAAGAGAAGCAGAATGAGATGGAAAGTTCAGGAGGTAGAGGAATGGTTGGGAGGTGTGATTGAGAGAGAGGGATAGTGAGCAGAAGGGAGAAGTACAGTGAGGCAGAGAGTGGGGCAGCAAGTGAGACAAGGGGGATAGTGAGAGACAGAAAGCTGTAGTGAGAGAGACAAAGTGCAAATAGAGAAAAACTGGAAGATGGAAATGCGTGAGAAAGAAGAATGTTAGGCACTATAGCAAGAGAGCCTAGGACAGTAAAATGCCTAAATCGACACACTGACTGCAAAGCACAGAAGACAAAGCCGCAAAATGCATGAGGGAGACAGAGTGGCAAAGCATGCACACAAGAGACAAAACTCACATGCACAAGAGGTAAACCAAGAGCACAAAACACTGAGGAGAGAGAGGCAGAGAGAATGAGAGAAAAAAAGAGAGAAAGGTAAAGTGCACAACACGAGAGACAAAGCACAAATGAGGGAAGAGCAGAGCACGTGAAAGGTAAAGCCCACATGAAAGACAAAGTGTGTGAGAGAGAAGCAACTTGCATGTAAAGATGACAACATGCAGAAGGGAATGAAATGTATGTAAGGGAGGAAGTGTACAAAGGAGGGAAAATGTGTGCAAGAAGAACAACACAAGTGGAGGAAAGTACACAGAAGAGGCAAAGGTCAAAGCACAAGGACAAAGTGACAGAATGAGAAAGGGAAGTTCGGAGTTACAAGAAAAAAAAGGCGCATGAGGGAGGCAAGCACAATACACAGGTGAAAGGCAGGAGAGGCAAAACATGCAGGAGAAAGCAAGCAATGGATAGCAGGGAAAGCATAAGAAGGAACATTCAAGCAAAAAGCACATAAAATCTCTTAGGTTCGAAAAGACTCCTAGGATCTTTGAGTACAACCATGAGCTGTCAAGTCCACCCCTAATCCATGTCCCAAAGTGCCACAACTGCACATTTAAATACCTCCAGGGATGGTGACTCAGCTACTTCCCTGGGCAGCCTGTTCCAATGCTTGACAATCATTTCAGTGAAGAAACTTTTTCCTAATATCCAATCTAAACTTGCTCTGGCACAGCTTGAGGCCACTTCCTTTCGTTCTATGACTTGCTACTTGGGACTAGAGACTGATCCCTCCCTTGTCACAACTTCCTTTCTGGTAATTGCAGAGAGCCTCCTTTCCTTCAGGCTAAATAATCCCATTCCCTCAGCTGCTCCTCACAGGACTTGTGCTCCAGACCCTTCACCAGCTCCCTTGCCCTTCTCAGGACACACTCCAGCACATCAATGTCCTTCCTGTAGTGAGAACTCATGGTGTAGCCTCACCAGTGCTGAGTACAGGGAGACAATCCCTGCCCTGGTCCTGCTGGCCACGCTATTGCTGATACAGGCCAGGATGCCATTGGCCTTCCTGGCCACCTGGGCACTCGATGGCTCTTGTTCAACTGCTGCCAATCAGCACCCCCCAGGTCCTTTTCCATGAGGCAGCTTTCCAGGCATTCTGCCTCCAGCCTGTAGCAGTGCATGGAGCTCTTGTGACCAAAGGGCAGGACCCAGCACTGGGCCTTATTGAGTCTCATGCTGCTGGCCTTGGCCCATCAATCCAGCCTGTCCAGATCCTTCTGCAGGGCCTTCCTGCCCTCCAGCAGATCAACACTCCTACCCAAACTGGGGTCATCTACAAATTGACTGAAAGTGACTTGATCCCCTTGTATTTATCACTGATGAAGATACAGATGAGAAACAGCCAAAGCAAAGCACATGAGAAAAAGGCAAAGCCTATCAGGGAGAGGGAAATGCAGGTACAGAGAGAAAGAGAGAAGAAGCCTCACAGTGAGAGGGAGAAGAGATGTGGGAAAGCAACAACAGAGAAGAGGAAGAGGAATAAGTGGAGATAATGACAGAGGGGAGAGAGGAGGGGAAGCCACTCGGTTTTGGGTAGGACTCTAGAAAGATGAAAGAGAGGAAATCCCCAAGAAAGAGTAAATGCAAATCTAAGAGGGAGGAAAAGCAGGTTCAACACAAGCCAAAAGCAGAGGGTATGGCTGGGGGATGCTCTACAGATTTAGAAGAAAAACTATAGAGATAGAAAGCACAGAGAACAAGTGTGGAGGAGAAAGCACAAGTGAGAGACTGCAAGCTTAGGAGAGGCAGAGTGCATGCAAGAAAGTATGTCTGTCAAGAGACTGGAAGCATACAGAGGAGAAAATAGAAGACCAAGAGGCAAAGGGAATGAGGGAGGGAAGCGCTAGAGGAAGAAAAGGCATGTGAGAGAAGAAGGGTGGGAGAGGAGGACCCAAGTAAAAGATTTAACATGGGACAGAGAGGGAGAGGGCAAGTAATTTGCATTTCAAAGTATCTGAGTGCATGTGAGAGCCGGACAATCTGTGAGACATAGGAAAGCATGCAAGAAAGGAGGAAAGCCACAGAAGGGAAAGGAAGACACAAAAAGGAAAAGCAAGAGACAGAAGGATGCACAAGAAAAAGACACAAGAGACCAAACATGTACAAGAAAGCAAGAGAAAAACAAAGCACATTGAAATGAGAGAGGGAGAGAGCATTTGCATGCTTGTAAGAGGGAGAAAGTTCATGAGCAAGGAGAGTTGCATACATGAGATGGGGAAGCGTATAAGGGGAGAGCTGCAAGATGGGAACACACAAAAGAGAAGTGTGCCAGCCAGGGGAAGAGCATAAAGGTGAGGGAAGCAGGCGAGAGAGAGAGAGAGAGAAAGGTATGTGAGAGAAGGTAGAAAAAGCACATAAAGCAGGAAGAACACATATGTAGAAGGAACAAGCATGACTGGGAGATGGAGAAAATGAGCATGAGAGAGGGGGAAAAGCCATGATGGGGAGTCAGGGAGCCCTGAAGTATGAGTGAGGAAGTGTATGGGGAGGAAAGCTCATGCAGATGCACAAGACGGGGAGAAGCATGCTTGCAAGGGGTCAGAAGCATGACAGTGACAGGAGTGCACGGAGGAGGAGAGCACAAGAGTGGGGAAGCCCATGAGAGAGAGGTAAGCATGGCAAGGACGGGAAGCACACGCACAAGAGGCAAGAAGCACACACATGTGGCAAGTGGGAAAGTCTGCACATTAAAGAGGTGGGAAACCCAAACATGAGGGGTGATGAAAGCACAGCCACAAGAGACAGGCAAAGTGCACTAGAAGGGCAAGCATCTGACAGGGTAGGAAAGCAAGAGGGAGGAGTAATTGAGGGGGGTGGACACAAGACAGGTGTAGCAGCAGACTGAGAGAGAGAGAGACTGGGATAGTGAGAGAGGAGCATGAACAAAGGTGTTAAACCACATCCAGGCACCTCAGTTTGACTGGGGCACCTCATATGCGTAACTAAATATTTACTCTTGTAATTCTGTGCTTTCCATCTTGGTCTCTCTTCTCAGTCTGCATGGAACAGTATGGGCTTGATGCAAGTGTGAGAGGGAGAGAGGTGATGCACATGCAAGTGAGGCAAAGTAAGAGAAACAGGTACAAAGTGTGTCCAAGAGGGAAGGGAAGTTTGGAGAGGGGTGGTGTGGTGGTGGCAAGAGGATAACAAGAGAGGGATAGGAAATCAAGGTAAAGAAAGGGATAGAGAGGAATGAGAGGAGAGACAGCAAGCAAGAGATAATGAAGGACAGTGAGTCAGAGACAGTGGGAAAGCACACAGGAAAATGAAACTTCATTTTATACCAGCACCAAGCTTCACAGTCCTCCATCTACTATCAGCTGGGCTAATCAAAATTTTCTTACATGGCAGTGTAGAAGAACCTAATGCCTTTCATAAGAATTTACTAAGATTCTGTTTATTGTGAAATGATGTGGTTTTTGGAAATAACACACTGCATGACCACCTATTATCCTGCAATTTTGATGAAAGTAAGCTTTCCTCTGTTAAGTTCCAGTAGCCATAGTTCAGTAACAATAGGAAGGATTGCCATAAGTTTATTTCCAGACACAAAATTTAACCAATGATTCATTATTACCTTTTCAGTTCTTCAAGGTTTTTTAGAGTCCTGCTAACAGTTTCTGACTAAACTGTCATTATTCTTTGAGGATACTCTGGATGCTTACCATTGGAACACAAAAAGTCCCCTAGGTTACCCATGTCCAACACTGTTAATACTGATTGTCTTAATGTATTCAGTAAGCTTTGCATGTATTAACATTTAATGAACTCTTTTGTGTAAGCAACATTTGGAAATCTAACCACACAGGATGGCAGAAAAACACTGTCCCACAGCACAGAGGTTCCAAACAAAAATAAAGGACAAATACTGCATCCTTTTGTACAGTAAAGTGGCACTGCATACCTGCACTCTAGGTAGCTGCAGCTCTACAGGTGCAATGAGACCTGTCAACTCAGCTATGTGCTCTTGAGCATAAGTCACATGAAAACCAGAAGAACAA
Organism: Monarcha castaneiventris obscurior; assembly: GCA_026261815.1. Classification (NCBI taxonomy): domain Eukaryota; kingdom Metazoa; phylum Chordata; class Aves; order Passeriformes; family Monarchidae; genus Monarcha; species Monarcha castaneiventris. The sequence continues at coordinate 67,167 of JAMPIT010000227.1, forward strand.
GAGGAAGACAATGTAACCATGACAACCTCAAATCAGAGCTTGGGCAGAAATAAAGAAGATTTTCAGAACCCTTTCAATTCAGTATTATCCACAAAGTGATAGACTACTTAAATTAAAAAGTATAGCTGATGTTACTCAAAGTGGTCTCTACCTAAGACTGTAGTTTTGTCGATGAGAACAAATCTCACAGCAATGGCAATAAATAGCACCAGTGAGACCATTTAAAAGCCAAGTGGATAACTCTACAATGATTTGGGCAGTAGCTGGAACACTGGAGGACAAGTTCTCAATTAGGGTCATCAGTCATTACCAGAAAACAAACCTCATGTTGGATATGCTAACTCTACTGAAAATTAGATCATAATTTTTTAAGTTCCAAATCTATTTGTATGCTTACTTTTATCTACAGAAAGCAAAAATAACCTAACCTGCCCCAAATCTGTGTATTTATAAATTCTGTGCACACAACGTTCCTTAATATTTACACAGAAAGTGCTTCAGCTCTTAAAATTGGTCCATGGAGCAAAAGGATGACATTTATGTCGCAAATGGCTTTGAAGCAATTTGTTATTTGTTTATAACAGAGGCAACCCTACTCTGCTGGATCACTTTCTAATTAGAAAATACTTTTCAATACTGAGAGTCATGGCTGCCTGGAGGAAGTCTCATCGGAAAAGTCAGTGTCTCGACAACATGAAAAAGGAATGAATGAAGAGGTATCCTTCATAGAGCAGCAACAAAGTCCAAGAGAAATCTTCAGCTATTTATACAATGACAGCATCTCAGGAAAAACCTAAGTGAGTAGAATACTCTTCCAGCTGGTGGCAATAAAACCCCAGCCCAGTTTTAGCCTATCACTTCCAGATTTCCATATCAACAAACAAGTAGATGACCTCTGTATCTTTTTTAAAATTTATTTAGAGAATGAGACTGCTGGCAGTACAACAGACAACAAGGATTACAAGTCTAGAGAATGCAGCAGCATATACTCTCAGATGCAAGTATTTTTTCAGCTTTAGTTAACCTAAGTAAGAGAGAATGGAGTTAAAAAGAAGAATTAAAATCTCCTTGTACAAAATACTGAAGTGTTCAGTGAAAAATGTTTGGACTGTTCCTTTGTATTTAAGGAGGGCTGCACTTTCTACCTAGGACTCAACAAAAAAGGAATATTGAAACACTCACTGCATGTCCAGCTTACGTCAGAAAGAAAAATTATTAATGTACTAACATGGGTAGTGAACGGGGAACTCAATCAATCAAACACATTAGGCTGAAGATGGCAACAGCAGATGTTAAGTGCTGAAATTCCTTAAGCCAGCACACCTTCCTAATTCTGTTTAGATCAGCATTATAAAAGAATTCACAGCAAAATTTAAGTTTGCTGTGCTAGAGTTCTACATTAACAAAGTCAAGGCATAACATTAAAGTTATGCAACTATTAACACCCTCCTTTTGGGCATACATCCATTCTCGATATCTGAAAGCCACTTGCTATAGTGAAAACACTGTTACAACTTTTGATAACTGAAGAAGAAAAACGAATAGGCATGCAGCCTTCTAGTGCTAGGAAACGCCCACCAGTTCACCCTGACACCTAACTAACTAAACCAACTAAAACACAGATTTCGATGTGCTGGTACTCTGAAAACTATCACGATGCCTAACTGAAGAGTGGTAATTACACAACACTGTGAACATCTCCCACATGACAATTTTGTTTGGGTAGGAGCTTGGAAACTGAATCCATCTGGAGTGTACTGCACAGTGAGGTCATATAATATAGGTCAAATTATCAAACAACATGGCCCTTTTCCAGTCCTAAGGACCCAGAAATCCAGAATTCTACTTCAGATCAGAGCAGTAGAATGGTCACTGTAAAAACTACCTTTTACATGAACCAGATGCTCATAGGAATTTATGCAAGTCACACACAGAACACTTGGTTAAGTTCAGGCATCAGTTTAATCAGTACTCCCCATCTCAAAAATAGTTTCAAGAGTTATTGCATAGTTTCCATGGAGACTGAACCTAAAGAGTTCTTTCTATTTCGGTCTGTGAAAATCCCTTCACATTTATGCTGCCAAGTTTCTCAGGAGAGCCTGAAGGATTAAAAGTGGCAGTAATATCCATGTTAGTGTCTATCACATGCCACTTAATTATTTTAGAAACACATTTACCTTTCCATATGAGGAGAATATCTTAGAGTTTCACGAGTTTGTTCAGATGAAAGCAAATTATTTAAGGACTTCCAAACTACATTTCCACAGCAAATGTATTATTTGAAAACCTCCTTACGTTCCATTCCACCTTACCATTTCCGCAAAATACATATGGGCTACATGTACCTAATGCACTTTCATGTCACAAGTAGGCTCTTAATGTCTCTCATCCCATCACAGGCAAACGGATGCAATCCAGGCTAGGAAAAGTGGACATTCAGGTGAACTGAAAAACTATTTAGATGCTGCAGAAATTCCATCAGAAGGCAACTCACCGGTGATCAACCACAGGATGCCACAGGGAGAGCAGTACTGCTTAATGTCTTCACTAATGAACTAGGCAATGGGGCAGTGCCCCCTCAGCAAGTCTGCACACAAGACAGAACTGGGAGGAGCAGTTTGTGCAGGAACTGGGTCTGCGGATGGGTCTGCTGCTACTCAGGGGCATCCTGACAGGCTGGAGAAATGGACTGGCAAGAATCTCAGTAAGTTTAACAAAGGGAGACACCAAATTCTGCACCATACACCAGAACAGGCTTGAGGTTGACCATCTGAAAAGCAGGTAAGCAGAGAATGACATACGTCACTCCTGCTGGACAACAAAATGAGCATGAGCAAGCAATGTTCCCATGAACCAACCTAGGGCTGTAGTGCAAAAGGTAGAGCCAGCAGGTTGAACGAGGTGATCTTTCCTCTCTGTTGAGCAGTTGTGAGATCACATCTGGGGTTCTGGATCCAGTTTTGGGGTCCCCAGTACAAGACAGACATGGGTGTACTGGAGCGAATCCACTGAGAGCTCACAAAGATGTCTCAGGGACTGGAGCATCTGACAAAGTGAGAGGCTGAGAATGCCAGGATTGCTTAACCTTGCACAGAGAAAGTTCGGCAGGGTTCTCGCCAATGTTCATAAATGTCTCATGGGCGAAAGTAAAGAAGATGTACTCAGACTCTTCTCACTGGTGCTCAGTGAAAGGATGAATGATATACAACACATTCCCCTTAAACACCGGTGAACAACTGTTTAACTCCAAGTGTTGCCATATGCTGGAACAAGTTGCTCAAGACAACCCTGGAGTATCTCTGCTTGCTCTGGCTGACCCTCCTTTGGACAGGAGGGTTGGACTCCAGACTCAAGTATTCTGTGGCTGCATAAATGTAAAGTGCCAAAAGGGGAAAGGGTATGAATGCATACTTGCTCCTAGGCAGTGATGGCCAATACAACACAGCTTTAAAGAATTTCAGCAAGAAGCTCTGGTAAGCCAATCCAACTGAAGCAGCTATAAATTACATGGGCTCCACTAAGTGGCTGAAATTAACAAAGACAGCCCTGAAGCCAGGTTTTCCTATCCAGGCCAACCCCCTCAGATGCAACAGCTCTAAAACAGGCTGCAGAATGCAAGGCTTTTTGCTAAGAGTGACACTGCTGAGTGGTTCTGGGCACATTGTCATCTTGCTCTCATCTTGCCCACATTAAAAAGTAGGGGTTTGAATTCCACTGACCATGGCAGATTGCTATGAAACAGTTAATAAGAAGCTTTATAAAGAACATCCTAAAGCATCTAGCACTTCTTTTTTTAAAGTTCAGTCTCCCATACATTTAAGAAAACACATAAAGCAGCAGACCGCCTGCCTTCTGCAGTTTCAGCTTTGGTTCCAAGGAGTAACAACCAAGTAATAAGACAACCATTTGGACAGCAATGGCAAAGCACAAGAGTAAAATAAAAAACATACAGACCAAGTTCTGAGCAGATTAACATACCAATTTAAGCAAGTCCCAGCAGCTAGAGATTCCAATCCATATTTATGTAGTTTCATTGAGGAAACAGCCTAACCCGTTGGCCCAAATGAACTTTAGAATGGCTACAGACATAAGCTACTTGATGGAATCTACTTACATAAGTGATGTGGGTGTTACAGGCCATAGCTACCCACTTGAGAGCAGGTTAAGCCAGCACTGTACCTGGCAACACTACTAGCTGAGATTTAATCTGCAAAAATTCAACCAGGAAAACATCAGAACAACAATCAGCACTACTGTAGAGGCATATTATTTGAAGCACTATTAAACAAGTACTCAAAGATTTTGTCACTGAAATTTTTTCATTATTTTGTTAGAAGAGCTTTCCAAAAACATGCTGTATGTTATCATTTTCTCTTCATTGTATGTTAGTGCTCATCACAGTCTGCAGTCTGGATTTTAAACAACAATAAAACTGCAGTTCTTTAAATTACGGGAGCTCATATTTTTTTCTCCTCCTTCCCCATACAATGCCACCAAGGTATTGCTCTCTATTGTGCTCAAAATCCTCCAAGCTCAAGCAAAAAGTGTCAGTTCCAAAGCACCTACAGTGTAATGATGAAGTACAGAGAGTGGAACCTCTAAAAAAAACCCAACACGGCAGAAACACTGATGTAAACAGTTAAATGGCACAGTGCTATTTTAAACAAATCATGGCAGAGGTATACAGGAATTGGGAAAAAACCAGGACATTCACAGAATGCAAGCAACACCCAGATTCATGGGTCACATATTTACCGAAAAACAAGTAGCAACACTTTTTATATGTATATGGTCACTCTTTTCTTAAACAGAGAAGAAAGCATGGAAAAAATTGAGAGTTTGGATACTGGAAAAATTTATTAATTGAGCAAAGCAGTAACTAAAGCTAAATTGGAGAGCATTAGAAACAGACTTAAAATTCAGTTTGGTGTCAAGTCATTGGGTAGTAAGGAAAATTCAAGAACGGGCTTTCTGAGATTACACAAATCAAGACATCAATAACTCACGTACTTCACATTATTCCTCCTGAAGCAAAAAAACACCAGAGAAAAGTCTGGCTTTCAGAAGTATTATACTCCAACACAAGTACTTAGACCGTATCAACCTATTTAAGACCAAAGATGACTTTGGGTAACTGGCCTCAGACGAAGAGGTAAAATTCTACAGGGAGTCTCAATTTATACTAAGGAGTGCGAGAGTAGATCAGTGACCCAGCACTGGGCTGCATAAATCCACAGCAACCAAGTAGAGAGTGCTAGACATCTTTAGAGAGCCATGCAGCAGACAGGCAAATCAGTGAACAAAGGTTAATCACTGTGAATACCTGTTAAATGAGCCTGTTAGTATAGAACAATGGACACAGTGACTGCAGGAATCAGTCTGTTAGAACAGGTCCCTCCTGCCTCAAAAACCTCCACTGGTCTGTGCAGCTTGCTCAGCTGGTGATCCCATCTCCTTACACTCTTAATGGAGACAACCAAGCCAACACAAGTACAAAGTGTAGGCACAGCCCAAAACAAACAAGCGTAAGAAGAGAGAAGCCAGAAAACAAAAATCACTGACAGGGTGAGACCAGATGACACTGTGTAGATAAAAAGTCAGAGGTTTAAAGAGGATGACAATGTGTAAGGCAAAAAGTTGCACTAAATACTGTCTAAAATCCCACCTGCCAAGCCTACTGCAATATTCTCTTCATCACTAAAAACAAAAGCAGATTTAAATTCCACAGATAACAGAGAAAAGACTCTATGATGGTAAGAATTTAGCTACTGTCAAATGTTAATTCTGTGAAAATGCATCAAGTTTTGGCATTTGTGCACTGATATGATACAATATGGAATTCACAACTCTTTTAACATATTGTATCGCTCAGTTTAAATACCCTGAATGATGAGTTAAGAGCAATTTTAGAGAGTCAAGTTGAATTTTATATGCATGCTCCCAAATGATCTTAGCATTGTACAACTGTCTTCTTAAAATTCCAATGCATTAATTCATTTTACTTTAACTCATCCACCACACAAGATACCCAGAAGTACAAATATTTTAGCGACAAATGACTGCAATAACCAGTAACATACAATAATATTAGTATGTTTTATTAATAAAACCTTGCATTTCACTGTGTCAAAGAAGGACATTCAAAGCACATCATGTTAGTTAAGTTTGAATTCTATTCTATTACTTTAAAAAGTCCTTCTCAGGTCTCTGACTTAAAAGGTTTCAAGAAAAATGTTTTTAGGCAGAACATGCTGTCACCAAAAAACATAATAAAATTTTAAGTAATTTAGCACAGCAAACTGAGAACTCATTAAGAAACAAAATTAGTAAAACATATATGTAAATTCCCAGAGCAAAACTTACGCAGATAAAATGAAACTGGAAGAGTTAGGTGATACAAACAAATACTGAAAAAAAAGAACATGCATTTTTTTAATACAAAACTAACTTTCAGGGAAGAAGACTATGTGAACAAAAATTTCTCTGAAAAGGTATGCAGTTTATGGATGATATTTTTATCTGCAGTACACAGAAGAGTATTACTTTAGTTCAAAAATTATTACCTGCTAACTTCAGAACTCAAGTAGCACAGCAGATGGATGGCCCAAAGTAAAGGTCCCACATATGTTGCAAATGCTGTGAGGAAGATAGCTGGTATCTCCACATAGCTGTCTAGTCCCACAAAACCTGCTGAAACATCCACAGTAGCAATGCCATTTGAATTTCCCTGAAAATAGGGATAAAATAGTAAATATCCAAGTATCTCCAAAGATGTATTGAGAATACATTAGAATATTATTAATTATTGCACCCTTTAATGACTTACTCTTTAAATTGCTTTAGTGTACAGCCATATTCTTTACACCTGAATTTCAATAAAAGAGCTTACCAAACAAGTTCTTTTAATAAAGATTTACAGATTAACAAAGGCATAAACAGCATACTATTTTGCTTGGCTTGTTTTGTCTGCAAATTAACATGCCTATTGTTTAATAAGTTACAATAAAAAAGAGAATTTAAAATAAACATCTACACTTCAATCACAGTAATGAAAAAGATGCATTTTTCATCACACCCTGTTCAAATACAAGATTTTAGGTCTGCTGCCTAAAATTACACCCGGAAATAAATATTTCTTGCCCTTAGAGACAACAGGACTCTAATTTAGAGCTGTAATGGAACACTACATCGCCCACCTGCCTGCCTCACGGCACAAGTTCCTGCATGTTACACAGATTAAGACAGGCAAATTTAGAGAGGTTTCTGCTTCTGAAGTCTCTATACCTCATAAGATTGCATTGAAATAGACTAGAAGTCAGTCTAGATAGCCTGAATCATCAATAAAAGGCATTTAAACCTACCAAGAGAAAAACAGAAGGAACACACAGCAATTAAAGTATCAAGAGCTGTCAAAGTCTAGTATGTTTCACCTAGTTTTCTTTTCCAGTAACCAAGACCACTAAATAACAAGGAACAAAGTAAAATCGAAGGAAGTGTTTTCCACTGAAAATCCCGAAGTATTTAACTTTAAGACATACAATTTCTTAAGAGGTCACAGATAAGTTTCCTCAGACTAGTGAGAAAGTTCTCAGATATTCCTGCTGTACCTTGAGAAACTGATCAATTTCTACAGCACTGATATTCTAACAGCCATCAAACCCTCCTTTTCCACCTACAGAATCCCAGAACAACACAAATGTAAGGGCTGTCACCACCAATAGCCTTAGACTCAATCCTGGCAGAGCATATGAGGTGCAGTGGCTCCCCATTTCCTTCAAACCTGACCTCAGCTCACCTTAGTGACTGCAGTCCTCTTGAACTGCAAGTTACCTCAGCAATGAAGTGCTATCATCAAATACACGCTTCCGACACAAACGCCAGAGCACACAGGGAAGCACAAAAGATAGGCAGCTTTTCCAGCGACATAGCTAACTAGGCAAAAAAACTGTTCCTGAAACAGCTCTGTGTTGACAGAACCATTCAGAGCTCATTATAAGCAGCCACTGTCCCCATGAATCCCACCATGAAGGCATCCTCAGAATGTAAGGCGAATCTGAAGCTGTAAGAGGGCAATATGGCATGGATTTTACCAAGATATGATGCAATAGAGGAATCTTGACTTATGACAGTTAGTCTTCCTCATTTTGACTTTCATCATGCACCACTGCAGTAAATCACTGCACCAGTGTAACCAAATATTGTTAAGTACTTAGTGCAGTGTCCAGCAATGCCAGGAGCAAATCAAAGCACAACTAAGGATAACCAGCTAAATAAAAGCGTATCTGTGCTCTAGAATCTGTAATATAAGACTGGAAAAGAAAGCTATAAGATAAGGCTACTCCTCAGGTTTAACTCCTCAGGTTTAACAAACTGAGGTCATGGAAAGAACAGAAAGTTAAGTGTAGCACTTGGAGCGCTGGGCAGTGCTGCTTCTCAACAAGCAAGGTTTTGACAGGGACAGGTAGGGAGGGAACCTGCTCTCTTTTCCTCCAGTCCCTGTCCACAGCAGCAGGTCTTTTGCCCACCATATCTATTTATTTTTCATTCCTCTCTTTCTCCTCTGCATGATGCGTGCAGAGTAGAAAAGCTGAGACATCGGGAGATGCTTCCTGCTCGTGTCATGAAGAGCTGAAAGGTGTCTTCACAGTTTACTCCACGAGCACATGCACATGGTTGATCTTTGGCACCTTGAGGCAACTTCCCCATCACACTGTATGTGACAAGGTGCAAGAATAAATACAGCACTGCAGTGCATGTCACTGGTTCTGCAGAAACAGTGCAGGCAAAAAGGTGTACTCCTCTCTTGAAGTTAGTCAGGACAAAGTAAGGAACCTGGAGGAAGGAACAGAGCTTTCCCCCTTCTCCCAGTTCCCTGAGTTCCTTCCCCACAGGTTCACTCCATCTGGCTTTAACTTCCTTTAAAGTGACGTAGCTGTAGAACAAAGATGCACACATTTGGATCCACAAACTTACAATTCCAGCCACACTGAGAAGTGTCCAAACATCTTACTCTGATCATGAATCTGCCAAGCCTGATGGATACTACTGCCACCAATACTACTGGAAGAGCCCTGCTGAGCAGTAAGAAGCAGTGTTTCTTCACATTAGGTATCTTTCTCCAAGACAAATCCATGTATTTACACTAAATTTTCATAGCTTATAAACTCTAATACTCCACACAATGCATAAATAACTGACAATTCAGAGCGCCTCCTTTTATTCTAACATACCACTCTAGTATTTCAGAAAAGGTTGGCTAGAAAGGTTCTCTGCCTCTGGACAGACCTTGGAGGTTTCAACACCCTGAGCCATCCAGTTTGACCTCACAGCTGACGCTGTTGTGAAAATGGAACTGAACTGTGAGTCTGCTGAAGTCCTTTCCACTGTAAATTATCCTACAGTGTTTTGAAATCATAACAAGAAAAAGTTAAAGTCACTTTAAAATGTCACTCAGTCCATCTCTTTACCTAAAGGCAAGATGAATTAGATATAAATGATTCTAAAAATGTACAAATCTATTCTGGTTTCCTCCAGTGGTAAAAACCACCAGAAACTGGATCTGTATTTTCCTTCTCGTGTTCCGCAGATATACTGCTCTAAGCATGGCAACAAACCCCCACAAGACTAATAAATAAATACATGGAATTTTTGTTCATTTATGAGTTTTCATGCAAAGTAATGAAAATATTTTTAGCAATACTTACTGCAAAATAATTTTTTTAAGAGCTGGTTTATTAACGAGGAACAACCAAGTTATTTATTTCTGTTCTCACTGCATTTTAAGGACAAATAGTAATAATAAAGGTACAACATACTTTTGGGAAATGACTGCTGAGTTATGAGACATGGACAAATCAGGGCTTAGGAGAAAACAATCAATTATTCAAGCTCATTGAAAAATTCATCAAGAGATTCTCAAGCTTGCAATAATATCCTGATAAATAAGTAGTATTCTGACTAAATGTATTAATTTCATCTACTTTTGACAATACTGGAGTATTTTAAACTTGGCTTCTCTTCATCAATTTACACAAAGTGATAAATAAAGCAAAGACCTTAATTACTAAAACAAGACTAGAAAACAAATTGGGTTTACCCAGCTCCACATTAATAACACAGCACTTTATCCAGACAATCTCTAAAAACCTCCAAGCATGAAGACTGCACAACCTGTGTGAGCAGCCTTTTCCTCGGCTTACTATTCACAGAAATCTTGCTAAAATGTTGGAAAAATGACATCATGCATAGTCTACCTATTTAAGTAAAAACCATTTAATAAATTTGCCTTTTAGATATAAATTGTCAGAGAGCAGAAAGGGACAGCTGGTTCTGCAAAGGAAGGTAAGCTGGGAAATGAGTGTGAGAACAAGGCAGGCAAAAGCAGTAAGTCAGGATTCTTCAGTGGCATGTCCAGGTCAGGGCTGGATCCAGAGACAGTAATCAGGGCTAGATGCAGTCCAGGGATTGCAAGTCCGTAGTGACAAGGCAAGTCCAAGACTAGGGCCAGAAAGCCCAGCCACCAGGTCCAGGTCCAGATCTGGATCAAAAAAGTACAAGACAGGCACACACATACCTGCTTACATAGCTGGGATACAACACAGGCAGTAAAGATCGGATTAAAGCAGAACCAAACAGAAAGAAGGGCCAGGCCCCTCGCTCTGCTTTTCTCCCATCAACTCCTCTCTCAATCAAGGAGATGACCTTCAAGTCTGCCAACTAAACTCTGAAACAGGAGATGCACAGATGAAGTGCAGAATGCAAAACCAAGTGTAAGATCAAGGCATTTGTTTTCAACCCACCTTTTTTTTTTTTTTTTCTATTTACATCCAAAAATCAAAATATTAGCTTCCACACCCAGGCACTTCATTTTTTTCCCCATGTTCATCAGCTACAGACACTGATTAATGAATCCATTCCTATCAGCCTTGCTTACTCTGTACACTTCAGATTTTCACAGATCTACTTCCAAAAGTCTTGAAGGACCCTACAAAACTTTTTTGAAAGAACAGTGCCTCATTCATTACATATGCTATCCTGAACAAGGCTATTTTTACTACCTTATTCAAAAGGCCATCACTTACAATCCACACTCAGAAAGACAGAGTTACTGCTTTAATCATTATGTACCATATTGTCTACCGAGATTTAATAAAGGCTCGGCAACATGGGCAAGTCTTATTTTCTTCATAACCACACCAAGGCATGTGCAAAAAGTAGTTCTCCAAACCTCTCTCCTATTTCCAGATGGAAGCATTCCACATTTCATTTATATTTCTCTTCTCCTGCCTCATTTAGCTAGCACAGTTTAAATTTAGTATCCAATGTGATCTACATCACCAACAAATTTCACTGGTTTTCAATTTTTGTATTTCAACCATAAGCCTGCTATTTTTTTGTATGCTACATTAGATCTGTACACCGGTCTGGAAATTAAAACCCTAGCTCCACTCTGAACCCAGTCAGTTTAATGGTGACAGTTCTAATGACCACAAAACTTATAGAAACAAAGTCAGGGAAGACATTTAAATCTATGCCAGCAGTGTACATCATGCCTAGTAATATAGTCGTGCTTCCTTCACATCTCTCCTCTAAAATTCTAGCATAGATATTGCTCGCTCCTGAGGAAGTAAACAAGTGACAATCTATTACCAAGACAGGCTGAACAAAGGTCAATACTGAAGATGTGAATTTGATGGACTTCTCCAGCAGAAACAGCCCAGATGTGCTTCCTTAATATTTATTTAGTATCTGAGAACAATACTTGCTTTGTCTGAGACACAGCCCTATCCTAAGTCAGTCAAAATGTAGGTACTCAGCACTGATGGTCATGGACAGGACAGGTGGTTGCTAAACCTGGGACACCTGAACTTTACTCAGTAAGAACAGTCACTTCACTGGAAGGCACAGAAGTAAGGTGGGGATCTGAAAGCTGTCACCAAGAAAAGACCTTCCTGGTTATCCCACCATGTAAAGGAAAAAGATTAAATGGCTTACTCAAGCAATCAATATCTATTACTAAACCAGTATGGGTATATCCAGGGTTCCACCGTCCATCACTTAAGGAAAAGCTGGAAAATGTACACAACCATGCAGAATCATCTATAGCTTCACCTGAGCCACTTGTCTATAGTACTCTTGAGATATATAAAGACCTAAAGCTTGAGTGCCTGCATTTGCCACAGGAGGTGTGAGTAAACAGGAAAAACTGCATTGTCATGAGAAGAGACTGAAACACACCTCAAGGGGAAAGGTTACCTTCATGTGTTTGGGAGATGGGTGTCCCAGTGCAGGGGATAGATTTTTTTTTTTTTGTGCAGGTACACATTGGTAAAAGTTCACCTGCAGTATATCTGGTATGGATCCTGCATCCATAGTTCAGTGACTGACAGTTAATTATCAATATATAGTTGTCAGTTAATTATGTGTCACTAATAAACCAAAGAAACATTTCAATCCTGATTTTAAGCTATACAAACTGCGAAGTTTTCCCTCTGCAACAAGTCATTCATACTCTAGACAGAACTCAAAGGAAAGGGAAGGAGATATTTAAATACATTTTTAAAAAAAAAGAAGAATTCGGTTTTGTATTAATTCGGTTTTGTATGTTGTTAGCCTTTTGATTTTCCCAGATAATGCAGATCAGAATGCCACATACTGAGAAAAACAACATAAAAGAGGCATGAAATTACACATCATTTCTGGAGGAAGTTCCTTCCACCCTTGGAAACACCACCCCAGACTGGAAAAGCCATTCTCGGAATAAAATGAGAGAAATTTGCAAATTGAAAAGAGAGCATTAATTAGATTTTGAGGCACCTTTGTAGCCTCTGTAATTTATTAACTACTAGCTCAACCATTCTAGTTTTCTGTTCTAATATTTTGTATATCAGATAACTGCTTTCAATTGTGAAATGCAAAAAAAGAAGTCCCTCCTACCTTTGTATGATTCAATTTGTTTCTTTCCATACCTACAGAACAGATTTTTCATCAGCAAATAAAAGAAAAAGCTAATATCTAAATACGGGTCTTTTGGTCAAATTCTTAATCTCCATCCTAAAAAGGCATCTAATATAAAGCTACTTAAAACAATTTTAAAAGAGAACCAAAAACTTGTTCTCTAAGGAGTGGGGGGAAGGACTGTGAAAGAAAATTCCATCTGTCTTGACTCTTAAAAGCACTTTTTTCACTAGCAGAACTGATTTCTCTATTTCTGAAACATTTCTAAGTAGTTCTGAAAACAGAAAAACAAAAAGAGAAATAAAGAGAGAAAATAAAGGAAATCCTTCCTGTTCTATCACAATTCATTTGTCATCTTAATCAGTCTTTGGCATGGTGAATATGCACACACCTTGATTTTTCAAGTGGACCGACACAAAAAAATTCTAGAAGACCGTTAGCAAGTTCTTCTGAAATTGAAACATTTTTAAAGGGTCCTGTGTTAAACCGTTAAGGATTTCTCAACATTTTTGCTAAGCCATTGCTAATTCAAAAAAATGTTTTCAAAGCTGGAGCTTTGGGACATATGATGGGACACAAAAGGTCAGCTTCTTCTCTGGGCCTGCTCTATTTCATACAAACCAGCATGGAACACAACATGGGGGAAAAAGCTTTGCTGTGCTTCTAACAACAGTTTTGATAAGTAACTATCATCCAGATCATTTTCCAGATCTTACAGTGATGGGAGATGCACAAAGACCCACTCAGAAATCTGGCTCATAACAAAGCAATGGAGAATTTCTCATTTACAAGGTTTGGATGCTGTGACTCAGCAACACACTATGTGAAAGAAATTCCCTTGTCAGAACTAATTTTTCAAATATCCTAAAGTTTGTTAAAATCTGTATCATACTGGAAGTTACTACTTCCAAAGGAAACACTTCTAGAAGAAATGTCAAAATTGCCAGCAGAGTGACAGGGCCTAGCCAGATGCTCTGAAACTGCAGGATATCCAAAACCACAATTTGTAGCCAAGTAAAATGGAAATCACTTCTTCTAGTCTTCTACGAACAAAAAAAATCCTCAATTACAAGGGTAGTTGAAACTGCAAAACATTAGTCATGAAAAAGGAAAGTCTTTGCAAAAACACCAGTTTAAGACAACTAGAAAGCCAAAACAGATGTTACCAGATCCTGTTACCTTCTACTGGTCTTGCGTAAATATATTTTTATTGGTGTAAGAAAAAACTCTTTGACACAGCAGAGTCAAACAGAAATATGTATCAAGCTCTTGACAGCTCTAATGGCTTATTTCTGGAAAATGTTTACAGCTGCTTCAAAGTTCATGTAAATTCTTCCAGAAAACTTAGTCCCGCATTTTCGGCATCATTCAGAACAGAGAAGACACAACATTTAACCTGCCACATAACACTTCCAAAACAAAACTATTTCTTCAAGAAGTTCTTATTTTCTATTCCATCATGCCATACTGGCTGAAGATACATGGGCTACATCTATCCGACATGCTTTCACCTAACAAGCACTTTTAAGCATCAACTCAGGCAAACAAACAGATGCAGTCCAGGCCAGGAAGCTGGACAATCACGTGGACTGGAAACTGCTCAAATGCTGATCTCACAGAGCTGCCATCAGCAGCTTGAAGCCCATCTAGAGGCCAGTTACCAGTGATGCAGCCACAAGGACTGACACTGGGGCTGACACTGTTTAACATCTTTACCAATGACGTGAGCAATGGGACTGAGTCCTCTCAGGAAGTCTGCACACAATACAGAGGAGTGGCTGATATAGCAGATGGGTCTGCTGCCACTCAGAGGCACCTTGACAGGCTGAAGAAATGAAATGACAAGACATTCAGGAAGTGCACCAAAGGAAAATGTCAAATCCAGCACTTGCGGAGGAATAAAACCATGCCTTTGGTCACACTTGAAATCAACCATATGGAAAGCAGCTTGGAAGAGATCAGCCAGCCAGTCACTGTCCTTTTTGCGCAAAGACCAACAGCACCTGGGACTCCATTAGGGAGAGCCTTACTAGCTATTTAAGAGAGATGCTCCATTCTCTCTAATAAGCAGTGGTGAGATCCACATTTGGGTGCCTGGGTCCAGTTCTGGGCCTGCCACCACAAAAAACCCATGGGTGTGCCAGAAGAAGTCCACTGAAGCACCACAGATGATGATGGGAACAAAGCACCCACCATACAAGCACCTCTCTGGGTCTGTTTACTCTCAAGAGGAGAAAGCTCAGCAGGGATCATAGCAATGTGTATAAATACCTGATGAGGGGAAGTACACAAAATATAGCCAGACTGTGACTTTCTTGGTCACTCAGTAGTGACTAGCAAAGGGATAAAAAGCAATACACCGAAACAGAAATACAAGAAGTTCTAATTAAAACCAGAAAAAGCTTTTTTTACTAGCTAGGGCGGTCAAGCCCTGGGACCATCTGCCCAGAGATCTTGCAGTCTTCACCCTTTCAGGTATTTAAAATAGGGAATGGACACAGTTCAAACCAACCTGGTCTGTTTCACCTGCTGTTTCATGGGGTCAGGTTGGATTGAATGATCTCCAGAGACATCTTCCAGCTTCAACTCATCTGTAATTTCAGAGTTCCGTGAAATTCTCGGCCAAGTGTACCAAGAATTCAGCATCACTGAAAACATTCATGAACCATTTGCTGCTTTACATCTGAACCATTCTTTATTAGTCTCTTTTCCATAACTAGGATTTTCTTGCCAGCCTCCCCACCATTAAATTTCTGGCTGCTGTTTTAATTTGGTACCTCAGTACAGAGATGGCTCCATCTTCAGCATTTTGCCAACTGCACTAAGGAGTGCTCTCAGAAGGCTATAATCAAAGCTGACTGCCTGAACAGTAATGTTCAAAACATGCAAAAGCCATTCAACCAAGACATGCTATGCCCCCTGAACAGGGGAAGTGGGTAGGAAGGGATGAGTCATATGATCTCACCTGCATCAGCAATTCCCTGTCCGGACATAATATTCTCAATCAAGCCAATCCTCAGTCTGCAGTTACCGGATCAGAAAAAGAGCAGGAACTACCCTAAGCTTGAGAGAGTTTTAACATCCCCAGCCATGCCTCAGAGGTAAAGTCAACACAGGTCCCGCACTGAAATTTTGCAAACCCCACCTCTTAAACCTGATTCCCAACTTAACAAATGCCCTCTTTAGACAGCCTGCTACAATAAGATTCCAACAATTCTAGAAGTAGAAAGAACCTCTCCAGCTTCAATGCAAAGTGAAGTTTTTGTGGAATTGCAACCTTATTTGCAGTGCAGAGAACTATGTTATTGAAGTTAGTAAGGCTCCTCAGGAAAGAAGATACCATTTGATATAGTAAGAAAGAAAATTAGTTCTGGTTCTCATAAGAGATATTACGTGCCACAGAACTTTGCTTCAGTCTTAAACAGTATGTAGACCCACTGTAAGCCTCAAAAACCAGTGACAAAAGCCACCTGCCTTTTACTGGTATTAATCAATTCAGACAACATTTTAAAATTAATTATCACCTGAAAAGTACCTACAAGGCCCATTAACAGACCAAAATCATCCTGGTATAGGTCCCTGATCCTTGTCACACTTTTGGCAATCTACACTGAGGATAAGACACTAGGGTATGCATCTTTCCCTGATTCTGAAAACAAAACATTAGTAAAACACTTAGAAACTAAATCCTTCTGAGAACTCAATAAACCTTTCCACTGTAATATTTAGTTAGCATTTTATTTACAATGGACAATATTTTTTTGAAAAACTATTCCCTCTTCCACCTCTGCAGCAGAGAGAGCATTCAGCTTACCTGAAAATAGAAGAAAGCTTGGCCAAACCAGTAGTGCATGATAGTAATCTGTGCGGCATCAAATTTCAAAGGTCTCCAAATATATTTTGTCATCATTGTCTGAATCAGCAGACAAAACACCAAGACTGGTAAATTGTGAGGTCTAAATAGAAGAGCTGCTAGTAGAACCAATCCGCTATATACTTCCCATAATCCTGTGCTCTTCATGCTGGAGTCTGCAGAAATAACCTGTGACTTTAGTAAATCTTTAGTGCCAGTGAAGACTATGCCAAGAACAAAGACATAAACAAAACGAGCTTCAGTAATCCCCCTAAAGAGAAAATAAAATTGAAAAAATAATTAATAAAGAAATAAAACAGAAAGATGAGTTACTTACTAATATCTATTTCAGAGTCTTTCAAGAGAGGTCAAAACCAACCAGTTCTGCCAAACAGGTTAAAATCCAAGGCTAGCATTTTTCAAATCCCTAAGCAATTCCATTATTAAAAAAAAAAAAAAATTCTTTAAGTTGTAAGTGTAATTAGCAGTTACACTACCTTCAAACCACCTATAAATTCATTTGCCTCTTAACTTCCAGTGAAAGCAAGCTTCTGAAGGAAACACAACACATTGTCCAAAAAAGCTGACAAGGACAAGGACCAGCAAGCCTAAACACTGTGACCTACTATTCTAGAAGTGCAAGGTCTGAGAAACTAAGACTGAAATGGACTACAGCAAGTCATCTGGTCCAACCTTCCTGCTCAAGGCTCAAGCAGGTTCATCCTAGAGCACATTGCACAGGATTGTGTTCAGACAGTTCTTGAGTACCTCCTGTGAGGGACACTCCACAACATCTCCATGCAATCTCTTCCAGTGCCTGGTCACCCTCACAGTAAAGAAGTTCTTCCTCATATTCAGGTGGAACTTCCTGAGCATCAGTTTCTACCCACTGTCTCTTGCCCTATTGCTTGGCACTACCAAGAAGAGCCTGGATCCATCCTCTGACACCCTTCCTTCAGAGACACTTCTGTGGTTGTCCCTCAGTCGTTCTCTTCTCAAGGCTAAACAGGCCCAGCTCCCTCAGCCCTTCCTCATAAAAGAAATGTTCCAGTCCCTTAACCACTTTCAGAGTCTAGCTCTGGACTCACTCTAGGAGCTCCATGTGTCTCGTCTACCGAGAAGCCCAGACCTGGACACAGCGCTCCAGATGCACCTCAACAGAGCTGAGTGAAGGGGCAGGATCACCTCCCTTGACCTGCTGGCAATGCTCTTCCTAATGCACCCCAGGATCCCATTGGCCTTCTTGGCCACAGGGCACACTGCTGGCTCATGGACAGCTTGTTGTACACCAGGACCCCATGTCCTTCTCCACAGAGCTGCTTTCCAGCAGGTCAGCCCCAGCCTGTGCCAGTGCCTGAGGTTATTCCTCCCCAGCTGCAGGACTCTGCACTTGGCCTCTGTTGAACTTTGGACACTTCTCTGCCCAACTCTCCAGCCTGTCAAGGTCCTTCTGAAGGCCTGCACAGATCTGCCATTCAGCCAGGACCTCAGTGTCCACTCATCCAGTCCACATTTCTTGAGTTTGTCTATAAGGGTATTGTAAGACACCATGTTGAATTCCCTGCTGAAGTCAAGGTAGACAAAAACCACTGCTTTCCCCTCGTTCACCCTGGTATTTGTTTCATTGCAGAAGGCAGTCAAGTTGGTCAAGCATGATTTTCCTTTAGTGAATCCAGGCTGACTACTCCTGATCACCTTCTTGTCATTCATGTGGATAGAGCTGGCCTCATTTCAGAATGAGGTGCTCCATCACCTTTCCAGGGACTGCAGTAAGGCTGACTTGCTAGTAGTTTTCTGGATCCTCCTTCATGCTCTTCTGAAGACAGGGGTGACATTTTCTTTCTTCCAATCCCCAGGCATCTCTCCGGATTGCCATGACCTTTCAAGGATGATCATTAAAAGCCTCACTGTGTCCACCAGCTCCCTCAGCACCAGTGGATGCTTTCCACAAGTTTGTGGATGTTGGGTTTGCCTGAACGTTATCTAACCTAATCCTCTTTGACCAAGGGAAGGTCTTCCTTAACAACATTCTTTTACCATGGTCTCCTGGGTCAGAGATCCCTGGCTGGTCATGTCAGTGAAGACCAGTACAAAGAAGGTGTTCAGTAATTCTGACTTCTTCACATTCTCTGTTACAGGGGCCCCTGCTCCATCTAGTAAAGGGCCCACACTATCCCCAGTTTTTCTTTTGTTTTTCATGTATTTGAAAAAGCCCTTTTTGTTGTCTTTGATATCCTTGGCCAGTTTTAGTTCCAGATGAGCCTTGGACTTCCTTATCTCACTTCTACCTTCTCTGACAACCTCTCTACACCCATTCCAAGTGGTCTGACCCTGCTTCCACCTCCTGTGTATTTCCTGCTTACACTTCAGCAACAACAGGAGTTCCTTGTTCATCCACACAGGTGTCTTACCATATTTCCCCGATTTCTTGCCCATCAGGATGTGTCATTCTTAAGCCTGGAGGACATAACCCTTGAATATCAACCAGCTCTCTTGGGCCTCTCTTCCCAGCATGGCCTATTCCCATGGGATACTTCCAAGAAGATCACTAAGGAGGCTAACATTAGCTCTCTGGAAGCCCATGATTGTTTGTTGACCTGTTTCCTCTTTGCCCAACACTGAACTCCACAATCTCATGACCACTACAGCTAAGGCTGCCCCCAGCCTTCACACCTCCAACAAGGCCTCCCCTGTTTGTTGTTATGAAGTTGAGCAACACACCATTCCTTGTGGGATCTTCCACTACCTGTGTCAGAATGTTGCCAGCAATGCTTTCCAGGAACCTCCTGGACTGTTTGTGCTTTGTTGTGTTGCTTCTCCCGCAGATGTCAGGGTAGTTAAAGTCCCCCACAAGAACCTGTGACTTTGAGGCTGCTTCAAGCTGCCTGTAGAAATCCTCATCCACTTCTTCCTGATTAGGTGGCCTGTAGCAAACACCCACAACAAAGTCACCCTAGTCTGCTCTTTTATCCTGACCCATAAGCTCTCAATTCTCTCATCATCCACCCCAGACAGAGCTTGATATATTCCAACTCTTTCCTCACATAGAGGGAAGTTCCACCAATGCACCTTCCTGGTCTCTTTCAGAAGCAATGTGTGGCCCTTCGTGACAACATTTCAGTTATGCAGGGTATCCCACCATGTCTTTGTAACCTTATCTCTGCCAAGCCTGTCTGTGCCCACATCCACCTTCAAATCTAGTTTAAAGCTCTCTCAATGAGCCCTGCCTAAATCCTGAGCTAAGATTCCCTCCTTAAGGCAGGTTTTTTGTCATTTATTGTCAGCAGGCTCAGTGTCATATAAACTGACCTGTGGTAAAACCTTCAGAACTCTGCTGGTAAAACCAGTTCAAAGCCAAGTGTTCATCTCCCTGGTTTTCCAGTTTCTTGCTCCATCAATCCCTGAAACTGGCAGGATAGAAGAGAACACAACTGGTGTTCCAAAGCCCTTGATCAGCTGTCGCCAAGGCCCTGAGGTCCTTTTGTTGTGGGACTTGTTGTTGAGACTTGGTCATGACCCACCTGGAAAACCAGCAGTGGGTAATCATCAGTGGGCTGTACCAGGCTGGGAAGTTCCTTGGTGATGTCCCTCACCCAGGCCCCAGAGAGGCAACACACCTCCCTGTGGGTTGGATCCGCTGGAATATCAGGCCCTCCATTCCTCTCAAAAGGGAGTCACCAATGACTGCTACTCTTCTTTTTCTTAGCTGAGGAGGTTGTGATGTGGGGGGTAAGCTGCTCTGCCATGGGCAGCCTCATCAAGCTGGATGGACCTTCACGCACATTCTCATTTCTCCGGTCCTCATTTCCCTGGTTCTCAGATTCCAGGGCCTCGTATCTATTGCATGTGGGCACTTGAGGAGGTGAGAGAGGTCAGGAGGGGTTTCACCTGCCACGCCAAGCAGAAACCCGTTTTCACTCCCCTCCATCCCAAGGGCCCCTTCCTTCTGGCTGGTGGTGAGAGGGTGGGGGGTCCATTGCTTCCTGCGAATTGGATGTCAGGTCTGTTCGCCTGAGGCATGGCAGGGTGCGGCTCCACCAATCTCTTACTACCAGTCTTCCCTACACGAGAATAATGAGTGAACATCGTCTCCCCTACACAGTTAATATAATTCGCTCAGAAGTGAGGATTCCTGAGTCATCTGGACTCAGCAATATACAGAGGATTAGACCAGGATTCTAAAAATAGTAAAAGCATAGTTATACTCATGTAACCAATGTAACTAACTGACCACAAAAAGACACCACTAGTCAAAATTTCTAAAAGTAAGTTTTATAAATAAATAACAATTAATTTTTTTTTCAATCTTAGAAAGATCACTATCCTTCTAAACCAATTACTAAAAAATAAGTGTGAACTCAATCTTTCTTTTCACATACAGGAAAGAAAAAGCAAGAGGAGAAATAATAAGCAAGAGCATTTACATATTCAATTTTGTTTTTGCATGTACAGAACCAAGAAAAAAGGCAAAACCATGACACAATAGTAATGTGGTTTTCCTAAACCTGAATACAGTGCACTGTTCTGTTGTTTACCTTTCAATGGTTCAAAATTACACCTAACAGCCTATGCAGAAGGGCTTTACTATTTTATTCCCTTACATAGCAACCTTTTGTAAAAACCCTGTAATGACCACTGCATTTCTCATTTAGGGAAGAAGAAATAAAGGTAAAAGCCAGTAAAGTTTAGAGAATTACTGTGTTTCCGGTGAATGCAGAAATTCAGTGCCCCTTTTCAGTGTCTCCGGTAAGTCTGATGTCATTATTACCACATATTTACTTTAGAAGTAAAAATTTAGGAAATAGCTTGGGGTATTTCCCCATTCAATAAGTTGAGTGAAAACTGGAATTAACCAGTTGGTGGAGATTCAAATTAGAAAAATTATCCCTCAGCAAATGCACTACAATTATTTTGTTTGTTTTAGTACACTACACACTAATCTTTTTGACTGCGCAGGCTACAATTTTTTTAAGAATAACTCTGAGGTAAAAAGAAGGCCAAATCACTTCTTCACATTTTTTAATTTAGAGGTTTTCTTAGTGTAAGCCACAGAAAACACAGAACTCTTAAAATGCCTCTTCTCCCTCATCCACCTCCCAGCAGTTGTCGCATTCAGAGAAAATCTTCAGAGAGGGAGCAAAGCTTGAGAGCAAAGGTTCTCCATCTTAGAGAAGAATGCACTATGCATGAAAAACACACTGGCTGCCTATAGCTTTTTCCCATATTACCCAAAACCACCTCTACCTTGCACCTGGATCTGGAGCTATTCCAGATCATGAAGACACTAAAGATGCCTCTAGACATATTTAAAGGAAAGTCCTGTGGTTTTTGGTGGCATTTTAAACAGGCTTTTAACACATATATCACATCAACCATCTACTAAAGATAAGCTAGTCTTCTGTTAACATGTCACCTATCATCTGAAATCTACTAAGATTTGCCTACCATCTCTTTTGACCAAGACTGGGAGCCTTGCTGAAGATGATGTTTGATGAGTCAGTGATCTTGGGCAAACCATGTCTCCCCATCAGGACTTGTACTTTACTCCTGAGAAGCCCACATGTTAGCACATGAGTGGCCACTGCCAAGGAGCATGCTGGAAGCCCTAAGCCATCTTGTGCTGTGCCCTGGTAGGTATTATGGTAGAGACAATGTTCTGATCTGGCAGGCATAGACACATGAGTTCATTTTGGAATGTTTGCTGGTTTGTTTTTATGTGAAATAAAAGGCACCATGGTATGGGAGGGAGGCAGAACCTCTCTTCAGATGGGACTCATGTGCCACAGTGTGCCATGGGAAGGTTCACTTGGGGTTTATATAAAGCTCTGACATAACTTAAGTAAATCACTGTGTTTGTTATTTATTTAATAATAGAAGCAATACAAAAAGCTTTGTATCTTGTAATAATTGAGATTAATATACTGACTACAGAATGAACAAGTTTCAAGTAAATGTCTGACTTCAGTATTTAAGTACTGCACTTATTTCTCTAACTACGTTTTATTTGTGGCTCGGTTTCTGTATTTAATGTTCTGTCCCATGCTGCAAGGACAGTATTATTCTCCAAGGATTTTACTCAAACACTAAGCAAAACTAGGGACCACACTCAAAAATCAGGCATGTTTCAAGCATAGAGCCAAATCCAGCACAGTAAGTAAAGATTATCATTACTTTCTTATGCAGTAGAACTAACACACAAAGTTAACTTAATTCTACTTGCGTACTTGTGTTATCTTCAGTATTTGGAGAGATGGAATGTATGCAAATATATCCAGATACACATACAAACAAATATTTCTTGTAAAACATGCCACGTTAGCAAACCTATCTTCTTTATGTCCTAAGATCTTACCCTGCAGGGCTTTTTCCATCTCTACACATGTTGTGAATATCTGTTGTGATATAAAATTCAAAACGAGTGAGAGAGAAAGTTTATTACATGCAGAATACAATGGTTTCAACAGCTTCTCTTCCATAATCTCCTACTTCTCATCAAATTTTCCAACTGACTCTGGAAGTTTTCCAAAACTCTTTGACATTCAGTAAACCTTGAGGCTGCAGAGCCAGGTGTAAAGCCACTCAGCTACATTCCGGAAGTGGTCATTGGTGAAAGAGTTAATACCTTCCTTACAGTTACTGACTAGTTCTTTAGGAAACTTAACATCAAACTAAAAATCCTAGTATGCACTGTCCTGAACAGGTGAGACCTCGAGAAGCACACGGTTACATCTTGAAAGCCTGTGTTATAGAATACTCAACTGCAAAAGCAAGGTATGGAAAAGTACTGAAGTACTCTGAAGTACTGCCTAAGCACTTTTGAAACTAAGAAATAGCTAAATGAACTCGGCTTGTGCTCTGCTAGATGTGGCAAGTCCATCTAAAACAACAAGAGATGGCACAGTTTCTTTGCAGCAAAAATACAGTGTATAAATACTAGATTTTCCTCATATTAATTCTTATCTGACTGGCTTCTCATCTGTCACAGTCAAAAGATGCTTCATGGGGCTTAAAATTAAGCACGTATCACAAAAATTCAGTGCTGGTCACCTACAAACTACAGTTCTATTCCTAAGAATGTAATTCCAACCTAGAACATCCCATCCACCTCACCCCCTGATAGCCAGAGTGTTCAACACCTCACTATTGTTACTTATCTTGCAACAGTTACTTATCTGTTGATTAACTTACTTTGAAATATCTTTGCCACCATGTTGCCATGGAAATATGACATTTCCAATAGCTGCCCGGTAACTGTAGACTCCCAGGAGCCCGAGTGCCATAGCAATTTTTGAAACCAGGGAGCATCTTCTTTGAACCAGAAAGAAGATCATAAGTAGGCAGACTGCAGCCAGGAAGGAGAGTTCAGATTTATGTTCAGAGCTGGGAAAAAAACAAACAAAAAAAGCCCTTTTAAAACAGTAATTAGTGCTAAACACATTTGATAGAGGCTTAGCTACAGCACTGTATTAAATAAACTGTATTAATTAATGCAGCATCAAATTAATCACTGCAGTGGTATCTGTTATGAACTTTTTAAGAGGTATGGTAAAATATTTTAGTATTTTTAGAAAAGAAGTTTTATTAATGAGGTTTTCTATTCAAGCATGCAGATTTAAAAGTGTAATTATTGTGTTCCACCATATGCTAGCTATTTTGTTAATTATATAAAAACTGAGCTGCATATTGCATAATGGAAAAGGGTCTACTGATTTTAAACTCGGGTTTTGTTATTTATACATATTTTTTAAAGTGTGTTTTGCTTATACTACAGCATTTCATTTTCTAGCACAACAGAAGATTTTTGCACTACAGGATTAGAACTATTCTGTCTTTTGAAATAACTGCATATGTATTTGTTTAATTTTAGACACATTAGCTACCCTACTACCTATAGAATGCACTACCTACCCAAAATGACCAAAAATATACTTACATAGTTTAAAACACACACACAAACTCATTAGCACATTATGATTCCCTTATGCAACTACAGCACCTTGTAATGTGTCAATACATTCAAGACATAGACACAAAATTTGCATCATTGGCAGAGAAGATTACAGACACTGTTTGTTTGTTCCCCTGCATCCTAAATAGGTAACACTCATTCCAGAATCAAGGACATTTCACCGAGCCAGTGTTATGTATTTAAATCTTCAGTAATATGAATTAGCACTGCAAAATGTAAGGGGTAAGGCAAAGAACTGCAACCATCCCCTAACATGTAGTTTCAGTAAGCCTACTGTAGTACAAGAATTGCCAACCCATGCCTCCTGAAAATATTCCCAGTATCCCAAATGATATAAGACCACTAATTTTGTTGGATTTGCTTTCAGTTAAGAATATCATGCAGATTTTGAGAGCTAAGGGCTCCATCTTCTGTTTTCCACAACTCAAAATCCCATGATAAAAGATCACTAACTTCAGGAAACTAACAGTGCGCCTGCATTGAATCTAATCACACTTACGAAACTCCAATTTTATTTCTGATTTAATAAAAATTATTGTACTTCAAACAGGTTTGCTTTCTTATTCCCTAGTATACACTTTATCAGGAGCTTGATCAATAGATGTTTCAGCTATCATGCTTGAAAAGTCATGGAGGAAAGGCTGTAGGGCAGATAAATTGTCCCATTAGCTCTGCATGCAGGACCCAGTGAAGTAGTTCGTACACCTGAACAAGATTCCCAAGAGATGCACTGCTCTCTGAAAGCCAGGGGTGAAAAGTGAGAGGAATAAGATCTAGAACACTATGAGACAGAAAATGTAGTCTTGATGTTTCTCCTCACAATTGTTCTTCCTCTACAGAAGGAAACAGCAGAAGCAGTGAATAGACTCTTGCAGCAATCTGTGAAGGTAACTCAAGCACCACCTCCTTTATGATCAAAACATAATGAACTAATTTAGTAGACACTAAACCTTTCAAATGAGCATTTACAGAAAATTTTAAGTCTTCAGGTCATATTCTCCTTGGCCATTCATTGTATGAGAGCAAGACAAATCAGGGATGAGTAACAGTAGATCCTTATCATCATCTTTGTCTCTCTATCTAAAAAACTCAATACACATTGAGTTTGCATACTTGACCCCTAGCACAGGCACTAACACACATCTCATGTCCAGGTTTTCTGGTAACAGTCCTCTGTGATCTCCATTTTGAATTTTTTTGAACCATGCAGATTTGTTAAAAAAACCCTACCCAAGTGTTTCGTAGCATTTGCTGAAGAAACAAGAAAACGATTTACAGCAAGCGAAGTCAGGTCAGCACAAATCACCTACAATTTCAAGGTTCCAGCCAAGGTTCCAAGAGTCAGGCAGCTAAAAGCATATGTAATTAGGATATATTTTGAAAGGAGACAGTAGCTGCTCAACACAGAGTCCAGTCATTTAGCAAAGTTCTAAATGATTTTGATAGTGTGCTCAGAAACACAAGCACAAACAAGCTACTCTGATCTCAGCTGCAATGTAGTGGGTTTTGCACAAACCACAAAATTTAAAGTGAAGAACCAAAAGCTTCCTGAGAGAAAACTTGGTGAGAAGGGAAGGAAAAAAGAGCACTTTGGCTCTATTTTCCTACTGTAACAGCTTGTGGTCTACACTCGTACTTCTGGTAACAGAATGAAGCCTGAAGACATTTTCTTCCGCTGCTTGGACCTTACCTCATTACTGTAAATACAAGTAGATTGAAAGGAATTATAAATGTGCATGATTAATAACTTAGGTGTATAAGGCTTTTTTAAATTGTTTCTTTCATTTACAACTGAATACATGGAAGTCACAAGGTGTGCTAGCTTTGAGGGGAAGGGCATTTGGGGATGGTTAAGTACATTAGTAAAATAAAATATTATCATCTTCCCATGCTGATGCTTCTTGTCACTTCTCTTCAAGCTGACACTGCCATGTAGCAGCTCTGACACCTTTCAAGTATCAGCACTGACCAAGATTAAGAGCCAAATAAAGCTGACTGAATACCAACCAATCAAAAAGAAAACCTGACTTCCAATCAGATTTAGATTGCATGTTTTCTTCCACTTCATCTACTGTCTGATTTTCTTTTTCTCTTTTTCCCATCAAAGTATTTTTCAGGTTTCACAGTCTGTCTGCAAATAATAAAAGAACATTTTCTTTATTTCAGCACTGCTGAATACATTCCTAGTCACCAATTTCAACACACTATAGGTAAATTGATTTTCTGTGTTTTGATGCACAAACATCAAACAGGAAAACCTGCACAAGTCTCTCTGTCTCAATGTTGAGCCCCTTAAGCACTGTCTAGTTAAGCAAAATACTAGTCTGACCATGAGCACAGATGTCCAAAAGATCAATACAGGGGAATAAAAAAAGAGAGACCGCTTGTTCATTAGTTTATCTTAGAGACAAGGCTGGCTAGAAAAAGCCTGAGTAGCCCAAACTCAAACTAACAAGGGCACACATGATCTAAGTAAGGTTCTAAATTCTTATTAGTAAAAAACACACTATTTAGACATAACTACGCCAATTAAACTAATACTAAAAATAGCATAACAATCAACCTTATAGACTAGCAAAGCATTTTGGGAAGAGGAGTAAGTGCTTTATGCAACTCAGTTTATCACCAACTTTTAATTCATGCTATAAGGAAAACATATCATCTCAATCCTGACCAAATCACTGGAGGAAGAGACATCTCTACAACCCTGTTACAGTGTGAAGGAAAAGGAACACAGATGTTAAAACCCCCAACCAAAGAAAAAGCAAGCATGCTGGCCAAATAGGAATTCCCAGACACTTTACAGACCACAGGATGTGTAAAGATTTAGTTGCATCATTGATTAATCTTTCTAAAGCTTGTTCAGTGAGCCATAACAGAGCCAAGAACTGAACTACATCCCATCACTCAAGTCCAAAAACTGTAATACTTCAAATGCTACTCAACTTTTAACCCTGTATTGCAACTGAAGTATATGTCAGCATGGAGACATACATAATATTCTCCTGTTAGGCTGAAAACTGCTGCATTGTTTTAAGTCAGGATATAGCTCCACAGCAGCCTGAGCCAACCTGTGTCAGGGTTGCCAGGGTTCTGTTCTTTTGCCTGCTCCCTAAACACAGCAGACGTAGTTACACCAATGAAAGGGAGCAGGCAGACCTGTGACAGTGACAGTCCTAAACACACATCCTCTTAGCCTGCCATGGCACAACACTCTGGACTATTGCATAATCTTTTTAAGCCCCCCACAGTACAAGGTCGGGAATCATTGCTTCTTTCTCAACTAGATTTGAAAGGCAAGTGGGTTTTTGTAAGGAATGCTTGACAGTGGCAGAAAGAAAAAACTGTTTGTCTGCAGCACTTCAAAAGATGCAGATACTTCCATATTCTCTTCTTACAGTAATTTCAACAACAGCAGTGCTGACTTGTACACTCTTCCCTTCCTGCATTCCTGTTACAAAGCCAGCCCATGTGCCTGTGAAGACTGATGGTAAATCAGAGTGAGAAGTGATCCAACTGAAAGCCAAGAGTTTCTCATGCCATCTTGAGTTATTTTTCCAGACACGTCTATTCAGTGATTTAGTTCACCATACTGACACAGGAACAGGTAAAATACAGGGCCAGTAAGGCAAGGAGAAAGAGAGCAAGTTCCTTGCCTTGTATGGCAAAAGCTCCTATAGTATACTATTTTAGCCAAATAATCAGTCACAGCCTAAGAGTATAGCTGTAGAATCTTCTCTCTTCTAACTGCTTCAAGACCCAAGCAAATACACTCAATGTGAGGCCATAATTTGATAGGGAACAGAGGAAGAAATTCGCCTGTAACATTCTGACGTTTTTGTTTTGATATCTAGCTGCTGTACTTCAGCCTTACTGAAGGGGGAGGTAGACAGCTTTAATAATAGGGTTGTGATGGCTTTATAAAGAATACTTTATCAACATGACAGATTTTTGTGACGAGACAAGCTCAGTAGAAGAGCATAAAGCATGCATTGTTGTTTATCTGTGCTTTAACAAGGCTTTTAACACCAGCTCCCATAACATCCCCACAGGCAATCTCATGCTAGAAAAGTAGACAGTCAGGTGGACTGAAAAGTACTGAAATGATGCATTCCCAGGGATGCCATTAGCAGCACAAAGTCCACCTGGAGGCCAGACACTACCTGGCAACCCCAGGACTTGGGGGTTGGCCCCCACTGGGGCCCATACTGCCTGATGTCTTCACTAATGACCTGGGTGATGGGGCAGTGCCCCCTCAGCAAGCCTGCACACAATACAGAACTGCAAAGAGTGCTTGATACAGTAGGTGGGTGTGCAGACACTCAAAGGTCCCTTGACAGGCTGGAGAAATTGACCACCAGGGATCTTAAGAAGTTCAACGAGAGCAAGAAGCAAGTCCTGCACCTTGGAACAAATAGCTACACACATCAGGACAGACTGGGGGCTGCCCATCTTTTCAGAGGTGACTCTGAGTGCCTGGGTGGACCCTGGCTTGACAATCAGCATACAACATGCCCTTGTACCAAAGGCAACCAACAGCATTTGGAGCTGCATATGAAGAACGCTACCTGAAGACAAAGGCTATTTCTTACCCTGTGTTCAACCAGGGGTCCAGTTATGCATTACCCAGTACAGAGAAAGATACTGACTAATTCAAATTCACCTGTATTCCAATCCACAGGGACAAAAATCAAACACAAAAATAACCTCCTCCCTCCCTTCTCCCCCCTCCTTCCTCAACAACAAAAAAAACCACAGGGTAAGCCACAAGAGGTATAAAAAACCTTGGGTTTACCTGAGTGGGTTGCTTGGAAGTTCCTGACAGACAATAGTGTTAGAGCTGGGCACACAGTATTTCCCACTTTTGTTATAAATCAGGAAGCACCTTCTCTATCTGCAGTCTATACTCCACCTGTGTTATGTCCCTGAGACGCGCACAGCCCAAGGAGGTTAAAGGTTTCACTGATCTATAGGCATACTTAGCACCATGAAATCAGAGGTGGGAGCATATTAAGGTGAGACAGGACCTTTGAAAGTTAAGTTCATAAATGCACACACAATTTTTAGAAGTCTGGTAACATTTCCAAAAGCCAATAAACCTCTCTGGGGGACCAGATGAGTAAAAGCACATATTTGAAACAAACCAAATTTTTCATCTGCAGGAGTATCAGGTCCTTGTTTCATGGCCTTGTGGCAACAGCACAATCCAAAGAAAAGGACTGACAGTCTGAGGAAAAAATCTGGCTTAGGACATTATTGGGCAAACAAATCTTTCGCAGATGCTCAGAATTAATTGTAAAAATCCTCACTGTCACACCAAATCACACCCCATACTGCTCACACATTGGCTTAGGTCATAATGAAGGAGTGAGTTACCTATCATATAGTCTTGATGTAGGAAATAACAACATTTTCCTCATTTCCTCACCTCAGGAGCAAAAATGCATGGTAAAAACTCTGGTATAGAACAACCGCTATAATATGATAAATTCCCTCATAACTCATGTCTTTCAGCACTCATGCCTGTCACTGCAATTAGCATTTCATCTGTGAGGCTGCCAATAAATAACAAGTCTCATATTAGTCCATTTGCTCATGTAATTTTTAATGAATGATGAATGACATTTCATCCATGTATTGTAAGATTTCTTACTGGCAAGAAATCTATTTATCTTACACAGCAGAGCCTCTTCATCTGCTGTTTCCAAAACCTTGACTAGACAGTCAAAAAGTATTGCTTCTCCATGTACCAAGTGAATTACATGAGACAGTTCAAGAATCACTGAACAGTAACTGTAGTTCTCAAAAATACTGAAAGGTATTAGAAAAGCAGAAGCCCTTCTCTGCTGTACTTTCAGTTATAAAAAATTCCCTTTCTTGTTTATCATATTACAATCAAAAAATTCCTTCAGCTTTTCACTCACACATTACAAGCATGCGATAGATAAGGAAGAATTCTATGTGTAGCATCTTCTCCTGTGACTTCATAAAGTTTGGAATTATGCAGAACCTTCCTGCCTTAATTTCAAGAGTTTAATTCTATTAAGTGATTTTTAATTTCTCAAACCAGACACTGCTGACTTACACAAGGAAAATATTTACTTTTTGCTTCTGATAAACCTATCATGTATAATTGGCATTAATTAGATAAGTCATGGTGCAGGGCAAAGATTATAAACTATTGATAACACACAAGGAATTACTCCTGCATGAAATAGCAATGAAAAATTCCTTATGTCACTTCACTGTTTATCTGCTTTGTATGTTTGCAGAACTTTCTGGTCAGAGACCACACAGAAATGTATACATATTTCACCAAACGAAACACACATTAATTTTTAAATGAGGCAGAAAGTATGACTATAAATCAGATACCCACCTTGTCAACCAATGTCCAAAGTCTGGCCGATGAGCCCACTGGACACCTGTCTGATTCAAGGATCGAAGCAGCCGACAGCAAGTAAGGATGATCCACGGAGTTGCTATGCTTATCCACTTATCTGATCCTTTTATGAATTCAGATGAAGAGGTGGCCTTGCCCAGTTTTGAATTACTTGCTGCTGGAATGTCTATATTCTTGCACTCAGAGGTTTCCCTGGTACTACCAAAATTTTGTTTCAAATTGGTGCTATGTTGAGGGTCACATTCTTTCAGAAGAAAATAATTTCTACAAAGTTCCTGACACAGCACCAAACAAAGAGTATTGATAAGAAAATACCAGGTTTGATGTTCCTCTTCTATAAAACTGCTTGCCCCCAAGCTCAAAACATGGCCAATAGTTCCGGCCAGAATCAGCACATCTATTTCTGACCAGCTAGAACTGGACACAGTAGGACTCTGTAAACAAACAAACAAACAAACAAAAAAGCAGTGGTGAAAGAGTAAAAATTTCATTTTTAAGTATTCATAAAATGGTTACAGCAAAATGAAAACAAAATAAATGGCAGGATAACATTTCTTTCTTAAGAAATCTCAAAAATTTATAGAAGAATCATTTCAGTGAAACATACTTACCCCTACAACATAGTAGTAATTTTAAAATTGCATTCTGTTAAAGAAATAAAACTTCTCTATTAATAATCATCACAACTGTACAGATTAAGATTCCCTGCCAGCCTGGAAGTTCATGCCCTGTTGCATATTTGTAGAAGTAAAAATAGAAATCCCTCAGAAATCAAAGTTGAGATATACATTAATAGGTAATTCTCTAATAGTTCAAATCTGTGATATATTCAACTCAATATAATGACAGCCTTCACTACTCAAGTTAACAAAGTTACTGCCTGATGGCACTCGTTGACCTTGCTTAGCTTGAAATGAGTCTTTCATCATAAATTCTACTTTAAATCTTTACCTATTAATTATTTCACACACTGTGCCTATCTAAAACCACAATATTTTTTGTCTAATGCCTCCATTAGCTCAATTTTCTGCTCTCAGCAGCCAATTGGAATTGGCTTATCATCACTACCTTCAATGACAGGGCTAAAGAGAAAGCATAAGGGCATGAGGAAGTTGAGAGCACCCAGTTCATTGATGTTATCAGGTAAAGAACCTTTTCAGCACACAGCAAAAGCCATAAAAAGACCACATAGAGACACAACCATAAGTAAGCACTAAGGGAGACCATAAAGATGACCAAAACTCTTCAGCCATTAACTGACAGGCCAATAAGAAATCCCAGGCATAGCTCTGAAGAGCATCAGTCTGGACACTGTAACAGATAAGCGGGAAGTGACAGTACATGGGTGTTACAGACATCTGAGCGTGCCTGTGCATCTGCACCAACTCATTAAGCAAAGCTTCAAGAAAGTGTCAAGCGTGGGGAAGAGGAGCTGATGAGGAACATACCAGAAACAGGGACAAAATAAGAGGAGAAAGGATTCACTTACATATAAGCAGAAGCCAGTGCACTTTTCTGACTGAGCCCCGTGCCCGGTCTCTGTGGTCTATCCTGTCTTATTAAGTCCTCTCCTATCTTTCTGTACAACTCCACACCCTGTCCCAAATGTGGGTGTTGCGAGACACCACTGCAAGTAGCTGGGGACAACCCTGCATGTCAGCAGCCTGAGACCAGAGCAAGCAAAAGCAGGTGCCAACAGCTGCAGAGTGGCCATGGGTCACCACACCCACACATCTGCAGTGCCACGACTGCAGCGTGTGCCAGAGTGACTGGAGAGGGTACCACTGGCCATCAGGACTGTAAGCCCAAGGTGCCAGCAGCTGGAGGGACCAGAGTACCTACAAGACAGGTCAGGGTGTCAGCAACAGGAAAACAGGATCACCAAGCTCGTAGGCCAGCATGATTAACTGGAGGGCCTAGAGTCCACACCTATATGTGGGAGGTGAGAGGGCCACTGACTGGACACACCTGTCTGTTTAACCTCCCCACAAAGTCAGAGCCAGAGGTGGGGACAGTGACCCAGGATGGGCCTGCACAGCTGTGCTCCAACAGCAAGGTAAGGCAAACACTCCAGCCCCAGAGGACAGCAGGAGCTTCCTAACATACCTTAACAAACAGGATACTTGTGAAGAATTTTGGGAAAGACACTGTCAAAAATCATACATTACTATTTCGTTTTCTCTATTTTTTGCTCTATTAGAGAATATCATAGAGTATCTCTTAAACTGGTATTTTAAGCATCTAATAAAACAAAACTTTAAAAGCCAGATCAAAATTACTGCATGCCATTTTTACTCCAGAACAAAGACCTCTGAAACTACTTTCACATTAATTTCTTTAACTGCGTATTTTAACCACATCATCCTCCTATATCTGACCTATGAACAAACTTTAAAAAAAATTCTGAATATTCACAGGGATAAATTTCACAGAGAACATACTAAATTAAAAGATGCACAGTGTACTACAATTCCTGCACAGTATAAATCATGTTAAAAGAAAACCGAAACAAACTGACCTTCAAGCAGGTAACAAGAGAGCAGGTATAAACAATACAAGTATCTCTGAGCATCTTAGATGCAAGTCTCATTTGTGTTTATGACTTACTGGCAGCAGCATACGTTTCTTTCAATAACCAAGAGTATGTAACACAGAGAAGACAACAAACACACAATGCAAGAAGATAGATAACATTACTAGAAATTTTGCTTTAGGGAAAAAACCTTTTGCAAAATTGAAATTTTATGAGATGTATGTGGAAAAATGCAGGAGCTGTAATTACAAATATCATCTATTCACATCTCCTTCATTTCTTGTGTTGTTAAAGAATACATTACACCAAAGTCATTTCACTTAAAAGAAACCAACAACACAAACAAACAAACAAAACCCCACAAAACCAAAAAAGTTCCCATGAGGTTACACACAACAATAATGGGGGGAAAAACATTAATAATCTGAAAACATGACCAGTTTCAATCTAAATTTACTAGCATTTGAAATTTCTTTGCTGTTCTAAAGACCACTCAGGTTTGTTTAGTACGCTATTCTGAAAAGCAAATACCATAAGCTGGTATTTGGAACAAAAGGACAAGGTTGTCTGTGCAAAGACCAAAGAGCATGAAATCCACAAAGCTGAGACAAGAACAGTACATGACTGATCTTCAGCAAGTTTAAATTCCAATAATTCTATCATGCTGACCTTAAAGATCTCGGCTAACTAAATATATGAGCATGTAAGCACCATCCGCTTGCAGAGACAAAGGAATCTGAGATCCTAAATAAATAAGAAAAAACAAGTCTGTGATATAATTTGTCTTCTTTGTAAGATAAAACATAAAATCTATAGAAGGATTGGTCTCTTGTACCTGGTTGCTGTCAGCAACTGATATGAAAACTGAAGAAGTGATGCATTATCAATGGGGAACATACAAAAACCTCATTAAAATGATGGCATTAATGTGAAATGTCCCAGGATCAGAAATCTGTATTTCTTGCCTGCTTGTCTCTCACAACTTCAATGAAAAGAGAAAAAAAAACTACTCTTACATTCACATCAAAGGATTAAAATTCAATGACGTTCACTGATAAACCACGTTTCAGATCAGAGTTAAATCACTATGCAAACTTAAAAATTATGATGCTATTATAATCTCCTGAGACTTGATAATCTTAAGAAATTCTGGAAATACCTCCATTAAGGTTTTCTAAGTTTATGTCTAATCCCTTATATATGAACTGTGCCTTATTAGGAATGCCATGAGTATGGTGTCATATGCAGTCTGATCTTAGATTACTTAGATTGTGCCAAGTTTTTAGATTTGGTTTAAAAGCATTGAAATGTAGGTCTTACTCTGATATTCACAGCTCTGTTTTTCCAGCTGCTGACATGTCCAACCCTCAGGAACTTAGCAGACACTCCAGACACTAAAAAACCCGTATGACTCTCAGTTTGTTTGATATCTTGGCAAACAAACCTAACACAGAATCTTCTGTTTAGAAATTTTTCAATCCCAGGCTTCAAATGATGTAAGCATATCATCTCCCAAACCAAGGCAGCTTCAACAACTGATGTATGATCACTAGTATTTAAGCAATACAGAAACTGACCTCTCTGCCCTATCTCTGAACATACCTTGCTAGCTTGCCGAAGTGCCAGTACGTAAATGATGGAATACATGCACCTTTGACCATTAAATTTCGAAACGTCTTCACTTTTAAATAAAACCTCCTGTAGTCCATGTTCTGAGTCTTATTCCAGTTATCAGGTTTTTTTGTGGTTAACCATCCACAGTTAATGCCTGACAAATTCTGCAACTACTTCTCAGGTGAGAAACATTTTGTTTTCCATGTCCACAATTTAAAAACTTACCATTATGTTCCCTTCTGATACTTGAACTCCCTGAACCCAGTCTTGATTCTCTATGATAGTAACTTTTCCATAACAAAGTACTACAGATCACACTTGCTCCTACATTTTCACAGCAGTTTGGGATCATTTTTCAAAACTATCTGGTAAAGACACCACCCAATCAGCTTTCTTCTCCCCAAGTCAAAAAATGCCAAAAATATTTTAGGTGCAATTGCATAAAAATGTAACATTGTTCAAGTCATCAAGAATATCAAACAAAGGAGGAAAACCAAAAATACTGTTAAATGAACAGATGCTTTAAAATAAACAGAAAGAAGGACATTTTGTAGATGTAATAAAAACCCACTATAATTCTGCATAATGAAAATTCTCAAGACCTCTACTTGATAAGCCTTAACTTCTGTGCTCTAGTTTCAAAAAAAAATGTTAGTTTTTATTTCTATCAGAAATGGGGGGGGAAAAAACACAACTAGTAGTAGTAAATAACACACTTAAATCAACTGCAAAGCAATTACAATGAAACTATGAACAAGAAGTTAAAATTTTTAATGATTTTCTGGAATTCATAAAGGGCTGCGGAACTATTTAAAGCCTGAAGTATCATTAAAAGAAGGGACTGGTGCTGCTAGAAACATAGCAATCAGAATCTATAAATAACAGTCAGGAAGCAGATGCTAACACTGCCTGCACTGGTCTTCAGAAAATTCATGAACTTGGTAATCAGTTTCTATATTCAGCCACAGTGGAGAAAAAAAAAGCATTACAAATGAGAAGCACTTCAGAGAAATCTCTAGATGTGAACGGAAACAATTTGAAGGAAGAAAGCTCTGAAGCCATTAACAGGAGAGCTTATCTTAATTACTTTTAAAATACCTACATTTTATCATAGAGCTTCAGCTTAGAAAAGGCTTTTTAGGCTTTTTTTTTTTTTTTTTTTAACCAGAAAGACCATGATTCAGGATTTTACTCCTGCCATTAGAAGACCAGGGCTTCAGAATTCTTTCAGAAGTTGACCCCACACGCAGATTCACAATGTGGAGATGTACAGATCACAAAATGCTTGGATTCAGAGATATTTTGGCATAAGTGATACTCATAACTCACACAGAAGGCCCTTCGAGATCAACACACAGCATATAAAAACAACCCGTTTCTCCCCCAAAATGTAGGCATTCTGCTGGAAAGGGGACAAAAGACAGAGATAAATGTTTGGAACACATTCGCATTACAAGCAGCACCAGATTTATACACTGCTCCTTTCATCTTCTCCAGACTCTGTATTTGTCTAAACAGTGACCCAAAACAACCCCACCGTATCATTCTACAACAGCCCTGAGACTGGTAAAAATGTTAATCAGAACCAAGTCACTGCTTTTATACATGTCTGGAATGAACGTACATAGTAACTAAACCTACAAAATATTTCAAGCTTTCTTTGGCACTTGAACAGAGACAGTAAAGCCTCCTGGACTGATGAGGTGAGATACACATTCAGAAATTCAGTCACCTATGGAACTGGAGTGAAGACAGGATGACAAAAATGTGTTTCTACAGGTCTGAATACAAAGTCATGTCTGCCTCAACCAGAATTACTATTGTGTATACTTCATAAGACATACTTAAGCTTCCCACATTTTCAGATATATCTCAGGCAGGAATATGATCACAGACCAAATTGGGATGGAGAATCCAGTATTTTTAATTTCTATCTGCCCCAGCCCTGAAAAAACAAACACACATACAAATCTGGAAAACATTGCTGAAAACCTCATTTGTGTATTATCAACTTGAAGCAGATGATCTGAGTGTGGTGAGACACTAGAATAGGTTGCCCAGAGAAGCTGTGGATGCCTCATCCCTGGAAGTGTTCAAGGTCAGGCTAGACAGAGCTCTGAGCAACCTGGTCCAGTGGAAGGTGTCCCTGCCCATGAAAGGGATTTGGAACCGGAGAATCATTCAGATCCCTTCCAACCCAGACCATTCAAACATTCTGTGACTCTTTGAGACTACCCACCTGGAGAAGAAATGTATCATCTGTTGTCACTGCTCTCCATGCTACTGAAGTGGAATGTATGTAAATTTTATGCAGGTCTACAAAACCCAACATATCTAGATTGTTACTGTTTACTTAAATTAGAGAAACTGGTAACATGATGAAAAACAAGTTTATCTTTCTTAGTTGTGTTTGTTTGTCATTGCACACAAAGTATAAGTGAGATCTCTACAGAATACACTGGAGCACTAATTATTATTTCAAGGCTATATTCGTCTTCTTTTTCTAAGAAAAAGAACACCAAATCAGAAATTACAGAAACAAAATTATAATCTAGTATAGTCCTAATAAAAAATGTTAGCAACCTTACTTTTAAGAATTTAGATTTAAATCTACACTCAGAAATTACAGCACATATCTGCACAAAGTGCAAAATCAATCTTTACTCAGGAATACAGAATTTTCTGAACTGTAAGAAATACAGCTGTTACTAAGTGTTTCTTCAAGTCAGAAAGTTTGCTTTTTATCTTGATGGAGCATGTCGTCATATCATTAAAGCAATGTACTTGCCAATGTACTTTGTAGCAAATTTTAAAAAAAAGGTACTAAACCCCCAAGCATGATTCTAAGAAACACAGAGTGATGAAGGACTGTACTGCACAGAGGTTGTACCATCCAATGGAGTACTATGAGCAGTGAAGCTATTGAACATCAGAGACCTTTGAAAAATATGACTAACAAGCAGTAGAAAAAACAGCTAGAAGCTGATTTTATGGTGTGACTGACAGCTCCTGGCACACTACGTTTCACAGTGGAAGAAAAGACATTGCAAATTCTATTTCCTTGGAATTACCTGTATTCTATTCAACACAACAATAAAACTCATCAAGTAACTTACAGAAGGTAACTCCTCGCACTGAGAACACTTTGACAACTCCAAAGATTTTAACAAACTCTATTTCTTAAACTTAAAAAGTGGAAAAGACAGATTAAATTAGCTCCCTCTGTTGCATTTTCAAAACTATTAATAAAACCCCCAAACATTAATAATACCAATATAAGAAAAGGTACACTGGCAAAGTAAATTCTTCTTAGAGTATTACCGTCTGTTGAATATGGGAAAGGACAGATCATCACTGTCCTTTGTGCATATTGCTGTAAAGTACTACACATCTTGCTTTAATTGCAATTGTGAAACATAACTGTGTAACAGCATAGGACTTGTACACAGCATAACTGTTTCCAATCTCACAAAGTCAACCGAAAAATACTGCACAGTATTTAAAACATTTCTTCAAATTATGTCAAAATAAGCACTTCTTAGATCTTCATCAGTAGGTATCACGCCACAGTGAAAACAGCCTATTTCAATTACAATTTTAAACTATCCAAATTACTTTACAAATAAGAATTTCTTTAGGCACACACAGAGAAAACCTAACAAAATTTTAACTGACGGTATACCATGAAATACAAAACATATTTAACCATAATTAATGCATGCTCTTACCTTTGGTGGAAGTCTGGAATTCTCAAAGATCTTTGCAATAGCAGATAAAATACCACACATGAGCACAGAAATCAGCATCATCACTCCAACTGCTGTTAACCAGGACATACTGCAGAAATAGCACAAACTTTCTGCTGATGTGCATACAATGACATGAACAGCACACAGCAGCAGACACATCAAGTAAAACAGCAGAGAGAATAGTGGAGGGGAGAGGGGCACTTCAAATTCTGCCCGCTTGCTCAGGGCTTTTGGAACACTGAGCAAAAGCAGTAGCAGAACCTAGAAAAAAACCAGAGGATTAATACTTTAAAAACTGGAGTTAGCTAAAACATACAGTAAGAATTCACACAAAAAAAATCATGCTGTTGCCATCCATGTCTTACACAGACCAAGCAGAACTCCAGTCTTTCTCTTACATAACTACTGCAGCAGAGATGAACAATACAATGAAACTTTCTGCTACTTGTATACAAACCTTTACAAAAAAAATGGGAAAGCTCGGCCACATGCTAAAATGCTTTGCAAGCTGCCAAGATGGAGCTAGGAGTAGACTGACCTCAATTAGCTTGTGCTAGGGCAAGATTAAAACAAATCAAAATAAAAACAACTGTATCAGACCACTGTCAACCTGTAATCTTTCACCATCACTTGCGATGTCCTATGCCTAAAATTTTTCCCACACTACAGTGAGACATAGTAAAGTAGACCAAAAGAAGTCAAATGCTTTGCAGTAGTCTGCTGCTTCTTCATATTCTACTTTGTATTTCATTTAATTATGAAAATGTGCAGTTTTGAGTATCATACTGGCTTAAGTCTTACATTTCAGCTCAGCACTTAAAATTAAAACCAAGACAGCATTCATGGCAGGAAAATGCTCAAACTGTAGATATCTACCAAACTAAATTTAGTTCTTTTGGGCAAATGCACTGTTATCAGTTCATGTCCCAGAGGTACTGTCCTCATGTGAAATACAGGATAATTTGCATTTATAGCATAGCATAGTTTGAAGTGATGTGTACACTTATTTATTGAGTGAAGGTGGAAAATCAATATCAAGACAAAACATTCTGGAAAGCAAGGCAGTTTCTTGAGTATTGTACTGGAGAAAAGAAAAATCCCAACCATTTTGCTGGAGTATTACAGTGATGCTGAGCATACACTTCCCAACAGAAATTTCTGTGGTTAGTAGCTGCATATTTCTTAGATGAAGGCTGATTGCGTATAACACCTAAGATTTGTTTTCTAGAAATAGTAACCATCTACAACTGCATTCCAGAGAAAAAAAAATCCAGGGCTTCAAGTCTAAAGTAACTGTCAACACCTTGAATGCATAGGTCCTGAAAACAAAGGACTAAAGAAAGATAAGCACCTTCAGCTTTGCACTGAACTTTGTCCCCCTCCAGATCTTCCATCTGTGGAGCAGAAACAGAACCTGCTGTCTCATCTACCCAAGGGCACTGTGGAACTCATTCCTGTGAAGCGATCAGCAGAGTGACAAACCCCACTGAGCAGTCTACCAGAAAGCCATTTCAGAAGCACTCTGTATGCATTTCAGAAGACTCTCTATGCACGGGAGACAAGGCTCAGAGCTCGGCCAGGACAAAGGAGACTCAAATATCAGCTGGCTGCTCACACTTTGTTATTAGTTCTAAGCACTGAACAGGAATAGAGCTATAGCAAGTACAGTCTTGTACAGAACTACACACATTCAAGGACTTAGTTAAGCTTCTGGTAAGTACTTCCATCCTAGAGAACAATGGTAGAAAA
Organism: Monarcha castaneiventris obscurior; assembly: GCA_026261815.1. Taxonomy (NCBI): domain Eukaryota; kingdom Metazoa; phylum Chordata; class Aves; order Passeriformes; family Monarchidae; genus Monarcha; species Monarcha castaneiventris. The sequence goes on from JAMPIT010000227.1 coordinate 107,994, forward strand.
GCTGGCAACCCTGTAATCTAAAAGGTCAGTGTAAACTTTGGCACTTCAGTGTCCAGACATGGTATCATGGTATCCCTTCTGAAGGTTCTCAAAGAATTAATATTTCTAAGCTTTTGAGACTATTTCCAGCACTTGAGTTTTGCCCAAAACATCAGCTGGAGAGATCCACTTATCCTTGTAACTACAGGAGATATGAAGAGGCGACCCTACAGCAAGCATTTATTTCAGGGCTCTAAATCTATCAGTACAAAGAACAGTTCCAGGAACTGTGAAAGTTTTCTACATAAGGTATTGCCTGTTTGAAGCAGCTGTTCTCAATGTTACATAAAGAGGAATAGCCAGGAATTTACTTGCCGGACCTTTTTTTTTTTCCCTAATGCAATAAAGCTATTCCAAAATAGAAGGTTAACTAATATGGGAGTAATTTAAGTTGTAGCACATCTGCTCTAACTACCTACACATAAGTAATTAATATCAAAAGCACTCTTGCATCATTTTAAAGGCCAGATTTTACTCTTAAAAGAGTATTAATCTCATCCAAGCAGAATGTCAGTCAACCCTAAAAATCCATACTCAGTAACTTTAAAGACCAGTAAAGTGTATACATTACATATCCGAAACTAAGATACTTCTACGTTTGTGCACTTAACTTTTTCACAGAAAAATCTATTTTCATACCTCTATAATGATCACAGTCCCCACCATCATCGAATACATGTCGTATTGTGCCACTTGTTTGCTTAATGAAGAACTCAAAGTCTTGAGGGCCTCCAAGTATTGCTTCAGGACTTTCTTGCCAAGATTTAAGAGTATTTCTGAATTATTCCCCTCTAAATACAGTTTGATCCAATTACCATGGGATTTTTCTGCTATCTTAAAATGTTCATATCCAGGATCTGAAGAGAAGGGGAGAAAAGAAAAGAAGCAAGACGATCCATGAACAAAGAAAGATTGCTCGGAGATGTGATCATATTTTTATATTTGCTTGTATAGTGTACACAAATATGTAATTACTATGGCGGTTGAAACTTTTTTCACAGGTACAAAATTACACTATCTTCCTGCAGCAATACCACTTACTTGGAATAAAAGCAATTCATTCTAATCTAATAAACTGTCAAGACCTCTAACAATTGACAATCATATTAAAATAACCATTCATTTTTACAGTACAAACAATTCAAATGCTTCAGATACTGTGGGGGGAGGGGAAAAAATGGAAGCAATGTTTTCCACTGAAACTACTCATTATCCAGAACACATTGTATAAGCTAAGTGGGAAATGATCAAATAGCCAATGTCTAGGGAAAACACCAGAGACAACACACACATTGCATCAGTTGGTAGCGCGGGCTGGATGAGCAGATGTTGAGGTGGACTGAGAACTGAATGAATGGCAGAGCTCAGAGGGTTTTAATAAGCAGTGTAAAATCCATCTGTTTGGAGGCCTGTTAGCAGCAGTGTCCCCTAAGGGTCAACATTGGGTACACTGTAGTTTAATTTATTCACCAATGACTTGGATGAAGGAACAGAGGGCTCCTCAGCAAGTTCCCTAATGACACAAAGCTGGGAGGAGTGGCCAATGCACCAAAGGGCTGTGCAGCCCTTGAGAAGGACTGGACAGGCTGGAGGGATGGGAAGGCAAGAACCATCTGAAATTCAACAAAGGCAAGTGCAGGGTCCTGCACCTGGGGAGGAACAACCCCAGGGACCAGCACAGGCTGGGGGTGACCTGCTGGAAAGCAGCTCTGTGGAGCAGGAGCTGGGGGTCCTGGTGGTGTCCACGAGCCAGCAGTGTGTCCTGGGGGCCAGGAAGGCCAATGGGATCCTGAGGTGTATTAGGAAGAGCATTGCCGGCAGGTCAAGGGAGGTGATCCTGACCCTCCTACTCAGCCCTGGTGAGGCACATCTGGAGAGCTGTGTCCAGTTCTGGGTTCCTCAGCAGAAGAGACACATGGAGCTCCTGGTGCTGCCTTTCCCTGGTCTTAAGAGCCAGACATGGTTAATGGGAAAAAGGGGTTTTTACCTTGGTATTTAATAAGGATCCTTGAGGTGCACCACTTCGCCAAGGTGGAATGCGCCGAAATGCACCCACACGATAGATCGCATATACAATTTACAGACCTTGCAAATTAGCATATCAATCAAAGATTCCCCAATGAGAAGCTTAAATTAATAGTATGATATCCCCTCATCCCGAGGAACTCCCCCCTGGATGGGCCTATTTTAGTTTACAGGATGTGTTCTAGAGAAGACCTTGGTTTCTCAGGATAGCGGATAGGACTTTCTGGCCTCCAACCACGAGGCCTCCAGGATGTTTGGTCTCCTGGCTTAATGGAATATTAGGTCTACGCTAAGTTACCAGACTGAAAGAATTACAAGTATGCATGCTGAAAGCACTAAGGATACATAAAAGCTATATAAAAGGGTATATAAAAGAAAAGGCAAAAAATCACAATGGCATCACTGCAGCAGGGCCAGCGGAGGGCAACAAATATGATTAGGAGACTGAAGCATCTCTCTTACGAGGAAAAGCTGAGAGACCTGGGTCTGCTCAGCCTCAAGAAGAGATGGCTGAGAGGGGACCTCATCAATGTCTGTCAGCATCTGAAGGGAGGGTGTCAAGAGGATGGAGCCAGGCTCTTCCCAATGGTGCCCAGCAACAGGTTGCTGTCTACCTGTTGACAAGAGGCAAGAAAGTGGAACACAGGAAGTTTCACCTAAACATGAGGAAGAACTTCTTTACTCTGTGGGTGGCCAAGCACTAGAACAGGTTGCATGGAGAGGGTGCAGAGCCCTTCTCTCGAAATATGCAAAAGTTGTCTGAACACATTCCTGAGTAAGGTGCTGTGGGAGACCCTGCTTGAGCAGGGAGGTTGGACTAGATAACCTGCAGTGATCCATTCCTACTTTATCTAATCTGTGATTCTGCTTTTCAAATATTGGTCATTGAATACAGTATGCAATCACAACACAAATTCAGTTTCCCATGGTAAAACATGGAAAGCAAGAACGTAACTTTCAGAAACTTGTATCTCACTGGACATTACGCTATGCATGAATATTCACATTTATCTGCTTTTTTTCCAAAAAATAAATATTTAATTTCACTTCGCACTAATAATACTTGCTATTTCCCTGAAATTTGACTTGAAAGGTAATGATAACTTAAGTACAAAAGGTCAATTTGGAAATCTTTATATAACTTGCAGCTCTTCCCTTTCTTAGCTGAAAGTAGGGTGAAACATTTGCTGTAAAGTTTCAGACAAGAAAGGTTAAAACAATGACTGAAATAACTTTGGTGGCACAAAGATTTAAGTTACAGCTCTTTTTCACTCCTCGTAGATGAATAGTACATTCTACTTGGAAAAAAACTACTTTATTTTTTGTTAAGCCTTTTCAGCAAAAGTACATTATTAAATCCAGAAACGTTTTAAATTTTATTTCAAGTGAATGAGGATGAATGAAGTATTTCTATTCACAATTCTTGTATAGTCATGAAGGAATCATGCTTACTATTTGTAAGTCTCTTATCATAAAAGACACTTTGTCATCTACTGTGGGCTGAATTCCAAATGAGAATTTTAAAAGGCAATGTTTAACTCAGAATGTCCAGTCTGTTCTCCCAAGACTTCTAGGCATGCTGATCCTGCTATGCAGGGGGCTTGCAGGGATCTGCTAGAAAGTACAATACAGCCAGCAGCAAACACTTGTGTATCAACATAGTTGCCAGCGCACACAGAGGATTTAATTTCCTTCCCGTAATTCTCTGAACTTTCCTGTAAAGTGTCTCTTCCAGTATATTTGAAATAAGAGTTAAATATTCATACGTTTGAAGACATCCATAAAGGATCACCTAAAATGAGCTTTAATCAAACTGCGATTTGACATGACACCTTTTCATTATACAGAACACTGAAATGAGTTCAAGCTATATTTTGAAACATAAATAAATTTCCTCCACATCTGCTCCTCTTCTGCTCCCTTTTCAGGCTTCTGAGTAGTCTCCCTCTTCATTCCTTTTAGCAATTTTATTTTATTCTCATCTACTTCTTGCCATGCTAACTGCTCACCAAAACTACTGTGTCCATGTTATGAAAGATGACTTCTAGTCAAACCCTCATGAGTGAATGATTTAAAGACCTTGCAGACAGAAATAAAGGACCATGGCTGCCAAATTTCATTTGAGAACTCCAGTAATATTGGTTCAGTGGCACATTTATATGCAGGAAGTATAAAATAAGAAGGGTCATGGACACTAAGTTGTTAAAGAAGCATTTTGGTAAGAGGCAAGTGATATTGGCAAGTATTAATACTGCATGGGATACTCATAAGAAAAGTCAAAACTGAAGCAAAATCCAAAGCGAGCTTGCCCAGATGCACATTTCCCAAAGCACTGGCAATGTTTTACTTGTATAATGTTACATTAGCAATTTGTGCTTCAGCATCACTACCACCTTATCACAAGCAGATGGATAAGCTTTGCAATCATCTGTTTGACAACAATTTCACTTAGTTCCAGTCACAGGCAGCAATCATTTAAGAAGAGTTATAAGAAAAGAATGAATAATGCAAAAGTGACTTCTCCAGTTTCAATATATAAATGTCCCAGTAAACGTCAAATTATTTCAATCTAATACAAGTTCAGCATCAGTCCCAAATTGAAGAGCTTGCAGTCATTTTAATAACAACACCCAACTTGCTCTCAAGCATGACTCTTCATTCCGCTGTAAAATGTCTTCCAAACAAACAGTCCTAGTTTATCACTCAACTACATGTTCAGAAGTTCAGAACTTGAGGGAAGCATTGCTAGATACCTAGAGCTGCCTCTCTCACACTGAGGCATGAATTTGCTCAAAAACCCAAACTGTGTTTTTAGATACTTCTTTCAGCTTCTTAATTTTTGCCAGCTATTTTTATTCTTGTTTTTCAGACTTTTTCTTTAGCTGCATGTATCCACATCTATCAAAACTTCATGCCTCACATTGTAATTTACTAGCATGTTTCAAAAATGTATGTTTAAAATAATAAAGCCCTTAGTCAAGCTTCAAGTTTCTCAGGTAAAATTTAATTTACTTGAAGACAGGTTTAACTATCTTCTTTTGTAGGATTCTTTTGTACCTCAATAGACCAAATCCCAAGTCCCATTAAATGTTGTACACCTCTTAGTTTGAAAATGCATGTTTATATGAACAAATACTGGGGGCAAAAAATTACTAACCTGCCTTCATTCTGCACTTTCATTAACAGACACTTGAAGATGAAAACAAATTTTTGTGTACTGTTAGGGTTTGTTCTTAACATTGGAGTAGCTGAATCCACGGAACTCCATGGATTCTTTATGAAACAGCTTGTAAAGGTCATGCTGCCTTCCCATCTGATTGCAATTCAACTCTACTGACATCTGACTTCATCTCATTGTGTTAAGAAGGAAACTAATATTGCACCAAAAATGAATGTGTATGTTATGCTATAGCTTACAATGGGTGAATCTTTTCCTCCTATGACTGACTCAGTCATCATCCTCATGGTCCCAACAGCTAGTGCTCTAACCCCTGTGCTGTAAATTACAACACTGGACAGGAATGACACATTTTCCCCTTTAGTAGAGCTTAATGATTTTGACCTCAAGAGTTGAAAATCATATTTTTTTAAAGGCTTGTCCTATTTTTGCAAGTAATTTCAAGTATATCTCCCACTTTAAACTGAAGTTCCAGTCATAGGCATTTCTCTTATCATTCCACTGAAATGTTATGATCCACTAGTTCTTACTAGTTGAGAATCTGCATTGGAAAGCTTGAAACAGCACCAGCAAATATGAGTGATGTCCAACTGACTCCAACTATCTTCTGGGGTTTCTCTCCCTCAAAAAACCTGGCAGCAGACCTTGTCTGTGGAATTCAGGGACTATACAGCCCAAGAGCTGTCAGCACAACTCTGATGAGTATTCAAATGTTCTACAAATAAAGATCAAAAGGCTCTGAGCAGGGTGAGCTAAAGAAGATTGCTCAGATCTGTGTCCAGTCAGGTCTTGAACGTTCCCAGGTATGAAGTCTCCACAACCTCTCTTGCCAACTCATTCCAGTGTTTGACAAACCTCACCTAAAAAGGTTTCCTCTAAATTTTTTGTGGGGACCACCAATTAGACCCTGGTTCCATCTTTTTAATTCCCTCCCATCACATATTGCCTACATTGATAAGATCCCTGCTGAACAGTCCTTGCACCCTCAACCCTTCCTTGTATGACATGTTCCAATCCCTTCATCACCTTCATGGCCATGCACTGCACTCACCACATTATATCCACTAAATTATGGCACTGAGGAGCCCAGAACCAGACCCACAACTCCTCATGTTGACTCACCACAGCTGATACAAGAGGACTGATTGACCTGCTGATGACTGTCCTCCTAATGCCACCTTGGATGTTGCTGCCATTCTGTCACGACAGTGCTCTGCTGCCTGATGTTCAAGTTGGTGTCTCAGTTACCCCTTGGTGGTTCTTCACCAAGCTATTTCCAGTCAGTCAATATCCAGTCCGCACTGGTATGTTGGGATTACTTCTTCCCAGGAGCAGAATTTGGCATTTCCCTTTGCTGAACCTTAAGAGGCTCCTGTCACCCCATTCTTCCAGCCTGTCAAGGTGCCTCTGAGAGGCAACAGACCCACCTACTTCATCAAGCACTTCTCCAAGATTTCTGTTGCGTCCTTCCCATGCTGAGGGGCCACTTTGTCCCACTGCCCAGATCATTGATGAAGATGTTAAATAGTTCTGTCCCAAGTCAAGCCCTGTATTGATCACAAGTGACTAGCCTTCAGGTCGACTTTGTGCTGCTGATCACATTCACATGAGCCCAGCAGCTGAGCAACTTTTCAGTCCATCTCACTGTCCAGTTATCTAGCCTGAAATGCAACAGGATGGCTGAAGCACCCTATGAGCACCACGGATGATGAACACAGGACTTCCTCTAGTTGTCCGAAAACCTACGAATCCCTTACAATCCGACTGTCTGCACTAGATACCCCTAACAACATTGCCCTTGCTGGTCTGTGCACCAGTCCTAACCCAGAAGTTCTCAACTATTTCACCACCCACTGCCATCCAGGCAGAGCTCCATGCCTGTCACAACTCTCTCACATAAAGATCAATTTTCCCTCTTCACATTCCCAACGTACAGTCTTAGGATCATAGAATTGTTCAGATTGGAAAGTGGCTTTAAAGACTATCTCATTCATCCGCAGCACTGTTAAAGGAGACATTGTTCACTAGATCATCACTCATTACTGGTTTCCAATTAGACATTAAGCGACTGACTTTACAGACATGCAGCCAATCTCTTACTCATTACGAAGTCCATTTCTCAAACCATATCACTCTAACAACAGCAGCAGGAATGCTTACCAAAGGCCTTACAGAAGTCTAAGTAGATGACACATCTTCTTTTGTCCAGTGACAAATTTACTCCATCACAGAAAGACACTAAATAAGTCAGGCACAATTTGCCCTTGGCAAAGTAGTGTCAGGCATCTCTAATAACCTTTTTGTCTTCTGTCTATGTGTTTTGATATATCTTCCAGGAAGATCTGTTTTGTGATGTTACCAAGCACAGAGGTGAAGCTGATTGGTTAAGTAGTTCCCAGGATCCTCCTTTTTACCTTTCTTAAAAAGAGAGCAACCTTCTTGAACATGAATCAGATTACTGAATATGATGACTTCTCTGCAAGGAGAAGCTCTTTCTAGGGGAACCCTGAAGGATGTGTATGTGCCTGTAGCGGAGTAGTGGGATGGCATTCATCTTCACTTAAAAACCATGCAAAATAAATGGCCATTCATGCATGCTCTTAAGTTACATGCATTAGTCACTGAGCTAGTGACATTTTCTTTAGTATTTCTAAACCTGAAGTATCCACATCAATCAAACAACGCTAAACAAACAGAACATACTGTTTCCCTGCCAATCTTAACTGCACAGACCAAAGCACTAACCTATAGCCTTGCACATCTAGGGCACTCCAAGAAAAAGAAGACCCCTCTAAGAAGTCTTCAGAAACAGGGGAAATTGGTATTAAAACTCCACAAAAAAAGCCACCATGACTTAGACCTAGACTTGCACCATGTTACTGAGACTTTCAGGAAAGGAGAGAAAGTCAGTGTGGATGCTTTGCCTCCCAACCTCTTCCCAGTAAAGCAGCACCTCTATTAAGTTCACAGTCACAAGCAAGCAGCATAAAAAATTCTCATGTTTTTATTCCCAGCAATTTTGACTTTCATTTCTCAGATGAAAGCTACAAGCTAAAATTAAGCTGTTCCCAGACAAAAAATAAAATGAAAATTAAAATATAAACCAGAAGCTGGTAGAAACTTCAGTCTATTTCATCAGGTTTTGCAGAAATACTGTCAGATGGAGTTTTGTGATGGCATTTTCAGCAACACAGTCCTATACGCCCCAACAGGGCAAGTTCCTCACTTGACACAACTGGGTTAAGTGAGGAAATCTGTGCAGACGAAAAATATCAGAAGAGATAGAACATGGGTCCTGCTATAGTCATGTAGCTGCAACAAGCAGAATTTGTTCTGTTGAGATTCCTGGACAAGGTTTCGTTATGATTAGAAACAGTGATGTTGAAAGATAATTGATTCTTGACCTACAGCGATCATCTTGCTAAAATTTATGTTGCTATCCACTTTAATTATTCCTAGCTGTAAAACAACTCTGCATTCTCATCTAGTTATTTTAATAATTCAACAGATTATAAATCAATTGACAAGCTTCACAGTCATTTTAAGACAACAACATCTTCTAATGTTAATGGTAAAATATTCTCCTTCACCTTCTGACTCAATTTTTTTCACAAAATTATCATATTAACTTCATTATTTATACTGCAGTTTGTATCATGTTTCCTAATGAAATATCACATTTTGCTAGGTTTGGTGTATTTTTTCTACTTGTTTCTTATTCTTTCCTCCAAATACACACACATACACACATGAATTTTTAATAAGCAGTTCTCTAGGTTCTCACTCCAAGTAAATTCATACATAATAAGGAAAAAGATAACTTACCCTAAATTATCTCCCAGCCTTACTTGAAGCACCTTTTTATTTAAACTAGAAAATCCACTCCATTGTGTTAAGTCTCCAAATAGCTCAGTCAGTGCCCTATGTAGGACACCTCACAAAGAGCAGTTATGAAACCACTGAGACTTAACTACACTGGCAGTTTTACTTTAATCTTACTCCATCATTATTTTTGCTCTTTTGCCTACTAGGAATATTACTAGTCATTAAAAAAAACTGTAATCAGAAGCAGTGTATCAAAGTAAGCTGCAGTAAAGATTGAAATTGATACAATTGCTCTGAATACTGCTCTCAAAAGAATAGCTAATTTGCAGTGCAATGCCATACTACTGAATTTAAAAGTCCAAACTGTTTTATGAACAACCTGCTTTTAGTATACCTGTAACATTTTTTTTAGCTAATTTACCTTTTTCGTATGCAGGTGTATTCTGCTGCAGCAATCTGCTGAGCTGGAACCCATTCAAGTGCACAAAACGTAGCTGTTCTCTCATTGTCTTGCCTCCAACAACCGGCAATATGAGGTTCCCAACACTGTTTCTTGAAATTGGTAGACCAAGACCTATTGCCAGTGTGCTAGCTAAATCTGTTTGCTGCACATGTTCAGGATGGGCCAGAGGACCTAGAATCAACAACAACGACAAAAAAAAACCACCCAAACACACAAAAACAAGAAGAAAAAAGAGAAAGGAAAAGAAGTATTTCAGTAACAGGCCTATTCTATTCCTCCAGAGACAGCTGGTACCTTATTAGTTTCAAAATTGTTTCATTGGTGTTAGATCAGCTGTTTTAAGTGGTCTGCAGAGAGCTGACTGATCTTTTTCAGCTGCTATCCTCTGCTGCTGTAAATCCAAAATTTATTAAATTCTTAGCCAGCACGACTCTTCAATGCTAACAACTACTGTAAACACAAATGTTAAACAAGTACAAGTAAGGAAACAGATGGTCCACAAGATCACCTTAATATCAAGTTGCAGCCTACATCCTAAGAGAGTTTCATAACTTTTACATTAGAAATAATGGAAAGCACTACAGTAGATTAATGTAATGTATGAACAAAGAATGACAATCTAAAATAATGTTGACAGCATTCTAGAAGCTTCTCAATATAATGACAACAACTCAAGATTTAATTAATATCAGGTTGCTAGGCAAACAGAATCAGAGATCAGGTAAAGAATGTTGAGGCTCAAAATCCATGGCTACATGCAGGCAAACCCAGTGATTTTTAAAGGGTGCTGTGCAGGATTCCATTAACTTACTGCAGTTACCAGGATTAGCTGTCAGTCCCACAGAAATCTACACACATGAATGATTTTATCAATATAAGTAACTTTTTGTTTAAGATTGTTTTGCCAGCTGTTTCTTTTTGCATTGAACTAGTTAGGTAACAGTGTTTTTTCTATTATGCTGTTACTTCATCCTCTTTGTAACTTCAGGCATTGAGTGTTTTGACTTAAATACTGTATAGTCTTTATTCCTCTCAAGGCTCCCTTTAAGAGCATTAAAATTTCCCTCATTTCTCATCTAGCTCCGATTAATCCCACACTTGTACAGAATGCCATCCATAATCCGTAAAGCCTCTTTGCATGAGTGCCTGTATGTCAGCAGTTTTCAGATTTTATCTTTAAAGGCAAGTTTTTAACTGGTTAAAAAAAGCCAAACTACCAAACACATTTAGCCATTCATGGGTGACACATCTCTGTAGAAGGCTATACAAGTAATACTCTGACAGCATACTAAACGCAAAAAGCCCACAGGATTACTATTTTGAGGTCTACCAAATTAAACACAGAACATTTTGTTTACAGTAGGATCATAAGGAGAAGTCAATAGAATCCTGATTACTGAACCGATGAAAAGTAAACTTGCTGGATATTTACAAAGGCATTAGAAATCACGAACTCTATCCCAAAAGACAGGCAAATATATCTATTTCACTGTATTGTAAAAACTGGTCATTCAGTTTAAACCTTATAGAAACTAATTCCAATGAGCAGGAGACTGCATTTGCAGAATCATACTCTTGTGGCCTGGCTGTCAACAATTGCCAGTAAAATTCATAAAATAAAAACTTAGCCAAACAAGCCATCAAAAACTTGATCCACTCTTGACTTTGTTTTGTTTTCAGACCTGAGAAGAGAACAATGACTCCTCAAGCAATGCTTCCTATTGCAGCTGGATAACAGCTTTATAAACAACAGACAGAAAAATCTACCTCCACTGTGCTGCAGGAACCTCCAGCAAGATAAATAAATCAAGGTTCTGCACACAGGCTTTAGAAGAAAAGAAATCAAATGGGAATGAGCAAGTGGCAGAATGAAAGGCAGAAGGGAGTATTACTGTGGGGAAAAAATTCACTCCTGGTATAACTACCTTCCACCAATTCACTCAGTCAAGGAGTTTATTTAAGCACGATTCTACAAAATACACCAAAGTTCCTCTACCACTCCATTTCTTTATTACCTCTTGCCTTTAACTATCTTGCTTTTATTTTTTATTATTATCTACAAATAGAAAATCAGCTTCAGAAACATGTAAACTCCCATCAGTGATATAAAATTAACTGGCCCATGCAGTAAACACACTCATGCTTGTTGCTTGAAGATGGGCTGGGCACCGATCAGCAGGTGTTGAGCAATAGTATTGTGCATCACATGTTTCTCTTGGGTTTTATTTCTCTCCCTCTCTTAGGTTTCATTCCTCTCTCTCCCCCCTTTCCATTACAATAATAACTACTACAATCTACACATAATTATTATTGCTGTTCTTGTTAGTTATATAAAGTAGTAGTGTTCTCATTGTATTAGAGTACACTGTGCACTGGTATCTGTCAGAGCCTTACAACAAGTACAATGCAGCAACTCGCTCACTCACATCCCCCATCCTGGTGGGGAGGACAATCAGAAAGAAAAGGTAAAACTCATGGGTTGAGACTAGAACAATTTAAGAACTGAAACAAAATGAAAAAATAGTAATAAAAAAGGAGACAGGGAGAAGAATAAAACCCAAGAGAAACAAGTGATTCACAATAAAATTTGTCACTACCTGCTGACCGATGCCCAGTCCACCCCCAAGCAGCGACTGGCAGCCCCACTTTATATCCTAGGCATGATGTTCCATGGTATGGAATATCCCTTTGGCCAGTTCAGGTCAGCTGTCCTAGCTATGCTCCTTAAGGGCTCCTTTTGCACCTGCTCACTGGCAGAGCATGGGAAGCAGACAAGTCCTTGATTCAGAGTAAACACTAAAACACCAGCGTGTTATCAACGTTATTGTCATACTGAATCCACAAAACAGCCCTGAACCAGCTACTAAGAAGAAAATTACCTCTATTCCAGCCGAAACTAAGACAGTTCTAAAAAAGGTCATGCTTCTTTGATCCTTACCACTTCTCTTTCCAAAAGCAGAGCTGATAAACAGCAGTGGTGTGTGCACTTCTCCTTCTGAAGAACCACCATGACTGCCTGTTTCAGACATCCCATGATCCCCACAAACAACTAGCAAATTGGGCAGAGAAGCTTCCTCCTGCAAATTGCAGAAAAAAAATCTAAGTTATCATACAAACACAATTCATTTATATAATTTTACTATCTCCATCATTTTCAAACACGAATATGTCTCAAAATAATTTCATTTTTGAAACCTGCTCACAACACCCTGGGGCAGATAACAAGAGATGGCTGCAATTAAGTATTATGCAGTAATAGTAATTTTTGGAAGTTAAGACACATATCTATCTAACACACCTGTCAGTATCCTAGCAAAAAAAAGCACAAAAAAGCTTTAAAAAAACCCTGAATTTACAGAGTCACTAGAAACTCTCTGGAAGATTAAATAAAGACTATCACACTGTGAGAAGAAAATCAGGAATGCCAGAACAGTAGCATTAACAGAGAAATATTCCCCTTCTTCATTTCTTCAGCTTCACTAAGTTTTAATATGACATGCTGAACTATTAATATTGTAAATATTAACATAATTCAATATTAAAAAATAATCCTATTCCTAATAGTCACTAGTTTCCCAAGGGCTTTAAGGGTTGAAATCTGACAGTCAATGAAGACTAATGTTAAATGATGTGTATGTTTCTGAATAAAGAGAAACAGAAACTTCGTGAGGCCTGTCCAAGAATTTTGAGCTGACAAATTGAAGTGGCAGAAAATTAACAGTCATTCAGCAACGAAGTAGCTTTTTGTCATCTCTAGTTACTACCAGTACCTATTCTATCCAAAAAGTAAAGTGCTTTTACTATGTCTGTATTCTAAAACTGAGATAAAGGCTTGAATATAAATGGCAAACGCAAACACAATAAAAAACAGCAGCAAAACCCCTGTAACATTCATGGAACTTCCAAACACAGGATTTAACCTCTCTTTTCATGTAATAGTATCCACTTGACTAAAAATATTATTGAAATTTCATGATCAGCTATTTTGAATTGCAGTAGTCCAAAACAAACAACAAAAAAATCTTCAGGCTAATTGGAACTAGGACTTGGTATTTCAAAACCCAGGCTGCTTAGGTATGTGACATCCAGTATTTACAAATCTAAAACCAGATTCAGATGTACCACATTTACCATTAAAAAACTGCAGTTTAAGACCACCACTTCCATTTGAATTTATCAAATACCTAAGAATCTGGACATCAGAGCCATTAGCTACACATGCCCATTACCTCCTTCTGCAGAATGTCATTACTAGAAAGCACACCAACAACCATTTTAATTCACAAGTGATGAGAGAATTTTGGCAGGCATTCCTCTCGTCTTCCCGCACACCAAGGGAGTGTTATTTCCCACAGCCGCCCAGAAGAGGCTGTTAACAGATGTTACTAAGGTCAGCCAGCATATCCTTAAAAATTCTAGGAAATGGCCCAGGAAGGCCAAGAACAGAATACACACTTTAGTCTAGGAATAAAGAAGCTAGCAACAACAACCAGAAAGCATTTTAATGTCAGTCCACAACTAACAGACACTGACCCAAGAGGAAGCTGTAGTACCTTTGAAAGAAGAGAAATATGAATCTTCTTCAGTATGTTATCCATTTCACGAAGTTTTGGTCCCACTAATGGGCTGTTTGGCCCAGTCATGTGACCAATATGGTCCAATCCCAGGTAATGTAGAATTAGGAGATCCCAGTCTTCTCTCTTTAGTACTCTATCCAAATGTCTGGTAACATTATCATCAACCTCAAAGAAAAGGAAAACAATTATAAGGTAAAAAAAAATCCCTCTTGTAAAAAGCACAAGAAAATCACCTACACTACCCATGAAAATTCCACAGAAGTTGACGAGAATCACAGTCACTCGCAATGTTAATAAGAAAAAAAATTTTTTTAGTTCAGTGTCAGGCAGCCAAATATATTTGTCTTACAAAACAGATTCTTCACTCCATTTAATCTTTTCTGGTAATGACGCATCAGCTTACAGACAGACAAGGTAAATGGGTTGCCAAGCTTCCACCGAACCTTTTAAATGTGTTTCTAGAACTTCTCAGTCACTTTCAACCTTCACACTCCAGATTATCACTTCACATGTGATACATCAAGCATCGCAAGTACAATAAAAAGCCTCAGTTTAGCAATGGGAAGCTCAGGGGTACAACAAACCCTGACCTTTCAACTCAATTTTTGCTAGTGCACAAACACAAGATGATTGTACTTGCTATGAGTAAAAGCACTGATGACATAGTGAAAAAGAAAGACTATTTGAAAAGTGCTATTTGGGGCCTAACTCACCTGTTTTCGTGCTTAGGTTGACAATACATTTTTAGTTGCGTATATTCTCTTCGGTTATTAAAAATCCCTACAATACTTCATGTGTGACATTACTTTGTTGAGTCTGCATATAACTACCAAAAAAACTATAAAAAGCTGTGTGTTTAACAGACCATATTAAGAAAGCACAAGGACTGCATAAAGAGCTTGAGGGCCACATAACCACAGATCCCGTAGAACGTTTGTACTCTTCACTCCAGGTTGAAGCTTTTGCAAGTCCTATTAGCATAACCAATTAAGCATGTCTTCCAATTCACATTAGACCTTTCTAACTTCCTTAAATAATAAAATACTTCAGTCAGCAGCAGCAGGCCCATGGCTTGAGGTTTTACATTTGCTCTTCTAATGTGCCCGGAGTAAGAATTTTCAGAATTTGTTTCACTTACTTTCTGTGCTCCCTCTTTGATAACATAAAGAAACACTACCCCCATTGCAATTACAAAAGTGATGCAATACTATAAAAGTATGCCTCTAAGAGATGAAGGTAATGTATCAATGGGCCTGTTACAGATTGCACTAACTAACAAAAATCTGATAGCAAACAGAAAATGTGGATAGTGGAATTTTTTAACAAGGCAACTGGTCTAACTTCCAACCACAACAAGTTTTGTGAGGAAATGGTATGTTTAGAAAAGTTATAGAGTAATGCACTGATGATTACTGTATCCTCCCAGCACTACTTACAGTATATGCATGAGGGACCGAAATGCTTTGCTTCACAGTGCCCATACTAAAAAGACATACGAATCCAATTTCTGTTTAATTGCCAGGTACGTATTTCAGAACAAGGGTAGCTTTACTCATTCATTCTCAGAAACGGACACTGTTTGTACACACTTTATTTAACTTGGGATCATACAAAGCCTCTCACCTCTGTAAAGTCTGACACGAAGAACGATGTTGTTCCATCATACTCCACAAAGTGCTTTGGGAACAATTTGACCCAAGTGTCATCACCATAAAATATTATTCTTTTCCCAGCTGTTTTTGCCTGCCATATCAGATTGTCATCCAACAGAGCTGGAGAATTGAGGTTCACAACAACATCGATGAAACCAGGTATGCTACCTGTCATCAAAGCCTAATGAAACAAGAAAAGAGACACATTAAACAAGAAACTTCCAGTGCTCAGAAGACAGTAGCAATGTAAGTGGGAGGAAGCAATAAGCCAGATGGCAGACAAATTATATCTTTGGTAAGGAAACATAACAAAGTAAAAGAACACAAGCTGCCTTGCCACATAACCTCATCTGCCACAACACAGTGCTAGTTGATGTCAGAGATAACTGCTTTACAAAAGGCAAAAATAATACTGTCTTAATTAATTGACAGAAAAAAGACCTCCTATGACAGCTGAAATTTGCTTCATTTACAGGTCATTAAACCACCAAAAGACAGTTTAGGTCTAAGTAAACTGACTCAACATGAACAATGACAGTACCTTCAAAACAGTAATTAAGAAACTTCTAGAAAAAGCAATGAAGTCCACCTACAAAGAGCTACCAGACTGTCTCCCCCTCACTCTCTCACTCACCTGCTAGTTGACCTACCAGTGATCACTCCCTCAGCTTCTTCAGTGCAGAAGTGTTACCCAGATCTACCACTGACAAGCCTGGACAAACAAGTATTTTGATGACACCACCACAAATCATCTTTTAGTTACCTGGAACTTGGCACATTTTCCTTTTTAAGCTCTTCAAAAACATCCCTATGACAAAACCATTTTATACTGGATTTTCTGAGAGAAGCTGGATTTTCTTTCAGAAGTTACAAGAACACAGAGAAATACAATAAAAATATTCCTGGACAGAAGACAACTGGAAAACTCGACAACTAAGAGGCTACTGCCTTCCCATGATTACAAATAAAAAGGCTATGTCAATAATTTAAGCCTGCACTAGGGCCTTACCTGTCCTTAACCTCTTGGCCATGGCAAATCAGGACTCTATCACATGCACGAGTACAGCAAAGAGAGATTCAGCCATAGATTGCACTAACACCACAAACCTGCCCTTTATGCCAACTTCAAGCATGTGAAACAACTCATACTTCAAAAGCTTCTCCAATGAAACGATAGAAAAAAAACCTACTTACCTTAATTCGAGGCATAGTCACAGTGGGGGGCTTGGCTTCAGCAATGAAACTGTAGGAAGTCCCTTTTTCTACAACTTGCGTAGTATATGGCATGAACTGTTTCCCTTTGGATCCAAACACAAAGTCATCTCTCAAAGCATCTATCAGCACAATGACAACTTTTTTGAAAAGTGGTGGAGGAATCTTGGTCCAGTTGGAAACCATTCCTAAGCAACAAAAACAGAGTATATAGAAGTCATCAACAAATTTTACCAAAGACTAGACAGAAGTTAAAGGACAACTTCACTACATAAGTAAGTGCTTTCAAATTCTTTATTAATTTTACACCCAGAAATGAGAAGCTGCAAACAGCAAACACAAGAATAATCTGAGGAAGATGGGTTTAACAAGCCATCCAGCACAAGAATATCACAACTCCAATACCACCTCTAGGAAGTAAAACAAAATGCGAATGGAATATGTGATGTGAAATTGGAAAAACTGAGGAAAATCTTCGAAATGGAGAGTGTTCAAAGTAATAAGAAGGGATAGCTTTTTAATTCAGTAAAGCTGAACTAATTGCATCTGACAGACAACTTTTGTTAGAAAAAAGAAACAGCATTCACTTGTGCTAATACCCAATTTTGCACATCGCAACATAAACAATGCCTCTTTATCAAATCTCACCACAAGATAACAGGAAGATTACAAAGAAGAGAGACAATTTCACTGAAACTTGAATGAAAAAGATTCGTGCACATTCACTCCCTTCAAGGTAGAAGGCTGTGTGCTAGGCTAGTTCAGTGATGACAGCTGCAGGGTGAAAATCCAAATCCAGAATTCCCTGGATAGGGGTGGTACAGAAAAACTCGGCTGTGCATCAAGTAGCAGGCAATGTCATGCCTTCAAGACAACCTCTTCCTTTTGCATGGACTTAATTCTGGCCACAGCAACTCTTCATCTGCAGTGAACTTGGTCCATATGGTGACATTTAGCTCTTACAGCAGCATTTTTGCCCCAAGCTCTACAGGTCTCATTTCTCTTTCAGGAAAAAACACAGAAGGGCAAAATGGAAGCAGAATGTATCCTACCCACAGACCTCTATCCAGACATCATTGTGTTGAAGCAACTTGTCAGTATTTCAGTATATAAAGTTAGGGGTTTTACACTCCTTTACAGTAAACTGAGTAAGTGGTTGACAATTTGGAAAGGTCGCAGATAATGGTGTGTCCAACACAACAACCTCAGAAACTGTATTTTGGGGTACACAGATAAGCATCAACAAAATGACATTCACAGACTAGTTACTGCTACTGATTTTCCAGACCAGGAAACGGGGGAAGAGGGCGGAGCAGGGAGAAGAAGGAAATCTCAACAACAACAAAATGCTAACTACAAGCAATCCCAATTAAACTGATAGTTTTGCTTTTCCAGGACTTGAATTATCAACTTAGCAGCCATGTTTTGGCTCTCCATGAAAAACAAGAAGGCAACACTGGATGATCTGTTAGTTAAATCTTTCTCCTATCTACTTGCTTAGTGAAAAAAAAACTTGCTAGACACCAAAAAATGTTCAGATCACAAACACATACACCCTACCCCTAACTTCCTCCTGCAGTGTTACTTATCAATAACACTGAAATAAGAAGTTCAAATGAATTTGGAGTCATTTACAAGGCACGTGAAAATACTGACTGTAAGACAGCTAAAGCAACATGTTGTCCAAGTCTTGCCATGCAGCATGCTTATCTATTTCTGCCAGGGTTACTTAGAAAAGTTACTTTAAATGAACCTGAACTTCTGTGAAGAAAACTATAGGTTCTCTACCCTACCTACCAAGAACTTATTACAAGCATTCACTATCACAGCCTTCTCATAGCCAGGACAGCATGCACTCAATGGCAGTCAGGACTCACAAACTAAAACATTCAGGAGTTACAGAGGCATTGGAGAAATATTGTTTTCTGAATATGTCTAACATAGCTTGAAAGCCTTGTGCATCATGGTTTAGGAAGCAAGACCCTGCCTTTAGACCTTATCATCCAGACATCACTCTGCAAGCAAATCATAACCAAGAACTACAGAAAGTAATATTCTTCCACTGTCACTCCATTTTTGCCTACTACACCTAGGCTTGCTAGTGACATGCCTAAATTTAAACTGCTTGTAGAGCCCTGTGGTGCACACACTCTTCAACACAAACCAGTCCTTTCAAAACAAAATTGTCTGACATCTGCTTCCCACCTTAACAGTCTCCTTCTACATCAGTCTCCTGCTAATAATCACATGTGAATGCAATACTTCACTCACAGCAGCCTATCAAACATCTGTGACAGTCTTGGTAAACTCCAGCTAAAAATCAACCTGCCATTCAGCAGATACCACTCAGTATGTTAACAGATTAGATTCTTTCAGTGCTCCTGCTTAAACAATACCAGCAAACCACACTCTAAAATAACATAGCCTTCTGCTCTCTCCACTGTATCTCGCAATTTAAGTATGTGTGCATGCATCATGTCCCACACTTCAGAAGAATTAAAAGAAAGTATCAAGCAGCTACAGACCCAGTTAGTAGTTACAGTCTTGCTCCACAGAATTAACCATAAGTAGGTGTCCCGAGCAAGAGCCTTCTACGAGCAAAGTACTATCCGATCCAGCGGTCAAGTGAACCTGAAGTTTCACCCCACAACCTCCAAACACTGGTGAAGAACGCTCTCTCAAGTACACAGCCCTCTCCACGTTACTTTAATACAATTTGTGAGTGGGCATGTAAGACAACTACATTATTAGCACATCCTCTACTGACGCCTTAAAAAGATTCTTGAAATTCCTGGTTTTGCAAATTCAGCTACGGAACAGAGCAGGACCTGTAAAGACCGTGATTTCACAGAAACGGCGATGGACGGCAATACTGTGCACACTGCAACCTGCATTACTACCGCTGCTTTGTCACTAGTGAGGTGTTAAAAGTCTCCCTGAGGTGGCATTAAGACACTCAAACACCACAGAAACATCACAGAAACAATGAATCTCGGGCACAACACAGCCAGCGAATTATCACAGGAAAAGCGTGAGGCGTTTTAGCTGAGGCGGCATCATTTAATGCAAACAACTTGCCATTAAACAGGACCGGGTATCCCGGCTCCATCAGAGTCAGGGAAAGGGAAATAAAACGACAGGAAAGAACACACTTCAAAAAAGTGACCGCTGACACTTGAGGGTTTTTGCGACTGCGAGCAGATTCTCCTGGCTGTGATCCGTAACTACGTGAAAACCATTCAAGTTCTAAACTACTGCGGAAACTGGTCTGGGAACACGAGGGCGCCACAGAAAGGTGTCCCGCGACGCCGAGCGCCGGGGCGCGCCCGGCACTGCCCGCGTTACCTGCCGGGGCCGGCTCGGCGGGCGGGTCCGCGCGGGCCTCTCTGCGGGGCAGGGACCTGACGGGCACCGGGAAGAAGCCGCGGAGGAACAGCGCGACGCCCAAGGCCTGCACAAGGAGGCAGAAGGAAGCGAACACCCCCGAGCGCAGCCGCATCCTGGCTCGGCCCCGGCGGCGGCGGCACCACCGACCCGACCCGGCCCGGCCGGCGCTGCGCCGGCTCTGCGGGGCGGCACCTGCGGGGCCCCGCCCCTCCCGCCTCGCCCCGCCCCCGCACGCCGCTGGCCAACCAGCGGCCACCGCGCGCTTCCGCCGAGCCTCGCTATTGGCCAGCGGCCAGGCGGCCCCTCCGCGAGCGCGTAACGGCAGCACCGAACCGGAAGTACAGTCCCGCGTCCCAACCCCGCCTCACGGGCCCGCCTCAGGACCCACCTCCGGACCCGCATCCCGCCTCCGGGCCCACCTCAGGACCCGCCTCCCGGCCCCGCGTCCCAACCCCGCCTCCCGGGCCTGCATCCCGCCTCCCGGCTCCGCGTCAGCCCCTGTCCCCCCGCCTCTTGGACCCATCTCCCGGCCCCGCCTCCCGGACCCACGTACGGGCCCCGCGTCCCACCGCTCATCTCAGCTCTGCATCCCAGCCGCCGCTTCGCCACCCCTGCCTCCCGGTGCCGCGTCCCACACCTGCGACCCAGCCCCGCATCGTAGCCCCCACCCCGCGTCCCGACCCGCGATCCCCGGCGGGACGGGAAAGGAAGGAGGTTTGATGCAATGGTGCAGCAGAGTGCTTGGCAGGTGAGTGTCCAGTCCTGGACTGTGGCTGTGTGCAGGTGTTTGGCAAGCAGAATCTTTCCCCACACAAACACGCGCACTTCCTAATGAAACTGAGTAGTGATATCTTTTAGTCCTTCCCTTGGAATGGAAACAAACTGTAGCAGGCAGATCATGACAGAGAAATGAGGAGACGTAAGTTTTAAAACTTAAATTTTCTGAAAAAGGAAACCGAAGATGCTCTGCAAAGTGAAGCAGAGTTTATACTGGTCTTGCTGTGTTCACTGAAATAGGAAGATAGCCTCAAAATTTCATTCTCCCAAACAAAACTGCTCCTCATTTCTACCCAGGCAGTTTGTGTATGGCCCACCACTGCGCTGGAAAGATGAGGCACATGTTTCTGCAGCGTACCTGAGCCCGTGGCTTTACTTGTGAGCAGCACATTTTCCCTGAGCCAGCAGGCACAGCACGCTGCCGGCTGCACTTACTGCCACTGCGTTTTACTGCCATTTCCACTGGCCAGCTGCTAATTCTGGGCTTTGCAACTCCTGCCACAAGGCAAAGTTGCCTTGTGATGTGAGAAGCATGTGTGAGTGGGTTCAGGATAAAAATGTTGTATTTGGCCTTTCCTAGAGTCTCCAAATACAGAGAAAAAAAATCAAGGAGCCTGGATCCTGTTGATTCAGGCTGTTTACATTTCATCATCCCTGAGCACTATGCTACCTTTAGGCTACCTAAGTGCTTTTTCTGGCCACTCTTACCACTTCGTGCTTCTACTCAGAATGCTGCTAACATTTTCATTTCTTAAGATGATCCAAAACCATTATGTTAAAAAGAAATTGCATTTTTGCACATACTGTTCACTTGTTTCTTTGCAGGAGCATGACTCTCAAGGCCCATGAAAGTTAGTATTCAGTAATTCACTTCAGCCGACTATGAGCAGTGCAATGAAATTCAGAAAAAAAAAAGTGCAAGGAATGTTGCTTGAATCAGTAGGAAAGGGCAGAAGGAAACTTTGGGCCATTGTATTCAAACTTTAAAACGGCTTTAGGTAATGTGCCTTAAAGTTACATTATTTGTGTGTCCAAGAAAAGCTGTATTTGTTGCTTTTTACAGGTGTTTTTCCTCTCCTTTAAACCTTGAACTAATTACTGAGACTCTCCAATCAGAAACTAGGAAAGGTTGCCTAACAAATACAAATCACCCTAATGTAGGCAGTGTTTATGAATCACAAAACAGCATCTAAGAAATGTCTGTCTTCTTTTTATTTTAGGCGTAAATTTTACTTTCCCTTTCAGAAAGTGAAAATTCCCCAAACTGCATCTTTCTCCCATCATTCAAACCTTCAACTTCCCACAGAAGATCAGATTTTCTGTGTTCAGGCAAAAGGATTTCTCCACAGATATAAAAACACTGTCTGGCATGTGATTCACACTCCCTGGGACCTGTCCCTGGGAATTTACTGGGTACCATCACCATTTGGCAAGTTCTTGCAGCAACATGCTTTCAAGTCCATTACTGTAGCACTTAACTGCAGGGGTCAAATGCAGGAAGAATCCCGAGCGTTATACAAGGCTTTAAGTCTGACTGTCTATGAGTCTACAAGCATGTTACAACATAATATATTGACAGCCACTGCTGTGCACTGCTGTGGCCGTTTTACAAGCTCTTGGGTATAACCTCTGTTGTGCGTAACACATTTATGCCCTGAGAGCTGGTGGTTTTGTGAGCACTCGGAGGAGATGTCTGTGTGCTTCCCAGTTTGTAAGCGCACAAACAGCGCTGCGTGCATCAATTTGTGTCAAGGGGCACTGGCTGACTTAAATAGCTTTTGGAAGGTTAACAGTTCATGTCAGAGTGTCAGGAAAGGTGCAATATAGTACAATTCATGTGATTCAGAAGGCTTTTGTTTCATCAGAGCCAGCAAGCATTTTAGAGCACAGTACAACCCATCCCTGTGGGAGATGAATTTGCATCTTTTCCTACAGGAGAGCACTTTGCTACTGCTGCTGTTGTGAGGAGCCCCTCAAGCAAACTTGCATCTCTGTGTGTTGAGGAAGAAGAAGGAATTTAAGTCTCTGTGCAAAGTCCTCTCTAGAGGCATTGTTCCAAATCTGAGAAATCAGCAGAGCAAAAGCCATCCAAGCCTTGTCTTCTGCAGGCATATGTACCAATGGTTCCACTAAACCAGTAGGAACATGTTTTGGTGAGTACCTTTGCAACCGACAGTTAAAGCAGCCAAGTGATATTGTTAGTCTCGCTGGCATCCCTCAGGTCTCCTCTTTACAGAGGCAACTAGTAAAAAGCAGATAAGGCAAAAATTTGGTGTGTCCCATGAGGGAGGAGCAAACTCCCTTCACAGTCTCTGTGTCCTCTGCCAGCACTGCCCATTAGTCAGCACTCAGCATGTCTGCTTCCCCAGCTCCTTTTCTCCTGATTGTTTCACTTCTTATGTTTCACAATTTGGCTAGAAGAACAGGCCCTATCTTCCCTTCTCTAGTTTCAAACACAGACAATATGCAGCCAGTTTTCTCAGGTTTCTTTTCATCTTTCCCATTCTCTTACTTAGCTGCATTTTGACTGATTCCTTTGCAGTTTTGCTCTCAGGCCTGATGTTTATAAGTTCTGGGGATCTGCAGCTCACCGCCTTGCTTTTTGAATTGCCTCAGTTATTCTCCCTCTCTGGATCTAATTTAACAGGATTTCACATCTGAGTATGTGTGTTCATGTGGAGCCTGCACATCTCTTCTGACACTGACAAGGTCAGATATGTGAACATCTCATGCCAATGGTTTAAACAAGCATCTCTTTTCTGTAATCAGTGGTACCTCTTAAACTTGTCTCTAATACATTTAATAATGTATTGGGGATCACACAAGTGGAGCAGGAATATGGACAGTGACAAAATTGACATGTCTAAGTAAAAGCAATCGTTTTTACATACAAGGGGTGCGAGGCAGAATTAATTCAAAATTAAGTGAAGCTGTAATAAAAAACAAGACTTCCCAAGGTGATCTGATACTCTGAAAGCACTGTGATATAGTTAGAAATTCAGAAGGACACATAGTAATTTTTTCTCTCCTATCATTTCTCCATTCTTCAGTATATGGCAATTTGAATGTATGTCAGGTCTCTGCTGTATTTAAGCCACAGTAAAACATCAGAAAAGGTTATAAAAGACTGTCTGCTGAAGTGTGACTCTCCCTCCTCCATTCTGGTGCACTGCAAAGCCTCCAGAGATTTGTAGTTGCTGAGGCAAAAGACAAAGCAGAAGCACTGCATTGTAAACCCAGCTTCTGAAATCTGAGACTGTA
Source organism: Monarcha castaneiventris obscurior (assembly GCA_026261815.1). Lineage (NCBI taxonomy): Eukaryota > Metazoa > Chordata > Aves > Passeriformes > Monarchidae > Monarcha > Monarcha castaneiventris. Next base: position 132,390 of record JAMPIT010000227.1, read on the forward strand.
CAAGTATTTCTTCATATAGAAAAAAAAAAGCATGTTAAGAAATAATTCAATAGCTTTATCCACATCAAATAATTGTTTGTCTATCTCTGTGCACACACGCACGTGTGCACACATGCACAGAAGTCTACCTTCAGATTTAGCTATTTTGGAAACCATGCTTGCAGAGCTTATGGGATTTGAGATTGAGGCAACCAGGGATCACTGAAGAAGATAACCCCTGATAACCCCTGAGCTGGTGAGCTGTAGGGAGCCAAATCCTGGTTTGTTTCTGTAGACTGCGGACGTGTTACTTGCCGCAGTATGAGATTATTTGCTTTTGAAGGGGAAGCAAAGCTGCAGAGCAAGAACTAATTGAAGAAAGAGGCTGCTTGTTAGTTTCCCCAGAGCCTTGCACTCAAAGCTTACACAGTTTAGTAGCAATATCTGCATCTCCCTTTCTCTTCACAGGGTTGTACAGAGATGTAAATAGTCATTCCTGCTTAAGAAAGCCCTGGCTTTAGAGCTGCATTTGTGTGCTCCCCCAGGCAGGTTCTCTCAGAGCTGCAGCCATAAACTGGGATCACTGAGCATGAACCCCATATGTGCTGCTGATTAGAACAGATCATGGGATGCTGACCCAAGGTTAGTTTTTCATTCAGTCTAAATGGACTGGTTAAAACATGAATGAAAAAGAGTAAAACCTCAAGGAAAACTCCCTGCAAATGTCAGCAGACTCCACAAGTTAGAGTAATGCCAGTCATCTAGCCTTCAGGGCAGGCATTGAGAGAAGGAGCCAAATCAGGGCTCAGCTGAAACAACATCTTTTCATTACACATTAAAACTAACCATAATCTCTCCTCCCTACAATTTTACCCACTTATCTTGCTGTTCCTTCCTTTAATCCCATTTTTTTTCCTAATCTGCTTCTTCTTCCTAAAGTAAAAGCTTTTGCACTCATGCTTTATGTTTGACAGTCTCTCTCTTGCTCTTCCTGACAGCCTTAGCTATTTTTTAGAGGGGTAATGAACAGAGAACCCAGTGATATTAGGTTTTTCCAGATTTAATGAGAACTGCAAACAACAAACAGACTTTGTCAGTGCCCCCACCAAGGAAACTGTCTGTTGTGTAAGCTGACTCCTTATGAGGTGCCAAAGCATCCCATCCCGAAAAATGTGCAAAAACCAAATGTTTGCATCTTGGTTACCAGGGAATCCAGCAACTCCAGCCTGCAACTGCAAGAAACTGGGCTGTCCCTTTTCCTGCTCAGCTACTGCTTCTCTAATGACATTAGTACATTGTACTCAGCATGCAGGTGGTGACTTCAGCTCCCTCCAGTCCTCCTTGCTTGCCTGATCTGCCTAGTTCTATAGGGCTTTCTTTAGTCACATGGTTTTTGTCCTACTGGGAATTTCTCATGGTGCAGAAATCCTCTTCTCCTGTGTTTCTACGAGCAATAGTGATAAACAATTACAACAATGAAGTAGGAAATGTAGCTACATTCTTCCATGACATATGACTTTACTAAAATAACCAAATAACCTTCCTAAAATGTCCTAGTAAAGCTTTTTTATTAATCTTCATAGACTCCTTGCCTCACATCTCTCCCTTCTGTAAGCCCAAGCCTTCTTTTTAAAGTGATTCACCTGCAGGTCCCAGATGTTCAGTAACACTGCCTTTATTTACTTTAGGCGTAGATATTTTTTACTAGCTGAACGCTACATTGTGTTAAAAAATACCAATGTGTAATGTAAGAGCTTCTTGATATAGAAACCAGCTTCTTCTCTGACACCTCTTACTGCACTTGTTTCTGGGAGAGAGGTCTTTATGTGTTGCTTTTCACTGCAGGGAATTGCCATGCTGTACCAAGCCAGCACCATAAGCCTGCTCATCTTAACGCTCAGACGCTCTTCAGCTGTCTGAGCTAAGAAAGCAGAGAGTGAGGAAGGCTGGCAGGCATTGAGAGTGCAGGCTGTTGGTGCACTTGCTAACTGAAGTGTGCACTTTGTCAAATTTCACGCTGAATAGCCAAATCATCGCCAAGGGAGAAGCTGAAACTATACAAGGGGCCTTAATAAGATGTGTTAGTGGCTGCAGGGAGGTCAGGGAAACAAGAGCCTGTCAGCTGGTAAATTATCCAAAGCAAAAGTGTTTGTGAGGGAGGAGGAAACAGCAACTTAGCTGTCTTTAGTCACCTAGGGTAATTAATCAGCATCATCAAGCCCTGGCATCAATAAATTCTGAAAAAGGTTTTCAAGTGTTTGTATTTTCAGGATAAAATTCTTCCAGTGCTGTGTACCTAGAATTTCTTGCTGATAGCTTTGTCACGGAGTAACAGCCTGTCATGCAGATGTACCCATTTCCTCCCCTGTGGGAAAAGGCTAGCTGCCCCTTCGTGGGCCGGAGTCATCCCACGTGGGATGCTGCCCCTTCGTGGGCCCTCTCCCCTCCATGCCCTGAATCAACTAGCTGTCCAAGAACACTGATTTTGGGGTTTTCCCAGCTTCCTTCTGCAATGGCAGAGTGCTGTGTTTTCCATGAGGGGAAGCTGTCAGTTGTTGCACAGTTCCCTGTGAAGGAGCATAGGGGATCAGAATCAAAACTTGCCTGAATGGTCACAGGGAGCCAAGCTTGATGCAGTGTCACCCAGTGGAAGTAGGAACCTGAGACAATCTGCATTACCACATTTGAGTCATCTGTCCCTGTGTTCACATCTGACCACTGCAGCCAGGCCAAGAAAACAGAGCCAGGCAGAAAAATGAAACCATCTAGGTTTTCTAGAGTTTTGTTTCTTTGTATGGCTGGACCTCTTGCTTCCCCTGCCTCATAATTGAGCCAATTATTATGTCTCATGGATTCCTAAGGTCTAGTGAGACACAAGTTTGATTTAGTGTTTCTCATGTCCAGAGCACAGACTGCTTCCCTGATGCACAGTGCCAACTCACACACCCAAGCGAGGCATTCCTACCTTTTATTCTGGTTTGTGCAAAGGAGGGAGCAGGGTGGTAGCCCACAGAGGCCTGGCTCCCCAGTCATCAAAACTTTGCACCATTTGTACATTCTAACAAACAAAGGCACCAGCAGTCACTGCTTACAGATTACACGACTTTTTCATTACTTAGTACTCACCCCCCTGTTTGCTCATTATATCTCTCACTCCTCATGCTAATCAGTCTGCAGGCACAGTTCTTCCCTCCATCTGGCTCTGGAGTGTTTGGAGTAGGTGATCATTGAGTTGGTGGTGGAGATCTCCCACTGCTGGAATTACCTTTCCCCCCGTTACTGCTGGGTCCTGACCTTACTCCTGGTGGCTCTCATCCAGACAGCCCGTTCATCTTGGGATTGTCTTCCCTTTTCCTTAAAGCCAACATCAGCCAAGCGTGTAGTGTTCACAGTGCAATTGCTTAACCATAACTGTCTAGCTACGTTTACTGATCGACAGCAACAAAAAAAATTGTGAAGTTTGATTGATTTTGAGAGGCTCAGATATTGAGGGACTCAATATCTCTTCCAGCCTTTCACAGGTCCTCTCTACCTTACTCAACCACCTGTCTCCTCAAGTCATGGGACATTGCTGCCTCTCTGCATGTTTCTTTGTACTTCATAAGGGGAGCAGAATGTTGGGATGGAGTGACAGTGATATATAGAGACATTATAAGCCTGTAAATCCTATTTCTAGAGGAAATCAGTCAAGAACTCCTTACATCTGATTGCAGGCTTTTAACCTTATCTGCACTGGTAAACTAAAAAAGTTTATTGTCTGAGGTTTTTTTTCATTTCCAAAACAGCTTCTGGTATACCCATCAAACGAAACAAAGCTTAAGCAGGATTTCTTCCTCACTTAGGCTGTTCTCAGTGCCTGTTTTCTCAAAAGGTAGATGGAGAATGAGCCTTGGGTCTCACTAACACGGGAATTGGCTGAGCTTTGGGAAGATGTTCAAAGATCACCAGTGTTCCTGACAGCAGAAAAATAAAATGGTACTGTTTTGTGTCCATTTCAATGAATTTTGAAAGCTTTCAATGAGCACAAGAATTATTATAACCAAGAATCAAGAACTGTCAAGAAGATGAGATTTCTATACTGCCCTTTGTAAGAAAGGTTTTCCATTCCTTGAATGCCTGTTTTATTAGGACAGGTATCTCTTTTATTGGAGTCTTCCTTACCCATTCCATTTTAAACTTCAGCAGACTCTACTATGAGTTTAATTATGAACACAGGCAGAACACCAAAACCACACAGGGTAATAAGTGCAACAGCAGGTCAAGATTTCTTTTAGTTGTTTTTTTCCCCTCTGTTTTGTTTTTGGAGGGGTTTTTTTCATTTTATTTTACCTGTAACAGTGATTAAGATCAGTCCCAAAAAACCCTGCAAGGAAGAATGAACTATGACAAATCACATCTCCTTTTTTCAAGCAAAATGGCACAGGGAAATAGATGAAGAGGCCACACCTCAGACACTGAAATTATCATTTTCCTATCATCTTATGTGCTGGCTTCCTTAAACCCGTCACACTCCATCTTTTTGTTATTTGGTCTTTTATGCTGTTCCAAGAAGATGAATTGCCATTGCTGGGAAGCTGTGAATTTCCACCCTCAGCATATTGGTGATCCTTCGTTCATTTGCCAGAACTTCATGTCATCCAGCTTAGCTCCTCTCACTCCCAGCAGGTTTTTCATCCCCCTGTGCTGGTAACTGTAGAGAACACTGTCACTGCACTTTGACCCCTTTTGGCTGTGCTGCACCCACCAAGATTATAGTTTGTCACACTGGGCCTCATCTGAGTATTGCAAGTGACCAGCACTGCCCACAGTGTTTTGAAGAAGGCCTCAGTAGGTCCTGAGTGACCCTGAGAGTCTATTTCCTCTCTGCTGCATGTGGCCATGATATATCTGATGATCTTCTCCCAGCTGTGCCCCACCAGTACTCTGATCATTTTGTAACTGGCATGCTGTCATGTATTTTGTTTCTCCTACATGACCTCTGATGTATTTCCAGCTGATCACAAAGATTCTAGCTGCTGGTTGTCAAGACCATAATCTTACCACTTCAGGTTACTGAAACTCACGTTGTGTAATTGCTCTCATCTCCTTAAATAATCCAGTTCTAATTCTTGTGCCAAAAATCACTAGTAAAAATGTAAACAAGTTACCATCCATAGGACAGCACAAATCAATCCTGTTTCTGGATGGGCTATTGCAGTCAGCACCCACCGCCTTTGACTTCTCTTAATCAGCTGTTCCTCAGAATCCCAAGCTGAGTACTAATAAATCTGTCTCCCTCATTTTGTTGGGTTAACATGACTTTACTAAAGAGACATGTTCTTTCTTTCTGAAGCTCATCATTTCCCTTACTAGATGAGGAACTTAATTTTTTCCACCTGAGAACAGGTTTCACTGCCACTATGCCTCCTTCCCTGAGTATTTCTGTCCATTGTGTTACCCTGTTTTTATCTGATTCTGGGTCCCCTTCCTGAGTACTGAATCCAACAAGAAAAATTTTATTTTGGCTTTTTCTCAAACCATAGCAGTAGCAATCTTACTAGTTATTAGCAGTTTAGAAGTCCCTTATTAGCTTGAAGTCTGGAGAAAAATGTATCAAAGTCACCTTGGTTTTCTTATAAGTAGCTGAAGTGTGACTCAAGAATGGAAGCAGTCATAAAAAAAGACATTAAAAAAAGGAAAGAAACATAAACACCCTTGACAGCGTAAGAATGGGAATCTGGAGCTGCAGAGAAGGGTGGCAGGTTGTGAGTATGATACTTCAGGATATACCACCTAGCCAAGTGCAGCACGGCCTTGTCAGCTTCGTGCTGCCTGCAATACTTGAAGAACATTCAAAGGCCAGAGAGAAGATCTATCATGGGACAAAGGGACTCCAGGACAGCAGAGAACCATGGAACACAGGCATTCAAAAAGAATGAAGCCATTTCTATGGGGGAGACTCTAAAAACAAAAAGAAATAAATAATCCCATCATCAAGCCACAGCTACTAGGAAGTAGTTCCTTCCTTCTGTATGAAGGGAATGTATAGCATTTCTTCAAAGACTACACTGCATATGAACTTAAAAAAAAAAAAGCAGACAAGAAAAAATCACATTAAATGGCCAAACAGTGCCATCTGGGGACTACTCTCGTAAGAATCGCATGGGCAAAAGGCAGTAAAGTTGATGAAGGAGCTGTTTTTTCACTTGGAATGAGCAGAACTTTATTCCTTGGGAAGTTTTGATTATTTGCACGGGGCCAGTCTTGGGGTCAGGCACTGAGTGGCACACGATGTTCTATTAAGAGTCGGGACTACTCCAGGAAAGGAACACCGACATGTCTACATTCAAGAGCTGTAGCCAAACAGCATCTTTGTTTTATGTTCCTGACACAAAGAATTTCTTAATTTGAAGCTTGTAGGAAACAGGAAACTACATGAAAAACAAGGAAAGGACAATATGGTGTAGCATTGGTGGAGAAATGCTTTCAGAGCTTCTTGTTTTACTATGCTATGCAACAGAATTTTATTTTACAAAGCCTCCAGGGTACAGTGATCCCCCATGTAAAGCAAGTATTTTCAAATGAGTGCCTGAGACTTTGCTTAAGGACTGCAGTGAAATCAGGGAATCATAGCATCAGAATGGTTTGGGATGAAAGAGACAGGAAAGATCATCTAGCTCCAAGCCCCCTGCCGTGGGATGCAGTGAGCACTACCATGTACAAGCAGTGGGAATATGCTGCTTTCCAGGATGGTGCAGATGATACAAATGGAAGCAGAGATCTCTTGTAAGGACAGCTGTATCGTTTCAGAAGTGACATGAGGCAAAGGAGGGTGCAAGAGCAAAGCACCTGGTACTGCCTTCAGGCAGGCAGATTCAGTCTGGACTCCTGCAGGAATGCAAGTTTGATGACTGCCTGGAAAATGCAGACTTTTCAGCAGAATATAGAAAACTCAGAGAGGGACCAAATCTGCTGATTTGGGTGTTGTGCAAACAACACCAAAGAGCAGCTGCTTTTAATCCCAAGATGCATATACAAAAAGGGAAGTAGGAAAGTAGCAAAGGCAGTAAATTTTTGCATTTCTTTCAGAGCCTTAGATTTCTTTGAAGGATTATGAGTATTATGTTAAGACCTTCAGTTTAAGCTGGATCAAAGAGGAAAGAGGAACCAGAGAATGTGGTCTTCAGTAAGAAGCTATGGAAGCAATGTAGACTTTTTTTTTTTTTTTTTTACCCTCAGACTGTCTACAAACCAGGCTAGTTCTTGTAAAACCGAAGTAACAAAACTGGGCTGCATCAGAAGTCTGTGCAATGTTTGGCTACCATCTGTGGTATTTTAACATTTTCAAGATTTCAAAATGTTCACTACTTGTGTATTCCCTTCTGTTATATTTATAGTATTTAAATCACATGCTATTTATTCTATTTATTATTTATAATGCATTCATTTCAATTCACCTGCTGCAATACACAGTTCATTTTTAATACATAATTTCTAATTTCAGTTTCATTGCAAAGTCTGCTTTCTCTTGAGCTAACCCGTGGAATTGAGTTCTAAGCCAGAGATCAGCGCCTGGGAAATCTGCTAAAACAACAGCACATGCTCTGCATCCTCATGAAACTGCCTGACATTTAGGGTCACCACCAAGTTGATGTTAAGACTGCTGAGACTGCAGTGAGGACAGTAAAGCACCAACTTCTCTCCCTCTTACCTATGCATGGGAAGCATAACAAGCCATCCAACCACTGCAGTGGAGTGACCCCCACTTTTCCACCTTCCTGCTCAGTCTGAACAAACACAAGTGATGTTGTCACCATCTCTCTCTTGTGGCTACACTCACCGTGGTACATGAAGATACCATGAACTTTACTGGGGACAGATTTTTGTCAGAAGGGGCACTGGACAACCTGCTCTTGAGAGGAATAGAAATCAAGGCATAGTAAATTAATTCCGTCCAGCTTGCAGCAGTTTCCAGGCAGGGTAGGCAGTTCCATGGCACACATGTTGTACCAACACTCAGTAAGTCCCTTCAGCCTCAGCCAGAGGCCCCATAGGTCCTTGGTGAAGTTCCTCTCAGCATCCTCTCTAAGGCACAGCCGTGAGTATGTTCACAGGGGCTCTTACGCTTGAGCTCTCTTGCACTCTCCACTGCTCCTCCTTCTTGCACCAGCTCCCTGGACAGTTTGACACTCCTCCCCTGCAGCACATTGATGCTACATCCTCTGTTTTCACAAAAGAGTGTTATTTAAAAAGTGTGTTACCACAGGCAAAACAGATGCTGTACACCAGTTGGCAAAAGATGCTTTTTGCTGGTGGAGCTTCTTTGCTTGCTGGAGTTGTGAAGTCCACGTAGTGCAGGTACACCAGGGGAACTACACTAACAAGAAAGTTTTAAGTTGTCCCCAATATACAGTGTCCAAAAAAAAATCATCCTTTGTTTTATTCAGTTCTTCAGATACAAAAGAAATACATATTCAACTCCTTTAGGAATTAAACTATTGACCTTTCTGAATGCCAGAAAGCCAAGAAGTAGGGCAGAGAGAGAATGATTATCATATTGTTGAAACAGAAGAACTCCCAAATCTATTACATTTTAGACCTGACACTGCCTGGGAAAAAAAGAGGAAGACAGGATGCTGTTGTTAGAGCAGGATCCTGTTGGGGGTTGGTTGCACAGATAATCCAGGGCAGCAGAGGTTTCTCTGATGTTTTGGAGGGCATTTGACTTGTTTCCGGTGGCATATGGAAATAAGTCACATCCTTACAACAGTTGTTTGCAAAATGCAGGAAGCAGAATTGACCCAAATCAGGGGGGGTTTCTCCTCAGGAGAACCCTCAGAAATGTGTTTCTGGTAGAGGTGCTCAGGCATATTTTCTCCTGGACACTGTAAGTCCCCACAATGGTGGGACAGTGAGAGGGGGGCACATGCTGCTGCCAGAGGACTTTGTCTCAGGGAGATGCCTCAGCTCCAGGCCAGACAGTGCAGAGCCTCTCACTTTCCCTGGCCCCTGCAAAGCTCCTCAAAAGGGCACAAGCAGACACCCTCATAATTCACAGCAGGTACACAGGCACCCCATGACAGCACACAGGCAGGTCGCTTTCCCTGCCCCCTGTGCAGGAGGCATGCACTGGGCATGACTTGAGAACACCACTTCTGGTAACTGCTTGGCAGCCTTTGATCATCCATTTAAAGCCAGTTTCCTTCCCAAGGCCTTTGGAGACAAGAGGGCTCAGTCCATGCCTGGGGTTCAGGTGGTACAAGAACATGCCTTTTAATGGTGTGGGTGTGCTCACCGAGGAGGATTCACCGACGCTTTGGGAGCAGCAAACAGCCCCAGCTGCAGCATTCTGCAGAGCCCAGGACAGACTGGAGTGCAGCTGCGTGTGGAGATGAGGACCCATGACATTTTCATTTTGATAGTGATTTATTAAAATATGGATATAGATCTAGTATCAATATCCACCTGAGACAGACAAAGACTCTCCAACTTGTTAGGGTTAGAAAGTGTATGTTTATTCCAGCACTGGGAAGCTGCAGGGATAGCTCCCGAACGTACAGCTCCAAGGTTACAGTACAATACAAAGCCTATTTATCTAAAACGGTAATGCATATTTAAAATACAAATACATATTCATGGCGTAGACACCTCCCATTCCCTGCTTCGTGAAAATTAGCAAAAAGTCATTAAGCATGCGCAATTCTTGCAATGGAATTAAGTCGGTGGTCCTAAAAATGACTGGGATCCTGAAAATGACTGGGGTCCTAAAAATAAAAGGGACTGTCCTGATGAAGTAAGGCTGATCTTCCTCACTTTGACCTTTTTGCCTCTCTGGTTTTTAACAATATATCTGACCTTGGAAGACTCCCAGTTCCCTCCTCTATTGCTTTTGAATAAGTTGCAGATAGAAGAATTTGTAACTGTCTAGGCCTTCTTTTGAATTTTTCTTTCTAAGATTATTAATTACCTATTATAAGCACGGCTGAACAAATGTCAAATAATCAAAGCCTATCCTATACTTAACTTCCTGACTAATCATTAATTTCCTTAATCAACTCTAGCTAAGTTCTTTGTCTTTTCTGTATTCTAGTTAACTTCAGCAGAACTAGCTTTTATTTAAAATCTCAATATTTAAGTGTTGAAAAAAAACCCCTATGTTTCAATAGTATCCCACATACTGTACGTGTCCTCCAGGACTGAACCACAACTGGTATTGGGAGCCATCTCAACTGCAGTGACAAGGCAGGCATTTCCTTTCCATTTCCTTTCACAGGCCAAGAGTTAGTCATCATTTATTGATCAGTGGCTTGTGTTTGCTCAACACTGTATTGCTGGTAACCAGGTAACATTAATAAAAGTGACTTGAGCTTGTGTTTTGGTTCGGTTTGGGTTTTTTAAAGTTTCTTTTGCCTTTACTGACACCTGTCCCATGTGAGAAGGCATGTCCTAAACTGGCAGTGACAGCAACATTGATTTTCACTGGAAGATTTTACAATAGTACAATTCATAATGAACTAAAATTATTTTAGAAATTAAGAACTGCTAAAGAATTTCTGTGTCTGCATCCAAAAATAACCCCCAAAACCTGTGTTTATACCCAGTGAGATAACCCAATTCCTTTACCACCAGCGGTGGGGTGTACATATATTTGGAAGAAGTGACCAAATACACTCTTGCCTGTTTCTGTGCTTCCAGGAAGCAGAGTGCAGTGTTTTCAGCACAGGAAAAGCCACTTCCCAGGATTTCTGTGAACACAGCTCCCTGTCCAAGCTGCAGTCGTGCTAATTTGACAGCAGGCGGGTGTTCACAATAGGGAACTGCTGTGTCACACTCAAAGGGGCAGAGCTAGGACTGAATAAATATTCACACTCCCCTGTGCCTGGTTTAACAGCTAAGTCTTTGAAAGGAGTTCTCTGAAATACTTGGTCCCTTAGAGGAGTCCCTCCAGGTAACAGCTGCTGAATGCCAGGGTTCAAAATGCCTGAACCCCTTGTGTCCAGATTCGTTGTCAAGCAACTCCTCTCTTTTTGAAAGTTGCTTTGACTAGGATTCAGTGACTCCTGCAGTATCTCATATGCTAAGTGCTCAAACACCAACATAAAACAGAGATCTGAGAACAGCTTTTGCACTCCTGGGAGAGTTTCTGTGAATCTGCTGAGGAACCACTGTGTCTCACAGCACTGCAGTTTGTCTTTATCTCATCTTCTCACTGCCCTCTATTTCCAAGGAAAAAAGCCCAAAACCAAGGAAAGCTTGTGATGCAGTCACAAGGGAGAGGTTGTCCAGATCATCAGTAATGTTGCATTTGGGTTACCAAAGCTGAGGGAACAATGTTCCTGCATCCCACGGTGCTTGCAAAAAGCACTCTGCATTTGGGAGTTGTGGTTCACACACTTCTGTGCATTGTAACAGAGCTGCTTAAGGAAGGACTGGTGGTTACCCGGTCCTAAATGAATGTCCATCATTCCTGAGGTCCAGTGGTAGCAACAGCTGCAGGTAACCATCTACCAAGGCATATTTCAAAGCAGGTTTATATCTCTGTGCAGCTATAGTGCCTGAGGATGCCCAGGGAGCCTTTGCACCTCCCTCTTCTCTCCCTCCCTCTCTCCCAGCTGCATTTGCTGATCCACTCTGTGCTGCAGCTGCCCAGGGAGAGCGTGGGGAGGGTGCTGCTTCCTACACCAAGATCAGGCCAGGAACTCGTGTGATTTTTGTTTCTGCACAACTAACTCCTACCCGGAAACCTACTGAAAAGAGAGGAAAAAACAAATCCTCTTTATTCCCAGCAGCAGAAAGGGGATTTTGTAAGCTACTAAGTAACAGGTGTGAGGGGGTGGTGAGGAGTTACTACCTGCATAAGATTATTTTTGTAACAGCTGTGTGCTTGTAGCATTGCTTGAAACAAGTGAACGTGCATGTGAGCTCTGCCCACTGGGGCTCTCAGGGGTTAATCCACAATCCAGGGATCCAGAGCACAGCTAAGGATTTGACTAACGACTTTAAGCTTTTCTTATATGAAGAATAGAAAGTATAAGACAATTCACCTCAGGGACTATTATGCTACCAGTACAGCTCTAGACAATTTGAGACCTGCAAACAGGCCTCCACAGCAAGAATTAGAACACCAGTCGTGCTCAACAGAGGCTGAGGAAAGCTGCCAAGCTAAGGAGGAGCGAGCCTCCACAGAAATGTTTGTTGGTACTGCTGTTCAGCTCTCCACTGCCCTCCTTTAGGGAATCCCTTCCCAGGAAGAACCTGGCTGTGTTTGATAGGTGCAGCAGCTTCTTGTGCCTTAAGCACCATGTCAGAGGCTGCGTTTGTGCAAGTCCTCTGCCGTTCTGCAGCGGCATTTGAGGCGTGTGGTGAGAAACATGCTGGCCTAAGTTAGTCTCAGGAAGCAGTCTCCTGTTTGGCTGTAAAGCAAATCCAGGTCCCTGGGACAAACATTTTCATCAAGCAAGGAGGAGAAGGAAGCATTGGATCTCATCAAAGGTTTTTGCTCTGCCAGCCTGAGGAAAAACTCTGTAGCAGGAACTAGTTTCTAACAGTGGAGGAGCTGGGTCAGGTGCACCTGAGAAACACTGCTCTGCAATGTGAATTAGCATAATACTAAAAAACTATACCCTGCCTTCCTTTCCAGCTGAGCTGGACTGAGATACAGCTCCTGGAGGAGGAGTACACAGCTCTCAGTGAACCTCTCTGAAGAGACAGAGGCCCTACCCCATGTCATCCTAGGCCCATCAGCTCCTTCTTGGTGTGTGGTGGGGCTCTGAGAGCCACAGCTCCAATATAGAGGCTGACAGTGGAGCACTTTGAAGATTAGGCCAGGTGGGAGAGGCCCCTTTTCCTCACTCTGAGAGCGTTTAGAAGAAGAGAATTGCCTCACAGACTTGTGTGGTTAGGTTTAGAAGACTTTCGTAGTGATGAAAGTGGTTGCCTCACTTTCCCAGCCACACCCATCTTGTGTCATTTTTGTGTGTTCTGTTTATCTGAGAGGGGATTGAGCTGCAAAAGGGAAGGACAAGGACAGCAAAGCAGAGGATCAAGTAACAGGATACTGAGGTATGCAGTCAGGGCTGTCCAAGGACAACTTCTACACAGCCATGCACCTGAGCAGCACAGCCTGGAGCAGAAAAATAAACCAAACCTTCTTTTCTCATACCACGTGTGACTGACTGCAGCCAAGAGGGTGAGGTGGAGTGCTGGGAGCAAGGGAGCACTCAGGACAAATGGATCAAGCATTCCCAGACCGATTCCAGACCTCATGGCCTCGCTGTCTTCCTAACACCAACTAGCCTCCTAGTGTTATAGTCTTCAATTTCCATTCTCTTGTGTGGACACATCTGCATGGATGCACACACGCTTGACACCTCCTCACATGTGCGTAATCCCTTGGCATCCCCAAGTGTATCTGCAGGGAAGAAGGGAGGCCTTTACAGTGTGAGACACTTTAGAGATCTCTGGTTAGGCTGATCATGTCAAATGTTGCGATCATATAAAGCCGTTTCTCTCAGGTCTAACTTCAAACTGAAACTCTAAAAGCAGGCTAGAAGAAAAGCAGTCACTGTTACCAAACTCATCAGAAAAGCTGAAGCACAGAGAGAAGAGATTTGCTTGCATTAACCAAGAACAGAAAGAGCAGAGGACCAAAAGGAAACCTGGAGTAAAAACCAGTTGATGAGAGAGGAGAGTGATTATAAAGTCTTTCTTGGATCAAAATGCAAACTGGAGGATTAGCAGCAGCAAGCACCTCTCTAAGTCAGACGTGAAATGTTCCTATTTTCATACACAATTAGCCTCACTAGAGCAGTAAGAGCTGCCTCGAGTTTCCTTAATGTAATCATTGCTTGTGGAAAATTTCCTCTTGCATCTTTGTTACAGTTTCTCCCACAACATATCTCCCTGAATAGGTGATCATTTCAGTCAGAGTGTGAGGAAACATCTGGGCCCATCTGGCTCAATTAAAGTGCCTTGTTCCAAAAGCATAACCCATCATTTACTGCTCATCTTGTTGTATTTTCACTTTTGTCTGAAATTAGGACACGCTCAGAAACGCTAATTATTTTATGAATCATCTAACATCAGACTTGATACATCTTTTTCCGTTGTTGTTGTTGTTGTTGTTGTTATGCAGAGCCCTTATGTTCAATTCTTTTGTCCACCAATACCAACGTGTAACGCTGTCTGGCTTATCTCATGTCACAGGCACTGAATGAAGCCTTCCTAGCAGTGAAGCTGGCCATGCCTGTGGCAGTGTGCTCTGCATTCCCGAGGCGTCTGCTGGCTGGCAGATGGAGCCTGTGGCCTCGGGAGGAGGCAGCTCCTGCTGTGCCCCGGCAGGACGGTGGTGCTGTCAGCCTGACAGGCTGCACCGACCCAGGGCTCGGCATCGTTTGCAGCCCAACAAGCCTTTCACCCAGACACGCACCAGGCCTCCAAAGTGCACACATAAAACCTCTTCTGGGGCCAAAGCACGCTCAGCGCTCGCTGCTAGGCACAAACCCTGCCACCCCAAGCCCAGCATCAGGGCAGCTCCTCAGCAGAGGGTGGAAGCTGTAAAAGGTGTCATGCCCCACAGCTCAGCATGGCTGTCACAGGCCGAGCAGCAGGAGGGAAGCCTGTGGGAAGTGCCTGTCCCTCTGTGGTACCAGGGAAAAGCCAGGCTGAGCAGCAGGGCCTCTTGTGCTGTTGTATGACACAGAGGTGTGTCTCTTACAGAAGGGCACGTAAAAGACTTAAGAAGTGCAGCTTTGGACCATAAGGAGAACCTTGGATCCCTTGCTTTTTAGCTGCTGTGACAGGAAGAGGAGCAGGGGCAGGCCTCCCCAAGACACTTGGGACAGGATTTACAGGACATGCAACAATAGGCAGGTTCCTCTGGTCTCCTGCATGAGGTATGTCAGGGGGAACCAGCAGGAGCGGGAGAGCATGGAGGCCTGGTTGAAGGCACACAATTCCTTTTATTCAGTTCATTGTCCCGTGGCACAAATGGGTACATTACCATGACACCAGCCCCTGCAGAAGGACAGACCCTTGCATTTGCAAGGTCAGCGGTTCTACTGCTTCAGGCTCACAACATCATAGACACTGTATCAAGCTTCCTAGAAACCCCAGGATATGATAGCCCTGGAGCCAAAAGAGTAAACATACAAAGACTCTCTTCCAGGGGTCCAGACCACACAAGGCAGGTGGATCTAGTTCAGGGTCCCTGGGGAAGCAGTGTACAGACTCCCAGCTATCATCCTTGCTTCCAAAGGGTTTGCTCTGAAGTCAGAGGTCCAAGACCACAGCAGGTACCCAGAAAACGAGAGCTTCCCTGCTTCCTGCTGCAGCCTCTGTCAGCCCTGGAGCAAGCGCCTGCAAACAGTTCCCCTGCAGCAATGCAGAGCCAGCTCCCTTGTCAGCTCCTGGTGTTGTGCCTGCAGTAGCAGGAGCAGAACCAGCTTTGCCTAGCGAGGTATTTCTGCCAGACGTAAGACCCTGGTCATGCAGAGCCTCAGGGTCCAGTTGGCCAGCAGTGGCTCCCACTGCACAGGATGCTCCTGGTCCTGGTGACAGTGCAAACTGTGATATTACACACAGTAGAGAGGCGGGAAATGGCTTGTGCCGTCTCATCTTCCATGTCCCCAGGGCTGAAATGTCCATATTAAAAGTAAGAGATTCTAAATGCATGTGTTATTTGCTAGAGATCAATTACAGATCAGTTTAAACAGCTGATCTCCCACTGAATTCACTTCTTTATTATACAATTTATTAGAGGATTATTCAGACAGCTCAGCTGGACCTTACTAACACATCAATATTTATTCTGCCCTTTAGCAAGAAGCAGAAATGCAAAGCATAATTTTCTTACTAAACTCTCCTGCTGGGAAGGCTGTACCTTGCCAATGCCACAGAAATCCTCTCTGTCCTCCATGAAGTCTTGTGGCCTCAGGCCAACCCTCTCCTGGGCCTGGCTTGGGAACACAGCCCAGGTGGCACCAAAGAGATCTGCCCAAGCCAGGGAGCCCACGCCGGTCACTGCTGTGGAAACCTGAGTTGTAGCTAAAAAGGTAAGTGGGGAAATGACCACTTCAGAATTCAAAAAGTGCCATAGTGAGAAAAACAGATAAATCACCACTATTTCAGATGACCCTGATGCTGGAGTTTCAGAGATCAATAAGCAGATAGTTCTGCAAAAGCCACATATCTGAAAACAAGTCTCTGCCTCAGCACATATTTGCCTAAGGTGCTGGGCTGCTTTCTTGTTCATGCTTACTTCTCCAAAAATAAATAACTTCGGCATCAATAACTGGATGTGTGAAACATGGGCAAACATTACTTCAGACACAGTCGAACATCAGAAAATACAAAATACATAGACCTGTAGGGCCTGTACTAAAGGCATGAAAATCTATTTTTAAATCTATTCTAATTTTTTAGAAGCTGCCTAAGTGATCAGAAGTATTGACCTCCCATCGCAAAGTCCATGGTATTGTAGGCTGTTTTAAATTCCTTGTAACTCTTGGAAATTCCTGACAGAGTAAAGGGTGTGTTTGCTCTCCACAAACGTATCACTGAAAACAGAATTTCTGACATTTCATTCAAAGAGGCCTTGGATTTGCCTTCTCTCACCTAGAAATTGTAACCTTGTAGCTCAGCCATACTAACAACAGATCTTGGGCTTCATGGCATTGCTTTACTAGACCTGAAGTTGTCAGGCCTTAAATGTATCTTTGCTGATTTTGACCGCCTCTGCAAAATCTGTGAAGATGCATCACCTGCAATTTACCTTAGTCACTTACTGTCTAGCTTGTCTCAGCTGCAACAGCAAAATTGTCCAGTGCCTGCTCTTGTCCTGTGGCTTTGAGCTTTTTTTTCTTTGAGCTATTGCCTCAAATGTCTTTCAGTGTAAGTTTTGTTTACCTTGTGCAATTGTGTTGCTCTTCCTTCCTAAGAAATTGTCTTATACAAAGAAACAGCAAACCTGAATAATCATGGTATCATTAACCCTGGGGACCCACAGGAGACAAGAAAGTATAACCTACCAGTATGTGCGAGGTTGATACATACAGAGATCTCCCTAAATGTATCCAAGAAAAAGAAGAAAAATAGTAACCCTTACCCACAAAGCATTTTCCTGGAAAATGCCGTGAAATGCCAATGAGCAATGAACAGGAAGGGAAAAGGTAGGATATTGGTGAAATAACCAATGCTATAAGCAAAGCATTATCCCTTTTAGGGCAAACCTTTTGCTCTTTTCTTAGGTTGGAGAAGCCAGCTCAGGAGCAATGGTGTGCCCAAGAAGAAGCCAGGACATGTCCAGGTTCTTGAGCTTCAAGAAAACTCCTGCCCCTTGTCCTGTCACTACATGTTCTTTCCAAAAATCCCTCTCCCTCCTTTTTATAAGCGCCCTTTAGCTGCTGGAAGGCCTCAATGAGGTCATCTCAGAGCCTTCTCTTTCCATGCTGAACAATCCCAGCTCTTCACAGGAGAGCTGCTTCAGCCCACTGATGATCTCTGTGGCCCCCTGGGAACTCACTCCAGTGGGTCCATATCCTTATGCAGGGTCTACAGAGATGGACTCAGTACTTCCGGTGGCATCTCACAAGAGCAACGTAGGGAGGGAAAATTCATAAGACTAAAATAATTTCTAAGAGGAAGGTAAAGAAAAAGTGCTTGGTTTTCTTTACCTTGAACTCGAGTGACTTCCTGGAAGAAAATGCAGGGGTGGGTCTGGCAGGAGGACACGGTTGGCACCATAGGTAGATGTGTGACTTCTCCTGTGCCATGTCCAGTGGGGATCATTACAACTGATGCAGCCTTTGTCCTGTTAAGGGATGCAAAGGTACACCGCTGCTCCGCACAACTGGAGCTTCATTTCACATTTCTGGATAAGAGCATGGTCTTCTAACATCTCTTTCCTTGCATGTTTCTGCAGAAATTGCAAACACTGCTAGGAGAAATGAGGAATGTATTTGTACTATTGAGAAATGTATTTGCATTTCAGTCTGTCTGTGGAAAAGGATATGAAGTATTAAATGCCACCATGGATCACAGCAACAGGAATTCCAGCCTATGCTAAAGATCTGCTGAAAAATTCAGCAGATTCTGATCTTCCAGCATCAGGAGTAATCTTCTAATACTATTTGCATAGCACTGAAATTAAAGAACTGCATTTATCATTTCTCAGTTGAAGCAGACACATTACACTTGACAGCAATGGAATTAAAAGTTGAAGCTCATCTGATTTTATTTACCTTACACAAGATGCTTGATCATATTAAAATGTAGTTTCCAATCATTTATCCAGGTAAAACTCAAACTTTGTTTTTAAAGGTCTTATTGGTGTCGAATCCTTTTGAATTGCTGTCACTTAGGCTGAGTTTTATACCATCCTGTACAAGGATGAACAAATGCACATCCATCTTCCTTTGAAACTGTGGACATTTTTTTTCAGACAAGAAACATTCCAGGACAGAACTTGATTATTCAAGATGCTGACCAGATTAATTTTGTGGCATTCGTGGTGGGGCACAGGAACACTGGTGAGAGATTGGCCTTCTTCTGAGAGCACTTGTGGAGGATGCTAACCCTGGGTCTAGTGCTGGACCATGCAGGCAGGTGCCCTTTGCAGTCACCCAGGAACCTCCCCCCAGTCACCTCAACAACCTCACACGGGGTGAAGCAGCCTGGGCAGAACAGTCAGGGCAGCCTCATTTACTCAGAGCAAGCTTGCACTGTACAGTACAGCTTGCACTGCCAGGAAGCTTTGGGGGCTTAGTCTTTTTCACCTCCTCCCACTGCAGCTCTCTGAGCACCTGCATTCTCAATATTCCCTGTGTGTGCTGAAGGGCTGAGCACATGCAGTGCATCTGGGATCTACCTGGGTGTTTACTGCACGGCCCCTTGCTCTCCTGTGCTGTTTCCAGTCTGTGTGTCCAACCCCACATCCGATATTCCGGGATTCCTGTGGTCCATGTCTCCTCTTCCTCATTCTCCAGCATGGATTACTTTCTTCTGTCCACTTATTGGTGCACCTGTTCGCATGGGGTAGGAGTTAAAAGGAGCTGTGTGCTCTTGGAGGGCTGAAGGAGACAGCAGTGCCCTGTCTGGAAACAGGGGCAGCTGCACAGCACATTCCTCAGCAGAGCTTGGGTAGAGAAGCTGGGTGCCTCTGCTGCTCCTCCAGCTCCAGAGAGCTGTGAGCTCTGCCTCAGGCATTGTCAGCCTGTGAATTCAGACGTCCAAAAGCAGCCCTTTTTTGCAACATTCACATACAAACTGCACAAACACATTCAAAATGCTTAGTAGTAAAATATAAAAACTATGCGGTGTGAGTGTGAAATGGCGATGAACGCATCATTCTGCCAGCAGATGGCAATCAAAACAAAGAAACATGATTACTGATGCACAAGAATTCCACATGAAGTCATCTGCATTTCATTCAGGGGAGCAATGCAGCTGCCACCCACCACGAGGGCTTACATGGTGGAGGGTTGGTGGGCCGAGGACAGGGCAAGAAGAACTGCCTGCATTAGAAAAAGCAGAGCATAAAATGATGTCCCTTCTGCCTCTCCCCCTTGGATGAATTCCTAGGAAGATTTTATAAGAAACCCCCAAACACCCTTTAATACATCTGAAGATGGTAAACAGTTGCAGTTCAACTCTCCACAGGAGATGTGGTCCTCATGATGTCCCACACACAGGAGAAGAAATAAAGACGTCTGACAGAGGCTCGTACCTTGCACACGTGGGGCAGCAGCTGCAGTGGGTGCACAGAAGCAGGTGAGGAATTTCCAGGTCTAATAGGTGTTAGGCTCATTGTGGTAGGAGCAGCAGAAAAGCCTAGGGAGGAGAAGTGAGTGGGGGAAGAAAAAGGGAGGGCAGCTTCCATAGTGAAGGTAGTTTGAGAAAAAAAGAATGTTGGTAATAAAACAAAAATTATAAAACCACCTGCATTCATCCCTGGTTTCATGATGAGTCAGTAAAGGCATGAGAGGCAAGTTTAGCCATGCTATATAAAAATGTCTCAGCATGAAACTACATAGAATATACACTGGGTTCAACAGCCTTAATTCAATCCATTGAAAAAACATTTAGGAGTCCAGCTCCTGTGGTTCACACATCCCTAGAACAGAACCTGGCACCTTATTTGCCTCTAAGGTGAGCCACAGGATGTGGACAGAGCAGGTGTGCAGCAAGAAAGGAAGAGCTAGGACACATCACAGCAGCTAACTGCTGCAGGTGACTGTTTCTGGTTCTGCTTCGCTGGAGGTGAGTTTCCACATGAAGTTTAGTGAATCCATTGCTTTAAAAACTTCTGAAGCCCAGAGAAAGGTGAAATCTTGGAACTGGTGACAAGTGGGAAGTCTTTGGATCAGACAGTCCACTAACACCTTCTAGGAGTGCTGTCAGCAGCATTTTTGAGCTTCATAATGAGACTGACATTAATGACTGGGCTAGCAGGGGTCAGGAGAGAAGCAGACCCAGCAGAGCACCAAACTCACACACTAAGCTATGAAACACTCACTTTCACAGCAAACACACCAAACATCCCTGCAATGGCAAACCAAGGCTTGTAATTTAAAGTAGCTTCCTCAGCAAGCTGGATGAGCTGTTTCTTCATGTTTCCCCTTGCACATTAGAAGTGTGATGAACACATTGCATATTGTCAGGGAGGCAGTGCACTGACAATCCCATCTCCTGCAGAGTACTTGCACTGTCCTGCTGCTCACCAGAGCCGTGCACAAAGAAACAAGCATTGCAGTTCACCAATTAATAATGGCCTCACTAAATGTGGGCCCCCAAACACCCACACACAGACAATTACTTAAGTCTTGGGTCTGCCAGCACCATTATATACCAGAAAACTTCACAGCCTTCATTTTGTGTGTGCCCAGAGCTTTGATTAGGAGCTGAAGCCACTCTAGGAGAACAGCCAGCAGCTTTACAGATTAAAGGAGTTGAGGAGTTCTTACAAGTTTATACTAAATGGGATCCTTCTAGTTCAAGTCTTCACCTATCTGCGTGCTCCATTTTCCCCTCTTCAGTGTTTTTTTTGCCCAAAAATCTACCAGAAGTCTTCCTCTCACCCTCCTAAGAGAGGCAGTGCTGAGGCAGGGCAAATCATGTCCTCTCCAACACTACAGTAACCAGGTCAGGTGTCTGTAAGTGCAGACTTGGAAGATTTTAATTGCTACAGGCTGCTCTGCACACCATAGTACAGACTGTTTCTGCTGCCTTTTTTAAATACCCCATTCACTCTGTTTGCTTTACTTGATACTGAATTTATTGCCATGCTATTTCTTTGTTACGCATGCTGCCTAACTGGTGTAATTACTGACACTAGCTAGCTTGACTTTTCAGGATTTCTATCTGCTGTGTTCTCCCAACTCAAGTCTTTCTAAATACATGTCACAGTAGCCAGAAGCCTTGCATACTGCAAAGAAAGATGCCCTTGACTAACATTATCCTCCTTTGCTGCAGTGGTGAAAGACCAGAAGTAGGTATCCATACGTTTTTCAGCATCTTCACATGTTAGGAATAAACTGATTAGCAGCAAAAGCAGCAGCCTGTTCTGTATGTGATACAAGGAGAAAGGTCTTTTAGCAGCTTGTCACTGCGTAATCTATGATAAATTCTTGTAAACCCATCAGATTATTCAAAGTAGTAAGCAGGATATGAAAAACATTATCCGATAGCAATGGTCTTTCCCTAAGAGAATGTAGTTTGCTTGCTAGTGCTTCCCTTTCTTGTCCCATGCATTTACACCCATCCTTCTCTGGTCATGCCTGTCCATTCTCTTGCCACCTTCCTGTTTTTCACCCTCCTCCATGGTAATCCTGTACTTCTGTTAACTTTAAAAGAAGCTTTCTCAATGTCACCGAGTGGTTTGTTCCCACCGATGAAAGACCCTGCTTGCCCATTCTTTGACAGCATGGAGCCAAAGATGCTTCTGGGCACCTTGTCAGTGCGCTCCCAGCAGCAGCTCACCCTTTGCCATGACACATTCCCTCAGATTCCTGCCATCTGCAGTCCTTCATTGCCGGATGTGTCCCCCCACCATCCCATACAAGCTGCTCAGTCCTCTCTCCTGCCTCAGGTGTGTCCATGTGCTCCTGCCCTCATCTCTTTGATTACTGCTGCACACTTAGGCCAGAGCTTCCCCTGGGCAATGGAAAATCACTGCACCAGATCCTGTGCGAGGAGCCCCTCAACCCAACATGGGCATTGAGAAAATGCAGCTGCCAAACCCCAGGGCACACTGCAGCGATGCCTCTCCAACAGAAGAGACACTTCTGAAGAGCCACTTAGCTCCTAACAGGTTCAGACAACCTGAACATACTAATCAGAACCACTTCTCTAACATTTGCAGATCGTTCTGGAAGAGGCAGTGGAAATGCTTTGGGTGTTAAGGCCATTTCTCCCTTGGTAAAGAAGGAAACATACAAAGTTATTTTCTTTGTTTTAATTGATCACTGGTTAAATTGTACTACATTTCAAAGCAAAATAATCTGTTCAAGGACATTGTACCAAACATTAAATCTACTCTTAAACAAGGCTTAATTTGACTATTTCACCTTATATACATACAGGTATAAGTTTCGTTTCACAAGTAGCAAAATTACACAGTACATTGCATTTCCTGAAAGATGGCAAAAACAGGACTTGAGTGTCTGTTCTGTCCTTCCACACACTCCAAATCAGAAAAAAAACACAGGTATTGAAAGTACAGTCACAACTACAGGTAAATACAATAAGGACCTCAGAGCAAGCCAAGACCTTATGAGAGATGACAATCACTTCTGGAAATCTACATTGCAAATATACAGTACATTCCACTAAAGAGTTTTGGGAGTTCCCACAATGCCTCTTAATCCCCTTTTGGTAATAAAAGCTTCTATGACAACATGTATCCTTCATAAAAAGTACTGAATTTGTATTTTTGGAGCATACGTTGGAAGCTTAACGCAGTGTAAACTGCAGTCCATGATAAGCTCACCCAAAGAGAGAGTAAGCAAGCATCGCAAGATTGATCAAGTTCAGAACCAGAGGTCAGCTCTTCGTCACTGGGCTTCTGGGTGCGAGAGCTGCTCTGCACCAGGGACAGGCTCAGAAGAGTGGGAAGTGATACATTCCTTTTACAGCTTTCGCAGGTCAATCACCTGCAAGTTCTTGACAGAAAACGTCAACTGACTCATACAAGATTAATTTGAGATTATTTACAAAGCAGCTGTTACACTGCTACTGTTAGTCAATTAAGGACACAGCTAAGGAGCAACAAGTTTCCACATTGACGCTATCCCTGAAACACTTCTGTGAGCAGCAGAGAATGCAGCAGCCAGCAAGTATGCAAACACACTGCCACTGCTAGGGAAACTGCAGTCTGGCCTCGGGAGAGGGAATGGTGCACAGGACCCAGCAGCCCCAAAGGCCTGAGGAGATTTCTGTTACGCTCAAACTCCGCTTTGGTTTGTGCAAAATACTAATCTTGTGCATGTAGTTTTTACAAACAAACTGTTGCTCTGTGCTTGGCAAGACAAAATGGGAGCAACTGTCCAGAATTACCAAGAAAATGGAGGTAAACAAGGCATTTTTCATGAGCACTAGCTACTCTCACAAGTACAACACCAAGGATCCTGCCACTGTTCCAAGGAAATGTACTTCATCAGCACTGTTGAAGGTTTTCTGTTCTGCACTTGCTGAAGAAGCTACCATTGATTAGTGAATAGCTGAACTTGACCCCACTAACAATTCTGAAGAAGTTTTCCTTCCAGGCTTTTCGTTTAACTAACCACTAACACTCTTTGCTGCTCCTAAGGAACTCTGACAGCACTAGGACACACTAAACAGGCATGCCCGAGGTTGAGGACACCAACTGATTTCCTCCAACGGGGATAAAATACATCACTTGTTTCTATCAGATGGACTCCAGCCACACACACAGCACATACCAATTCTTCTTCACAGATCTCTAAAAGTTATGTTGCTGGATTCCCCAAGTCTAACAGCAATGTAACACAAGCAATTTAATTTAAAAATAACTACTGGAAACCTGCCCAATCATTTTTTAAACCTGCTTTACAGAAACTTCTGGGGGGAAAAAAGCTAAGGACTTAATACTCCTACCTGTTACAGTCAGACAGCAGCACTCTAAAAGGGCTGGAAAAGCAGGCTGCAAACCAGGTTCTCTCTGCTAGCCTAGACATGTTTTTGGCAGAGGTAGGTAGCAATAGGTCAGTGGAGAGAGAATTAGAAAACAGTATTTCAGACGTACTTTAGAGCCCTGGTGTTTTTCTCTACTCTTCCTTTAATCTCTCTTGTGCTGTTTTCCTTTTTCCTTGCAATAACCATCTCAATAACTTTTGGAAATAACTTTTGGAAAGTGAGCTCCAGTAGGCTGCAAACAGTGCATGACTTTAGTCAGGTGCTGTTACCAGACAGAGGAACAACCAACACGGGCCAGCAGGCACCACGATTTGCTGCAAGAGTCAAGGAGGTGCTTCACAAGAGAACCTCAAGTGCCCCATGCAAAGCCTGGTAGGCACAGTATCAACCTGCTGGCAACACCCAGTCACCTCAGCTTCAAGCTTCATGGCCAGCAGAAGCAGATATGAAGTCCAGCTTCCAGGGCACAGCTTCAACACTTCAAAATTGTGCAGTGAACAATTAACATGAATGGGAAATACACATTTTTAGGAAAGAGAGAATCATTTTTTCCTGAAGCCTGTTCGAAAAGCTTTTCAGTTTGTGCACACTAAGAATACAGCTACAGTGTAATGTGTGTGTAATCATTTGAGTGCACTCCTAGTCTATAGAGCAGACAGACAATTAATAACCAAGTACAAAGCACGCAAAAGGTTGAAAAGCCCTCATTCCCAGATTTTCTACCATTTTTTTTACTGTTTTAAGATGAGTTCATACAACTGCTGGACTTTTTCTTCCAAATGACCCTCTCCTATAAAAGTGACATTAAGACTCAATACACATTTATATGACATATACTTTAACTTCCCTCTTCCCACGTTCTTGCAGCTAACATAAAAGCCTTACACAAAGAAACACCTTTAGTGGTCCTCATGCTGCTTTGTGTTTCACAGAAAACAAAACTTCAGTTTATTATGTTCATATAAACCACTTGAACTTTTTTTGATTGCCGAATTACAGTTTGCTTACAGAATCTTAGTGAAATCCCCATTGTTTGCACATTCTTGTATGTAACACAGATAAATGGCACAGTTACAAAAAAAAACACAACCAAAACACCCTACCTGAAAAAGTTTCATTGTCAAGATTTATCGGTTTACCAAACCAAGCCTCTCCCAGATTTTTAGCAGCAAAATTCAATTATGTAGAAAGGAGCAGGACAGAGAAATCAGTCAGTTCCCCCACTGAGAACCAGAGCTGCCTAAGCCATAAAATAAGCTGAGCGGCTCTGTCAACCTGACTGAAGTTTCAGTAATTATCTAATGGCTCTTGGAAGAATCCGTAGCCAAATGTCTTGATTTTCCATAATTTTAAAAAGAGAGAGCTAATTTCAAGAGATCTTCAGTTCCAGGTAAAATACTCACTCATGTTTTTCCTGCTTACTTAAATCACATCTCAGATTCTTCTCTGATGTTTCACAAGAAGATTTTGCAAGCAAGAGTAGAGAAATTAAAAAAAGATTAATGTAGACATCACCCAGAAAATGCTACCAAATATACAAAGCAGAGGAAGATGTTTTCCTCCCAATTTTCATGTTTTAATTTTTTAAACACGTATTTCAAGAAAAGAGCAATTAAAAATGTATGCCTCAGAATTAAGTTGCCTATACATGCTGAATGAACATGGGTTTCTAAAGCAGTCCCTCCTTATTCTAAGCAGCTCCCTCAGAAATGCTTTATCTCTCAACTGTATATAGCACTACAGTCAAAGTTACTATATATCTGTGTCCATCTTTTTAAACCTATTACTAGATATGATTTGCCCTAGAACTGTAAAGAGCCATGCAGGTCTCCCACAAACCTATCCTA
Source organism: Monarcha castaneiventris obscurior (assembly GCA_026261815.1). Taxonomy (NCBI): domain Eukaryota; kingdom Metazoa; phylum Chordata; class Aves; order Passeriformes; family Monarchidae; genus Monarcha; species Monarcha castaneiventris. Next base: position 158,345 of record JAMPIT010000227.1, read on the forward strand.
CCAGCAGAAGCCTTTAATTTCCATGAATGCAGAACACATACACAAAGAATTAATGAAGCGTCCAAAGGAAAAAGGATTAACCCTTACTTTAAATCAGACAGCAAGTTACATACTTTTATGAAGAAATCTACTGAGATTTAAGACTGCTTCAAAGCAGTAACTGAAATACAACAGCAGCTATGAATAATATATAACCTTCCTGATCCATAACTGATCCTAGCTTCATCTTAAAAAAAAAAAATAAAATCACAGCAGCTGAATATATATGCAAATATACACAAACAAAACCTTTGATCAGAGGTTAATAAGTAACTGTGTTTTATCAGAGCTAGAGACTAGACATTGCAAATGTTCAGCAGTCTCTAACCCGTTGCTCTTGGGCTGGTGCAGCAGTGGAAAATCTCATCCAACACACCCTTCAGGTGGCATTAGAATCTTGTGTTTCCTGTTCAGATGTTGCTCAGCTGAACAGTTACCTCTGCTAATAATACAGCTTCCCTCTCAGTTAAGCATGCAAAATATATAAAAAGGCAAGTGATCAAAATATCCCCTTGAATGCCCAACTGCACGGTATTAAGAGACTGCTGCTGAAGATTTAATACCCCAGCACTAAATGTCAACATTTTTAAACTTGATATGAAAATTGCATTTTGTTATTACACAAAGTATAACAGTCATTGGTCGTTTGCATCATCCACCACCAGCACCAGTGAAAAAGTGCCTTCTGAACACAGATGAGAAAACATGGCAAGTTTCGTTACCAAGCTGTGTCTCTACTCATCCTGCACTAAGCGATGCATGGAAATAGGTGAGCAGAAATTCAACAGTCTACCAACACACACCATGTTTCCACATGCACTGGTGCCATGCGTATCTCAAAAATACAGAAGTTAAAACATGCAGCAAAATGTTTGTTAAAGCACTTTAAATGCTCTCCAGGTGATAATGAGTGATTTAATACTCAGACAAATCAAAGCACAGTAAAAAGGTTTGTGCTTACACTTCAAGTTTTAGAGTAACATTGTTTCTATCAGAGTATCCGAAGTGCAATGAAATGAACGTTCCACTGAATTCAGAAGCAAGAGACACCATTTAAAGAACTAGGAGAATAAGCACAGGTCAGAGTACTGCAATAAATAACAAAACTGCAGGAACATGCAGACCTTAGAGTCAAAATTTCTTCTGAGATTCATGATACGTAAAAAAAAAAAAAAAAAAATAAAAAAAAAAATCAAGAACAACCCTGTCTGACTTTCCCACATGTGGTGTCTTTTTGGCTAAACAACTGTCACTCTATTGTAAGGAACACAGATACTACCAGAAAACATTATTTACAGATTGATTATCAGACTGATTATATAAAATACAGATGAAAATATACACCCTTAGGTTTGAAATAAGCCAAGCAAACTCACTGCTGCTAACTAAAGCACTTTGAAGAAGGCGACAGGCACCAAATATCAAAATTGAATCACAAAACTACTCAAAGTAACAGACAAATTTGGGAAGGTAGAGGTACAGCAAAGATCAATTAAGTTGGAATGATTTATAATTAATACTAGCCTATCGGGAATTATTTAGCTTCATTAAAATTCTATTTTTCTTATACAAAACTGAAGAGAAACCTTTACTCCCAAACTGTGATTTCTACAGGTACTCAGCAGCTTTTGTCTTAATGCATCTATGTAATGCTTTGTACTCTACATCTTACAAAATACATCCCCACATTTAAGTGCATGACTAGAAACCGTGCTGAAGTCATGGAAAAGCGCTTCATAAATCTCAGGCGCAACAATCAGCTCCAGTTTCTGGAAGCAGTTCTGTGAAAGGTGAAGTTTCAGAAAAGGGACTTCGATCCCTGGTTTTCGAACTCTGACCATGCATCATTCAATTCCATGAAGATCATTTTGGCATATTGCTCATATGGTTGTCCTGTGGCCTGGAAACAGAACATATCATAAGCATAAAATATTAGGAATTAGGTCACTTAGGAAAGATCCCACGCCTTTTGTATTTGCACTTATTCAGACTGCTTTGTCAATATAATTTTACAGACACAGAACCCTCTCCAACCTTATCCAAAGCTTGCCGTGAGTATTTAAACAAATCCAAATCCTTGGTTTCCTTACTTTACCTTCAAGCTTTCAGTATAATTCATGAGTAATTGAAACTTAGCTAAAAACAGTTTTCAAAGCTGTTCTTTTTATAAATAGTTTTAGTTATTATTACTTACTAATCAAATTAAAGTAATTTTTTAAATTGCTTCCTGAGAGATCTTGCAGTAGTATACAAGGACAAAATCTGAGTCTTATTTAGGACAACTTCTTTTGAATGGGATTCCCTGGAAAAAATCTGTTGCTGGTTGTGAACTAAGACTTGACTGCCATAGCACTTCCTGTGTGTTTGCTTCCATACTCAAAGATAGTTATGCTCCTCATGCCCTGCCTGTTTCACAGAAGCCCTGACTCTGGGCCAACACAATCCAACCTTCGTGGTTAATAAAGATCCAGTCCCAAAAGATGGCTCTCTCCAACATAAAAGGGAAGTCCCAGAGCCCCCTCCAGAATCCTTCCCCTTCTCCTACTGCTTAGCTTTTGCTACCTGCAGTACTTTATTGACCCTTTCAGAGAGTGCTTTAATAGGTAAGGGGCAGAATAAAAGAACAAGGAAGACAAATATGGCTTAAAGAGAGCTGTGTTCTGATCCTGATGCATTAGGGGGCTTACAGAAAACATCTAAAAAACCACCACAAAGGTGGAAGAAGTCACACAGTCAAGAACACTGAAGGACAGAGGGGATTAAAAAAACAAAAAATGTCTTGTTTTTTCTGTTATGGACACAAGACAACATAAGATCTAGAGTACAGCTCACTAAACCACCAGTGAATGCAAACCTGAAAATTCAATCCAGGTATGTCCAATGCTTATCTTTACATCTAATGTAATAGCTCAGAACAAGAAGCTACCTTGATACATTGGGAAGCATTAAATATTTTCAAAAAGACAACTGCAATGTAATATTCATTACGTATTTTTCATTCAATAATTTGTTCATTCTAGTAAGTTTACTTCTGCAAGTAAAAGTTATTTAGTAAATGAGGTTCAGCAGGTTTTTCCTACCAGTTTTGCTGCGGCAGCCCCTGAGTTTCCATATTAGCTCCAGAAGACCTGGAGTATCAGCTCACAGAAATGAAACAGATTCCACTAAGCAACATGAAATCTGCCAGCTGTCAGTGAGAACCCAGCATGACTGACTTTGGTGCTCAGTACAACCTTCATGGGATCTTTCATCTGTTAACAATTCTCTGTTGAATTCTGTGCTGTGTCAGGATGACAAGGATAATCCTGTACTACCCGCAGGCACTAGCTACCACATTCAGAAGACAATGGATGCAAACTGAAGAACATCTAGTGTGCTGATCAAGAAGCAAGGCATTTGCCAGTACCCAGTATGGTGTGGTAAAAGCAGCTTGTATTCCTTCTAAAATAAAGATCAGAGGAACACACTCACCTTATCGGGATGAACCACAAGCACTGCTCTCCTGTAGTATTTCTTTACTTGTTCAGGAGTTACTAAATCTGCCATGCTGACTGGTTTCCACTTATTTTCCCCTTCCCAAAGCACTGTATGAAGAGTGGATATTAATGCTCTGATATTTCTCTCCTTTCCTTCAATCCATTCAAGAATCTGGGAAAATCAGAATATACAGAAGTGAATGCATTCTCAGTCTCTACAGATATAATCTTCAATCTCTGCAAGACTATATGATCACAACTCAAGTACAGTTGTCCAACTGCACTCACTCCCCACCATCAATTGTCTTAGCCATCCAAAAGTGGTATTTTGCATCTACAGCTAGGGAATAGCTCACTGTTACTAGTTTGTTGAAGAAATCCAGTTACCACAAGAGAAATTAATCAGATAGTTACATGTTACAAACTCCCTGTAAAAATAATGGCAAGAGAATTGATAGCAGTAATTAAAAACATCTGTTACAATTAGATATTACATTCATCTTGTCCCTGCCAGGGCACACACATTGAAATTATTACTTGATTTGTACAAAAGTGTAAATATATTTTAAAACTTCTATTGTACAAGCTTTGTGCAAAAGATCAAGTGTATTAATATTTCATGTTTACTTAAGCAACCTGCAGAGGTGCACAAATGGAAGTGTTCTTTGAGATATCCCCTAAGTCAGAGTAACTTTTCAGACTTTAACAGCAATATTCAAGCCATGATATAGGGATACAGGGTTTTCACTGAACACTTACATAGGATGAAAATCTCTGCCCTCTATCACTAGTACATATCTGTACTTATTTCCATCTCTGGTGATTTGTGTTAAAAGCCACCCATACAAGCTATGCACTCTTTCTTCAGGAAAGATACTTTCTGAAAACGAACTCCAGCATCCCTCTGAAGTTCTTTTACAGATTTTTCTAAAGCACCCATGAAGACCACAGAACAGGGAGTGTATTAATATGTGAAGTTATCAATGACTAATGCATCAAAAAAAATCTGAACAGCAAGGAACACCTCCCAAACTAGTTATACAGCCTACCTCCAGAGCTGCACCTTGCAGTAATTTCTTAGGACACCAGCAGCACTTGTTAACCAGAAAGTGAAAGTACATGGTCACCCTCAAGACAGCTATTCCCACATGCCTCATTTTTAATGCGTATTTTTGTATTATCAGTTAAATCCATCTTTTCTAAACCATGACCATTACTTTCTCTGTTAGTCATTGTATCCTTCTGCTCTGTGATCAGCAGTTCTAAGCATAAGACCCCATTTCCACTTAAAATCACTGTTAAACAAACCTTGAGTTTCAAGGGGTCCATATCCTTAGACATCTCTTGTTTTCTCATCTCAGCAATTGTCTTTGGTCCCTTTTTATCAGATTTCGCTGAAAATCCTTGATTAGATAAGAGATCCTCAAAGTCATTTTCTGAAACTTTTGGCTTTTGACCTATGAAAGGAAAAAAAACATTAAATGAAAAGTTCCACAGGAGAACACATTCACAGGGGAAATATATTGCACTTAGATTCACTTGGATGGCATTTTTCACTACCATGATAAATATCCTTCAGTGATGACAAATGCCACAAAACTAAGAAGGACAGAAATAAAAGGGATCATTAACAAACTTCGAGTCCAGCAGAGCAGACAACCTCACATGCTAACCTCTGACTAAATAGTTGCACGCTCTCCTTTTTAAAATAATTCAGTTGATTTGAGGGAGCACACAACTATCCATGATTTTGGAAATGGCTCCATTTTTCCACTCTAAGTTAGTTCCGGCAGTTTTCCAAGTAACCATATACTCAATACTCTTGTTCAAAGCATGTAGTCAACACCTAAGTATGTTGAAACTTATACAGAATAATGAAGGTATAAAACACCAACATGAATATTCATCACAGAGCCAACAAATTTCAGAGAACTGCAGAATGACTCAACTCTGAAGAGGCCTCCGGATGTTGTCCAGTCTGATCCCCACCCGAAGCAATGACAACTAGGTACATTTGTTAGATCCTTGTTCAGCTGAGGTCCATCTGTTTTCACAGGACAGGAACTACACCATCTTTTTTCAGCATTTCATTGTGCTAATTAATTTTTTTGTCTTGTTCTACAGACTTTCCTGTCCTGCAGCCTATGCCCACTGCCTTTCTCTCCTGACACCTCTTTCCAGATATGGATCAACAGAGTAATTTCAACCTAAAGAAATACCTGTTATTCACTTATGTGCCAGTTTAAGGGAGGCATAATCCTAATACCAACACACCAGAAAATAAAATTTTCCAATAAAGTTCAGATAAAAGAGACCAAGCCTATCCCTATAACTCTAGGTTTGCCTATTCAGTTGGAACATCTTAAAGGACTGTATGATTCCACCTGGTCCTGTCCCCGTATCTCTTTCAAATGCAAGAATTTTCAGTCATTTTAATCTCAATGTTTCTCAAGACTAGCTACTTCTAGCTTCAGCTAGGAAAAACACTGTATCCCTTTACCTGTGTATCACAAATAGACTAACATGAAGCAACATCATCAACCATCCCTCCCCAGATGGATCAAATTTGCCTTTCTAAACCAGTGGTACAAAACCAGTACACATGTGGGTGAGTAATTATAGCCTTGAGACTTTATACCCAAACTTGCATATACTTGTGCCATCGTTAGCTTGTCTGTTATGTACTGGGATAGCTTTGGAAAAGCATGATACCAGATTTGCCAAGAGTTTTTCTGTTTCCTACTAGACACAGCTTAAAATGTTAATAGAAACATGAAGGTAAAAGAGCTTCTGCACGTAACAGCACACCCAACTAACTTCACATGGGACATTATAAGTAATATGCATTCAGAAAACTCACCAAAGCTTGGGGCTCTGACTCCTCTTTCTTCTCGTCCTCCAATAACACTGAAGTTTACTGTGTAGTTGGGCTTAGCTGCTGTGCTGGACTTAGTCTGGGACTGCCATGAAGTAGTTTGTGGTTTCGGGGACTTCTGCCACTGATTTCCCAGCTTCTGAGATGGAGCAGTCTTCTGACTAAATCCACTACCCAAGAGTCCACCTGTGGACGAACCTAACAATAAATACTAAATTAGTTGTTCAGTTCAGCGCCCATCACTTGTTTAATACAAGTAGGACAGTTTGGTCTTGACATATAACCACATAGCTCACAGTGATACCACCATACAAAAGAAAATGTAACAGGAAAGCGTGGGTAAAATGAAGTTAAGAGTCTCATTAACAAGTAACTTGGACGGCAGTAGCTGGAGGCATTACTGAAAGTCTTCTCTGACAACTCAAGGTCTCAACTGTCAGTTTTAGCAAAAACATGCACCCTCATCTTGAAGGGTCAGGCACGTGTCAGGCCAGTAGATAATTTTGTTGTGACAGTAGTTCTGTTGCTACTTCATTATGCTTCTGCTAACATGCAGTGCACAATAAATAACTAATTACAGAAAAGGTGACAGACTGATAATATTTTCAAATGAATGCTTTCAAAGGAAGACGGGAAGGTTATTCTACACCAGTACTGACAGGGAATACTGCAAATGAGTAAGAAAAGCACAGCAGCCTGCAGGAGATACATTAACCACCCTGCTGTGGCATAGGCCAAGCTTGTCTGGGTATACACAGCAATGTAAACTTGCCTTGCTCTTTCAAAAATGGCTCCTCACACTTCAGCTCTCCTGATACCTCTTCTTTTGTAGTGGCTGCTTATAGTTCTAACTTGCACAAGAGCATGTCTCCCCAGGGCCATGTAAGAGATACCACACTATATCTTGAAATACCACACCTGATAAAACCCAGTGTTGCAATACAATACCTAATAAAATCTAGAAATGCACTGTTTTTTCATGGAATCACTCAACTGCAGTCAAGTCAGTTTTCAGTCATTGACAACTTGTGAAATTTACAGGAAAAAAATTTGTTAGTAGTCAGAAAAAATAACCCTGCATACTGAAAAATTCTCTTTCTCTTATTCTTTCAAAGAATTCTGTGTCCATTATTCCGGTTTTCAAGGCCAATGAATTCTTCCTGTAGGACAAGTCAGTGCCTCACTGTTCACAGAAACGTTTCAACACCACACTCCTATGTTCTGATACAAGACCATTCCTAAAGAAGAGTGTGGTAACACCAATCCACACAGAACACTACTGGTATCCTACCACTATGCTAATACACCACTATTAACTACTTTTAGCTACTGTTTCTTTTGGATTTGTATAGCATTCATATTTAAGCTCATCCAATCAATTTTCTTCCAGAACAATGTTCTGTATTTGGAAGCCAAAGAACACGTATGAAAAATACAACACAATGTGGGCATTCCAGTTGTATTCCAAAACTGAATTCCAGTTCTTGTGATGCCTTGAAAATTCATTTCAAGCCTGAGAATGTTAACTAGGACAGTGACATCTGGCTACTTTTTAATGCAGTCGTTTTTCCTATTGAAAACGAACTGAAAGAGTAATGAATTGACCTAAGTCCTGCTAAAATTAGTTCGCTTTCTTTCACTGGATTCAGTGTGGGCCATACCTACATCTTCAAGTCAAAGATAAATTGACCTTTATTACTGTCACACTATCTGTAGATTTAACAATCTGTATTAATCTGAATTACTAAACTAGAAATTTTTTGTAAGTTGTTTAGTGCAAAGCAGCCTCATTGGTACTGCTTCAGCACCAGAATTTTTGGAGTGATTATGCACAAGCAACATCAAGAAGTCAAACACTGCATGTTACCTAGTGTTTCTATGAGAATTCCACTGGTACTCAATTCAATACACAATGCTAACTGCCAAGGCAACAGAGTAAAACCTCTATCAGCTCCAAGCTAAGGGAAAAGCAGGTTTGTGCAATTCAGGGATACTAGGCTGTTCTGAATCATTCCTTGTACTCTGGGCAGCTGGTCACATTTGTTATGGTAGTGTGGGTTCTGAAAAGCAAGGATCTCAGCTCTTTTCACTGCCCTTTGTTTTTCCAGCCCTTTTGAGAACGCTGCAAGGCTAATTGCTGAATTTCAGGCTAATAGAACACCCTGGAACAAGAGTTACTCTGCAATGCGTCTTATCTTCCAGAATTTCTCGTGCCCTCCACTGCAAACTGACAAATGTTCATAATGCTTTTAGTACCGGTGTGCACATAGGGGTTTGATTTGTGTTCATCTTACAGACATGATAGATCTGAGTAGCAGAGCTACGAAAGTCTGCTGAATTCAAAGTACTGAACTAACAGGAAAACAATTGTCACTTTGGAACTAACAAATTTAACTAATTTAATCCTGCTTTCATTTTAAATTCTTCGAGAACAGTATTAATCGATGCAAGGTAAGAAACCTCATGCTCCCTTACTGAATGAGTAACTCCTGGTTTCTCTTACCATCTTAACTAGATTCTAAAGCATTGATTAATTTTACTGTTTCTATATCACTGTTAGCTGTAGTTATCTTCTGAAATATTATTCTGGATGTTTCACACAACATCTGTAAGATTCAATCTTTTCTTGTTACTCACCAGCTCTCAGCAAACACCTCAAGCTGGTCGTTGAGAAGTAAAAGGAAATGCTTTCCTTTATAGGCTGTCAGTAACATTTATAGTTAACAAGATCAAACCAAACAATAGAGGCACTAAGTATAGTCTAACAAAAGGAAGATCTCACCTGGCAGACCAGATCCCAGATTTGCAAGATCAGCAAAAGGATCAAAGTTCTGAGATTTCGCCTGGCTGAAAGACAGACCTGAAGACACACTGGACTGGCTTCCAGTGGTAAAAGCTTGGCCTGTATAATAAGAAAACACATGGTTTACCTGGTCTGTTTGGAAACTGAGAGAAAGAATAAAAGTAGTATCTCCACAACACCTCATGCAAACCTCCCAGCATCCTGCATCACAACATCTTTTCCCATGACAAGAATCACCATTACTATAGAGAATTGAAACAATTTAATTCCTGTGTCTTGAACTTAAATCTGAAAATGAAAAACTACGTAAGTGCCTTACTAAAGGAGAATTTAAGGAACAAACCAAAAATGATTGAAGACATATTCAGCAGTTTCAGGTGGTTAAACTAACCCAGTCTGGAGTATTCCTCTGACAGAAACATTTAATTTCATAATACCTTCACTAACAGGCTTCAGCTGTGGTGATGCTACACTGCTGGTTGTTGATGAATCTGCCCAAGAATCCCATCCACTTAAGAGATCTGGGTGGCTTGTAGATGATGATATTTTAGGTGGCTCTGGTGTCAAATTGCCTACAGAAGAAAAAGGAAAAATTTTTATGTTTAAGAAAACCATCACAATAATATATATTTTGCCAATTCCAACAGAGTGCATACCAAATTGTCAGCTATGCAGCTTGCTTCAATTTCTTGGTAATAATTGTGCAGTCTTAAACAGAACTCAGAAGGGTTTTACCACTGGAATTCCTTCATTTCTATTTTAAAACATACCATGCACTTCATAAAGTATTTTCATTCACAAGCAATGCTTTGAATTTAACGGCTTAGGTCCCCTGACCAAAAGGACTGGCTCAGGTACAGATCTAGGGCACGCTGCTGTTCCTGACAACACAGCAGGTAAGTGGAAAGCAGCAGTGCTCCATGAACGGTGCTCTTTATCACTCAGCAGGCTGGGTGCTACACAGGTGAAGTCACGTCACTTCAAACTGCACATACGCCTAACCCAGGCCTCTTGTGACAAAGGGGCCTCTTGGCCAACTAATACACCCTTTTAGCTGAAACACACAAACAAATGCACACAATTGAAGACCAGGATACAGGAAGAGTGATTTTTTTTTCTGGGGAAAGGTCAAGAATCTCTAGCTCCATGGATAAAAACCACTTTTCTGTATGCAAAAGAAACCCACCATGACATCTAAATGAAAAAGTAATTTAGAGGCATGCAAGGGTGCTGCCACTAACTCCTGGGAAATGCTGCATCCCACCTAAAGGTGTAACTGCCATCCCCGATGCTTGGAAATTATTCTCCACTTACTCACTCAGACACACTACAAGGTGAGCCATCCTCAGAACGAGATATGCTATGTATGGAATGCTCAAGGCTGCATGACAGCTCTGAGCATTCTCCTTGAGCACAGCTTGTGGAGGCTTACAGTGAAGCAGGACAGCTTTTGAATGTAACTCCTACTTTAATGCTACGACAACAGTCAGTGCTACAGTGAGAGGTGTTATTTCAGCAAAGCCAATACATTTAGTAGTGCTCTAAGACATTTCATAGACATAGGGTTTACAAAGTTAACCCAGGCATCCTTAAAAAACCAGTGACATTTTCAGGGTTTGAATGTTTCAACTACTACATCACAGCCTTTCACTTGTCTCAGCTTCTCAACTTTACATTCTGAATATTGCTATCAAATCCTCTTAATTAAGGAAATAATTAGAAGCAAATTAAATACTCCTCCAGTACCTCAATCTACTAATACTATTTATAATTAGATCTTACAGCTGCAAAGCAAGCACATCAAATACTGCGCAACAAATATCTGCCGAAAGCTTGTATTTCAGCGGTATTCTCTGCTGCATGGGAGGGAAAACATCAGAAAAAAATGCAAGTACCCACCATTTTCAGCCCTTTCTCCAGACCCAAGCATCATCTCCCTGTCTCTGAAACCATGGGAGAAACAGTCCATATTTGCCTCAATACTCAGGACACCAGCTATCTGCTAAACAGCAGTGTCAGGCTATAAACCAACACCTATTCATCAGCTCAGAAGTCTGCTGTATCATACACCACTCCCAAAAGTTAAGCAGGCCTTGAATTAATACTAATAATGACTTTTAGGCTAGAAATTATTTTGTTCTACAATCTCTGCTACTGAAAGTCTTTTTACAGGGGTGTAAGAAAATTAACAACAACACGAAATTAACTGTTATGAAAACAAGTTGAGAGAAATAAGAATAAATTAAATTACAGTTGAGTGCATTTGAAGGATTGAGAACATACTGTGGGAATGAGCTCTTTTATAACAGTTGGCTTAAGAGCAGTCAAGTTCATCACCTCCCCCACCCTGAACTAAGCAGGAAGTAGCCTACTGCTACGCACAGCAGTAAATTCACTATTAATAGTAAAAACTCACATACATCCACTACACTTATCAGAAAAATCTGAAACATGCAATGTACAATATACTGAACAGATAACCTATTCCTCCTGAAACTTTTTATTCTTACGCCATCTTTTTAGTTCCACAACCTGGGCATTATTATATGGCAGATTTTAACATCAAGAAAAAGTGTTATTAACACGATTCTCTGACTTCTACGTATTCTGAAAAGGTATGATGAGACCACATAATGATTCCCTATTTTTATAACTGGCACACTGTAGTTCATATAGACACCATAAAGGAGCAGAATATCTAAAGAAATGGTAAAACATGAACTATAGCTCAATATTCCAAATATGGAAGCAATTAAGATCAAGGGCATGCAGATCCAAATCTGGTTGTTTCAAGTTTTTTAATAAGCATATTAAATAGCCATACAGCAATAAACCACTGGAGGTCAGGGCAAAGAACTGTGTTTAACACTACTCAAACCAAGCTAAGATGCAAGAATAAGTTGGTGGTAATCAGATCACACTTTCCAGCTTCCCAAAATAAGAGACCTGCATTTTCCTGTATCCTACACACAACTTCACATAAGGTTTTCTTTATTTAACTTGTCATGTCTACAGGAAATCCTTTAATCACAGACGACAACAGGATTTTCTGTGAACCAAGAGGCTGGTTTAGTATGATGCAAGGTTTTTTTAACCTTGTCTAAAGCCTGTTTGAGAACACAAGTTCACAGAAACTAACTTCAGCTCAAGAGAAAACTACACTGATCACGCTGGTTTCTTTTGATCACCTTCCAAATCTCATGCTGTCTTTGAGGGAAATACATTCCTGACTCAACCTGCATTAACGATGATCTGCTACTTGAAAAATCCAAAAGAAAATTAAGTTACCTTGTTAATGCACAGCTGTTTAGCAGCAACAGCACATTTTCATATGACAGGACAGAACGCCTTAGGAGACCAGATATTGTATAAGAACTACCTTTCATTTTAAAACTCCTATGATTTTAAATTTTAAGCCAACATTTGAGAAATACAAGGTTAAAATTCTATGTCTTGAACTTGTGTTCACTGAAACAGCTTTTCTCCTGGTATCTATAGCAGTTTAGTAATCATTTACTAACAACGAAGCGTATCCACCACTAAAATTCTATTCCAGACACTTATAATTGCTCCAACAGATTCATCAAATCTCATTACTGCAGCTTATTTTGAATGGTCACTGCCATTACTACTAATTTATTTTTATTTTTTTTCTCTCTTTAATGACCTCATGTCTGCTCACTTAACACAATTCTTCCAAATATGTCATTTGAGAACATGTTCTTATTTGTCCTTTCTTCTCCAGTTACTAGTGATCCTGTCCTTTCAGGACTCACAAATTCACATTAAAAGTGATATAACTTTTAATATTCCTAACTTACTTGATTAAATTGGTAACTGTAACTGTATAGAATGGTAAAGGCTCAAATACATACATCATCTCAGCTAAACACATATGAAAGCTCTTACTTGAAAGATAAATGTAAAAAAGCATGAAATATTACCCCAGTTTCTCCACTTCAATATGGTTTTTAAAGATTGCATAGCAATTGAAAAATATTGGGAAATCACTGTAAAACAACAAACTGAAGAGAAAATGCGTACATTTTAAGTATCTTTTCCTATGTTTACAGAAAGCTCCAGAAATTACATTAAAATAGCAGATATCCTAGTGCACTTAATGGGGGTGCAAGCTATCAAGTAAAATCAGAATGAGTAAGCACAAAACAATAAGCATTCAAGTGAGATGTAAAAATATTCCTTTTTTTTCTGTACTTGCTCAAATGTTATTAACAGCTGAATATTGATGGCAGTCTCCTTAAGGCTGCAGATAAACATTTAGTGAACAGGAATCTGTATTTTATTTTCCCCACTTTAATTTAATTTAATTTTTTTTTAATTTTAATTTTTAATTTAATTTTAATTTAATTTCCTCTGAGATCTCTCCAACACTGGCATAGGTTGCCCAGGTGTAGTGTCTACAGACCTGTAAATACTAAAAATCAGCAAGGACACAGTCCTGAACAGCCTACTTTACTTGACTCTGGCTTTGAGCACATCAACTAAGGAATCTCCAGAGGTCCTGCCTTTCAAGCTGAGTTGAATTCTGGCTGAGACCATAAAATACGGTCCACAAGGACCACGGCATCCAGCTCTTGGCTCTGCACAGGACAGCCCCAAGAATCACACCATGTGCCTAACAGTGTTTTCCAAACACTTCTGGAACTCTTGTCAGGCTGGTGCTGTGACCACTTTCCACTGTTCCAGTGTCCAATCAGCCTCTGGGAGAAAAACTTTTTTCAGATATCCAACCTAAACGTCCCCTGACACAACTTCAGGCCATTCCCTCAGGTCCTGTCACAGGTCACCACAGAGATCAGATCAGTGTCTGCCCCTGCCCTTCCCCTCACGAGGAAGTTGTAACTGCAATGAAGTCTCCCCTCAGTCTCCTCCAGGCTGAACACACCAAGTGACCTCAGCTGCTCTTCATACAGCTTCCCCTCCAGACTCTTCACCATCCTCATGGCCCTCCTTTGGACACTCTCTAACAGCTCCACGTCTTTTTTATCCTGTGGCACCCAGAGCTGCCCCCAGCACTGGAGGTGAGGCCACCCCAGTGCAGAGCAGAGCAGGACAATCCCCTCCCTTGCCCGGCCGGTGATGCTGTGCCTGATGCACCCCAGGATGGCCCTCCTGGCTGCCGGGGCACTGCTGGCTCCATTCAGCTTGCCATTGACCAGGACCCCCAGGTCCCCTTCCATGGTGCTCCTCTCCAGCATCTCATTCCCTGGTCTGTCAGTATCCAGAGTTGCCCCATCCCAGGTGCAGACTCTGGTGGAGATAATGCTCCACAGATCAGTATTGATAAAATCTTCTATTGAGCACAAAATTTATGTTTGGTGATCTCATACAGGGACAGCAATAGTGGCATAAAACTGGCAACTATACAAGTATAAAACTGAAACATATGGCTGTTACTATCCACAGGACAGAACAAAAACATTGCAGAGGAGGCAGCAAGTGGAATCTTTTCAGCAGAATCAACCACAGCTAGAATATAAAGATTAATAATACAGTAGAGAGGGCAATTGGCTGGGTAGCCTTTTATTTCAAAGAGGAAGCCCTTCTGTCAGTCAGACAAATAATGCATTTTTTTCTGTCCAGTTTTTCTGTAGCTAACACTCAGACTGCATCACTCAGAGACAGGGTCAACTAAAACAACTGCTGAACAAGGAGGGGCAAGTCAAAGCCACATGCAATAAGCTCTAGATGCAGGATAAGGTGCGTGATACCACCATTCCTAGCCACCTGCACATCATAAGGTGTCTGTGGGAGAAGAGGCCCGGGCTTCTCTGCTGGACAGACCCAGCTCCAACAGATTCACCACAAGCCACAGCTGAGCCTCCCAGACTAGATGTCTTTGGGAAAACATACTAGAAAAGGCAAAAAACGCTGCACAGCAGCTGTAAGAGAAGGGAGAGATGTGCAAGAAACAGCCCTGCAGACATTAAGGTTGGTGGAGAAGGAATGGAAGGAGGTGCTCCAGATGCCAAGAGCAGAGATTGCCCTGCAACACATGGGAAACACCACAGCAGAACAAATATTCACATTGCAGCCTGTGGAAGACCTTACACAGGTGGATGTGTCCTGGATGAAGCCACAGCCCAGGGAGAGCAGCCCACACAGCAGCAGGTTCCTGGCAGAAGCTGCAGTGCCTGGGAGAACCACACACCTATATCAATCTCTTCCTAAAGGACTGTATCCTACAGAGACTCAGGTTCTTAAAAGATTGTATCCCGTGGGAAAGGCCTATGCAGAAAGAGGGGAACGAGAGAGCTGCAGAAAAGAGCTCTTACAGACTGATCACAACTCATATCCCTATGGAGAGAACCCATACCTTTCTTTCAAAGTCAGATTTTAAAAAGCTCTAACACTAGTGGCTCTACCACTCCACCATTTTGCCTGTTTCTCTTTAAAGAATGATGGGAAGACTGAACATATCACAAAGATTTTTGTTTAAAGATTAATAGATTTTAAAATAAATGCAGGAGGAAAAGGCTTCGCCAAGAATATATCAGAAATGAAACAAATAAGATTAGAGTATTACATAACGTACTTTGTGAGTATATTACCAGAATGCATTCAGGTCAGGAAGGTGCAAGCTAGCCTCAGCCTGCACTTCAAGAACTGGCTGTATTATAATTTGACTTGCTCACTTCTCTTCCTAGGTTTCCAAAAAATCTTTAAAATCTGAACACAGTCAACATAGCTTACTATCTGTCACCTATTAAATAAGTTTCCAGATGTTTGTGTATCCTCAGTTCTCAGATCATTGAGAGGAAACTCCATCTCCTAACATATGGGTAGCAATACTAGAAGTCCTGTCACATCATAAATAATAGCATGACATTATACAGGAAACACTTGATTCTTGATGCATTTGCATCTGCACTTCCAGAACACAAAGCTAATTAAAACAGCAATCACAACAAGTGGATCTATTAAGACACTAATCCACTAAGCTGAAAGATAAATGCACAGAGGAGAGGAAACTGTTGAGAAACAGAACACCAGAAGAACACTTACCTAAATTTAAGAAATCTGAGCTGGAAGAAGGTGGAAGCGAACTTTGTGTGGAAGGAACTGTATTAGCTGTAGATGTTGAGGTTGGATTAAGGAAGTCCCCAAAGAGGTCTGGACCAGACAGGGCTTGATTCTCTGAACTTGATGACATTGTGAATGGGTCAAATGGATCGGCTGAAAAAGAAGCAGAAAACAAAATTACCTCATAACAAATTGCAGAATAAATGAAGCTGAAAAAGCCTTACTCCTCTGAGGGCACAGACAAAAAGCAAAGTTCATGCTAGTAACTGCAGCAGGCTTTTCTGCCAAATTTTTGTGGCAAAGAGTAACCACCTATTCCTTCCTCTAGACAAATGAACTTTCACATTGGTACAAAATGGATCTCAGCCATACATAACATGAACAGCTATGTCTTCAAACACAAGCAGCAAGACCGCATACAATTCAACAACATAGTTAATTTCATCCATTTGAGACACCTTGAGTGATCATCTACATACACACAGAAGAATTACATTTGTTAAATAGTCTAAAACATGAAATTTGCAACAGATTTGAAGAAAATGGACTAATACACTATTAAAAAGAATATGAAGTAAAACATTCATACTACCATTTAGACTTGAAGGCATTGGCGATTCTGGGGCAGAAAGCACGTCAACCCAAGAATGAAAACCAACAGAAGTAAGACTTCAGCAGGTCTCTAGTGATTCCAGTGAAGAAAAAACTAACTGGAAGAGTATTTATAGTCAGCATGGAGTAACATGTGATAGTCAGCTGGAATCACGGCTTTAGATCTTGCCGTTTCTGCCGCCCTCTAGGGTCAAAAACCCTCAAGAGACCAGGGAGTCCTGCCAGATTCACTCAGAAGCTGAGGAGAAGGAATAATCCTGCCACAATACCCCAGCATGTCCTCAGTTAATGACCACATTGTGCAGAACGCAACATTTCAAGCAAACTTACTATAGCCTCACACATAAACAAAACCTCAAGTGTAAGTTTGTTGTGCTAGACAAAATATAATAGTGGCCAAATATTCTCACTTTTGCAATTACCTCTCTTAATACAATTCAATGAAATACACTGAATGAGAATGACTACAAGAATGAGATACATACATGACTACTGCTCAGGTGCTTCATGCAGTAGACATGGTTAAAGAAAGATAAAGTATTCTATAAAAGGGGGCCTTTATTACTACCTATGTTAAAATGGTAAATTAAAATTATTTCTCCCTGACCACAGTAACTAAGCTCAACAGTAAATTGCCTCAAAATAAGGAAATATTTTAAATCATCTAAATGCTCTGTAAAAAATACTTTTAGTTGTCTAGAGATGAAACCTTTTAGTCCCTATGAATTATCTTTGTGCAAACAAACAAAGCCTTGCAATGGTTTCCCAGGTTATGCAATTAACATTCCCAGAATCTTACCACTAACTTCAGGCAGAGAATTGCTATTACCAAAAGTTCAGTAAAGTGACAAAGAGTTTA
The DNA here is from genome assembly GCA_026261815.1 of Monarcha castaneiventris obscurior. Classification (NCBI taxonomy): domain Eukaryota; kingdom Metazoa; phylum Chordata; class Aves; order Passeriformes; family Monarchidae; genus Monarcha; species Monarcha castaneiventris. The sequence continues at coordinate 176,053 of JAMPIT010000227.1, forward strand.
ATACTCACTGGTAAGAGGAACAGAATCTCTGAACTAAAACACCTTGTTTAAATACCAAATACACAGCACTACCTAGCACTCTTTTCAAGGATACTGACCTGCCAACAACATCAGTAAAACCAGCAAGAAAACATCTTTTAGCAGTATCATTATCCTACTGGTTTGGACAATAATCTACAGGATTTCCAGTTGCTCAGCAGTCTTATGTGATTAACACTTAAAAATCCCACGCAGACATTTGACCTAAGCGGAACAGCTCTGTGCACCTAATGCACTGCTTTACGTAAAGTTCAAGAAAGCAGTAAGTTATGACAATTCTATGCCTTAGCAAGGAAAGTTACAGATTTAGAAACAGATCTAGCGCATAGCATTCTATGGTAAAACTAAGAATTCTTTAAGATACTGAATTTCCTTTAAATTCAAAATTTGATACTTTACTGTTTACAGAATTTAAAGTTAATAGGATACTGGCAACATAATAGAATACCTGGATAACATACAGGAACTTCTTCATGCAGAAATAATACCTATTCTATTCAGAGTGTTGCTATAGACTTACATGTCTTCACAGTACTGTGGAAACACGGTACTTATTTTCTAAGCACAGTGCAAGCAGCAATTTTCATGTGTTGCCCAGGCAACAAGTACTGATGTTAAACTCACATACCTGAAGACATGGCTGCTGCTGAAGATGTACCCTGAGTAGCAGCTGGACACTGACTGCTGAAAAAGAAATCTGTTCCTTGTCCAAGAAGATCTCCAGTGGGCTCTGAAACCTGTGACACACTACTTACAAAGAGATTGTTCAATAAGTCTGCATTACTTGATGAAGAGTTTATTTCTGAGATAGGTTGTTTCTGTTCTGCTGAAATAACAGAGTCTAGTCCCAGCAAGTCTACATTCTCTTCAGGGACAGATTTTTGTAACGGTGCAGATGAAGCTTCAAAACTGGTTTCAAAAAGCAACTCTCCTTCTGGAGTAGAGTCTTTTTCATCAACAATTACTGCACTTCCTTCATCTGGAAATGTAGGGAACTCCTCATCTGAAGGATCACTCTCTTCTCTGCCATCAGATAGCTGAACAGTATCATTTTTAGATGAATTGTCCTCTATTCCACTTTCTGGAGTTTTTCCTTCTTGAATAGAAAAAAAAAGAATAACATCTTTAAATGACTGGGGTTATTCTTCTGACTAGGGTAAGAGAGACTTTCATGGTGACATCATATGAAATTAATTCCTAACTAACCAAAACTCACACAAGAATTGATGAAAAATGAACTAAATGTTGCTTGCCACCCATTTGTACAGGGCAGACAAAGCAGCAACTGACTACCCTGTTTGCCACTCCACAATGGTAGGCATCACAAATTTTTTCAAAATGAGACTGACTTGGACATTCACCTCAGATCTCTGTGCCCCTTGGAGCTTACAAGATTTCTCAGTAACTGCTGCTCCACTCAGTAAGAGCATAAGCAGCTGCTGTCATTTTTGCCAACAAAGCAGCACCCAGAAAAGGGAGTTACACATGTGCTATAAAATTACATTTTCTTAGTCCTCCTTACTGATCTGGACCCCACTGGCTAGTCTACTTTGTTTCCTCTGTTCCTCAGCCAACGTGGGGCTCTGGGTGTGAAAAGCTTCCTTGCAGACCTTTAAAGTTACAATTTTTACAGAAAAAGAAAAATGTAGCTCAGCATTTAAGTTATACTCAACACCAAACCCCCTTACTTGGTGTTTATCCAAATGAAGCAGAACAACCGCTTGTTATTCTGCAGGGCTCACTCTTTAAATAGCTTTTCCTCATGGTTAGTGAATTAGAGACTCTTGCTGCCTAAGAAGGCTTAAGCATTCACTGGAAGGCATACAAGACAAACATAAGCCACATAGTTACTTCAGAAGAAAACCTGTACCTTTCCAGTCCAGAGAGTGAAAGAAGTTATTGGCATCAGTACTACTGCTGTGTGGGGATTCTGTATCAGTAGGTGCACTTTCTGAAGACTGCTCCAGCTGGGATGCCTCTGCTTCATACTGTGCAGTGGAACCTGGCTGTCTAGGCAACTCTGGTTTCCCTATAAAACAGAATTTAAGCCAGAACACTTAGAGAGAAACTTCTCAATCCTCCACATGGCAGCTGATACCCGTCTTTCAAGCTGACTGCTGTAGGAAGACAATTATCTCCTATCCACTGCTCTGCAAATGCAAATTCCTGCCCCCACCATCCCTGAAATTAGCATTAGTAACTTTGTTTCAACTGCAAAAACTGGTAAGATCCTGTTCTGAACTAGGACATTTAATCAGAATCGTAGTGTAACACTAAAGCATTCTGTTTATATTTGTAGGAAAATGCAATTAACACCTCACTTGCACCAACCATCCCCTAAAACATGCAAGAGCTATGAACAGTATCTGAAATAAGAGACAGAAAAAAGCAAATGCAGCTGTAGAAAAACCCAGAATATGCAAAGCTAGTGAAGAACACGGAGCTGATAAAAAACACCACAAAGGCGTTAATACACTGTATGCTGCTATTAACTGCTTCTTATTTTTCTTCTTTTACTGAAATCAGATATTAAGTGACTCTTGCGTAAGACTCAGTTGGGCAGTTACCTACTGTTGTATTACCTCTCAAAACCAAAGTTTTCTCAAGGCAAATTAATTAGTCAATATTCATCCAACTGTTTGAAAAAAAAAAATTCGATGAATGCCTGGGAGAAACCTGTCTGTCTAAATTTAAATACACAACTGGTAAAGCACTTTTTCACTCTCCCTCCACATTCTCAGTTGTAGTTTAGAGATGCTGAAAAAATATTATGTCTCAAAACATACATGAAAGATCATGACTAATGAAAGAGTAAATTCAATTTTAATGGCAAGTTTTATAAAATCACTTCACAGCACTTGCTTTTGTCTTACTCCCTTCCCACCAATCTTAAGAAATACTTTCAAGTGTAATTTGAAATCCTTACATTTCATGTATCATCAGAAAATGGAAGTGACCTTAGAATGTAAGAGTAACTTTTACAGACCCTCATCACCAATAATGAGGTAAAGCTACACACCTTAGCTTTAGAGAGCTAAGAGTTGTGTTCACAATAGGATTAAGCTAAGTTAAATAGAAAATGGCCAAAATCGTAATACAAACAACACATATCCTGCTTAAAAGAAAAAAAGGCCAGCAGCAACCATCCTATATGAAAAAAACCACACTTGAGATGTATCATATTAACAGCATAGGGTGAGATCTCATCACTGAAATCACCATAGTAATCTTCATCATGCTTCTTTATCCTTGAAACACAGAGAAGGGTTAAGAGCCTGAATGAAAATGTCAAAGCTAATTACTGATATCAGGAGAAGACAGAAGATACTGAATAGCATTAACTGGAATTAATGCAGACATCTACAGATGAAGCACTGAATAAGCAGCATTAACAAAAAAAGTCTGCTGGAACACATCGGGAAAAGTTGAGGAAATTAATTACAGCATTACATGGCTATGCATAAGAATGTTGATAAAAACATTCTTACCTAAAACCATTTGTGAGGAATGCTCACATAATTTTAAGTGAAATGATACTGGTGCCAGTTTAGCCAAATAAATCTCTTCCAAGTATTTGTGCCTACAAATACCTACTGTTACAACTCCATTCGCTAAAAGTCCCTTCCTGCAAATGGCCTATTCACAGCTTTAAAGCAAGCACATGTAAGCACAGCGAAAGTAAGACAGGGATAATTATAATCCATTACTGGAGGATAACTTAAGCTCCTCCATACGAAGCATATTTTTAACTGGTATTTACAAAAAAACCCACCTTTTAAGTTTCTTTCAATTAATGGAATATCAAAAACTAAAAGCCTCAAACACTAAGTACATTGAAATTTTTTTCATGTTCTTTAGTTTTTCAAGGGATTCATTACCAAATTTTGATAAAATCTCTTGTTGTTCATCTCGTGTGGAGAAGAGGATCTTGGGATTCAGTCCCTTTATATTCATGTTATCCCAAGGTGGCTGTTCACAGCTGGGCCTATCTCTGGGCTCCACCTCTACTTCCAGATTGACTTGAAATAAATCAGGGTATTTCTCTTGTATGTCACAGGCATCCAGATCATACCTGTAAAGACACAGACAAGAATTTTCTTGATACTGAGGGCTAACTGGATTAGACCTACTGCAGTCCAAAATAAAACTTCAAAGCATTTAGTAGAAGACATAAAAAATGCTGTATTTGTTTACTTTTCCATTTTAAACAGGTGGTATTTTTGTACATAGTTATTTTTGAATCATGAACAAAACATTTAGTTTCCTTAATGCGAGTAAACAAAAGAATCTTATTGCAATCAAAGTCATCTACTTCCTACGCTGACTGTATTTCCTTCTCCCTGCTATATGTTGATGTTTGTCAGGTTAAGCAGTTTCAAAGAAAACTTATTCCAGTCTCCTACAAAAAGGTGTCAACATACTTGGCAAATTTCACTGTAGTGGCATTTCGGGGCACAAAACCTGTATGGAACTGAATCTGAAACATCTTCATTGAAGCCATCTGTTGAAAATAAGAAACAGGAAACTGCATAAACCCACATGAACAGTACGTACAATGTCCTGCCTTTAACATAATGCAAAGTATTAACAGTATTAAAGTATTTAAAAGTATTTGCTTTGCTAAAAAAATTTCTATTTAATCAGAAGTATACTTTATCTTGAAAGATTTAAATGCAGCTGAGACAGAACATAAATAGATCTATTACTACCACTAATAAACCATATGACCTTCAGTCAGATATGTCTCATCACTAACCTCAAAGCACACTATCAAAGTCTAAAGTATTTCCAGATCCTGTTCTAGACGCTAAAATTGCACGACCTTTGCTCCTTTTCTGAATAACATATGCTCAGAAAAATCCATTGTGCAGTTCAGTAACCAAGAAATATACTTATGTCACATATAAAGGAATCGTTTGAAAACAGTTTTAAATGTAGCGCATTTAAAAGGACACTTCAGAAGGCATGCAAGGAGTTTTTTTCTATGCAACTTCAAGTCAGCCATTCATTCCAGACAGAATTTTAGGACTTTTCTACATGGACTCATTTTAATCACTCAACTGTTGACAGAAAAACTACTTTCCCATGCCTGGTGGGAATGCAAGTGTCCAGAAAATGCTACTATAGAAGATTCATGTAGCTCCTGGTCTTCCACAAATCCAAATTACAGCTCACTGATCAATGTAGCCTGTATTTGTTTCCCAGCCTTAGTTACAACACCTGTGAAATAGTCTTGCCAGGTCTTACAAAGAAGTCATACCGTAATAGTCCAGAAAATATGACACAATAGATTTGAATTATGAAAGCTTTCCTCGTAAATGAGCATTTACTGAACATCATAGCCAGAAATCAAATCATACAAAAAACCACTGCCATAGGTTAAGGGGGGTTGATCCTTCGCCTCTCTGCGGCACCAGTGAAGCCTCATTTGTAATTGTGCCCAGGGCTGGGCTCCTCAGTCCAAGAAAGACATGGACATACTGGAGAGACCTTCTCTGATTCTTCCATCCCTACCATCACTTTCCTAGAAGATAAACTAAACTCTCTTTCAAATTAGCTGTGAGCAAGTAGAAGACATTCACAATGCCCAGCTCTAAACACAAGAGAAATCTTGAAATGTGGTGGCTGATCTCTGTAAGAGACCCGCAGAGAACTTCAGGGGGCAATTTACAGTACATAAAACTAAGGACACATTGAATATTGTTCCATCAAACCTCCAAACCCAGATCATCACACACACTGTTGATGTATCATGTGTTATAGCTGACAGCTGAGAAAATTTTAGTCTTTTCTATTAGTGAATAAATGCCAGAGAAACCACATCAAAGAAACTCTATCATGAATAAAGGCGAGGTTGTACAAGGAGTATAACATAACCTTCACTAAATTTTGTCAGTTTTATGCCTTTTTCCTGATGACCTTGATCCATACAGTAGTTATTTTTGTGCATTAAGGAATCATTTCACTGAGTTTTTAGTTTTAAGGTGTTCGGGAAGGTCTTGTTGAACCTCTGAAACACGACAAGATTTGATACTCACTTTCCTACTCACAAAGCAGGAAAAAAACCCATAGGGAAAACAATTTCAGTAACTATGTATGAATACACATGTATGTCCCATGTGTACAGAAACTGATTGAAAAACTGGATCAATTTCCACAAAGCTCCAAGCTCTAAACTTTGCACTATCCCTCCTTATCTTTCACAAAGATTTCCAAGTTTAATGTGGGTTACTCATCTGGAGAAGAAAGAACATGCCTCTCTCTTAAAAAATTTGAAGACGGGCTTCATTAACAAGTCTTTTGTGATCTTATTTGTACCCATAGTTGAATTTAAAAAGAAAATACGCATTCTCCCTAGTAGAACAAAGACAAGTAAGAAAATAAGCTATAAAAACTGAACCTGACTTTAGAAATAGGCTATAAAACCACATGGATTTTTCTAGCCTGTTTTGTATAGGCAGTCTCTGGAATCCCACTTTTCTGCTGAGTGGTATTTTTCCTTTGTTTGCAGTTTGTATACACAGAATTAAAAAGTTCTGGCTTGTTGTGTAACTTAACAGACAATAACTGCTGCCTCAAAAAAACTGGCTAGTGGCTTTCCTTACAAATATAATAATTATCAATACTGAAGTACTTTCCAAAAATGCTTACCAACGCATCTACATGTACAGCATTAGGAGTGGACATGCTCAGAAGGCTTGAAAAGATTGAATTCACAAGTGAATGAAAACCTCAAATATTTCAATGAACAAAGAACAGTAAATAAAGCAAAGTACTTAGGAGATAACTAGTAGGATACAAAACCACAACAAAAAAAGCAAACTCTCCATTTAGGCTCTTAAATTTAATCAATTACCTTGGCTTGCAGTCGTCCTCCTAGAGTTGACCTGGCATGATAGATCACAATGAGAACATCTCCTTGGACTGTTATACCCAGTGGGATTACTGCTTTCCCATCTTCAATTTTAAACTCCCTAAAGAAAAAAAATACATAACCAGTTAATTTCGTTTAAAAAGAGATTAAACAGTGTATATTACCTTAGATTTAGCCTGCTTTCTCCAAGACAGACTTCAGTATTCTATCATTTCTCTTGTCTGTGCTTACCTACGTCTAGTAGTGCTAGCATTTGCAATTCTTGCACAGACATCAGAGCTGTACAGGGGCTAATAAGCAGTCACCTTACAGCTTACATGCCTGGAGGATCCTTCCAGTTTCCACAACTGAGACATGATGCTATGCTCCGCACAATTACATCAGGGATCAAAGTTCCCAGTCTTACATCACATGGAGGGAGAAGAGGATCTTGCTCACTGCCTCGCAGTGTCCAGGGTGCCACCCCACCATCACACCCACTGTTCTGCAAGATCAGATCCAAGCTGCTGTAACAACCACATTCTCTTCTCCATGATTTACCTTTCAAGATCAGCTAAAAGAGGACAGAGGAATCTAGAAACACGTAAATGCTAGAATCTAGAAAACAAAACTTGCTGTTTCAGAGCAAGTTGTAATCTGTACTTACTTCATTTTATCATATTCCTGGGACGTAGTGGTTACTCTTTCATCCCCCACATAAACCTCACAAAAAGGCCTGCAGCCATTACGCTGCTTACTGAAAAGAGGAACGGGAGTCATGACAATTGATCTGACCAGGATGGGCTTGCTGTGAGGAATAATGGGTTCTTCAGCCATCATGTCACACATGTATTCAATGTATCTGCCAAAGCAGAAGGTACTCATTTAGTCAGAGCACAAAATTCTAAGAAACAGATGAACACATAAGCAAGTTAATTCTGTTCTTATCCAGTCACTAAGCATTGGTAAATGTTAACAGTGAAACAGTTAACACCTAACACCGCCTACAGCAAACAGATTTTCAAACCTGAGAGAATGACACAAAAGGGTCTGTAGCTTTACATATATTGACTTCTAAAACAAACTAGCTGCTATTTCAAAAAGCCTTAAAACACTAAACTAGGAGAACTATTTATTTTGTGCCCTATACGTAATGGATCACTCAAATCTTCCTAAAGGTTTTTAATTTGTCCTAATATATATTATTTTGTGGAGAACCCCTTAAGTATACTCAAACTAAATGTGTACAAAAACATAATCTGCCATTTACAGTGAACTAATACTTTACTTCCCATCCCTCAAAATTTAATCCTTTTTTGTAGGAAACACCTTTACTACCAGTGTCACTTGCTATTCAGACTTCATGGTTGTAAGATCTATCAAATTAAATCAAATAATCAGTTTAAAACATTTGTCGAAGTATATGCAAGTCACCTCTGCATGCACTCCTTTAAAAAGCACCAGGCATTTTTACCCAATTGACTGAAAAAAATTCTGGTATTCTCACAGACCTTGCAATGTTCTGACACAATAAAACCTACTGTAACAACTACAAAATATGAAGTAAGTCTTACACATTTGGAAGAGGATTTTATAATTAAGAAAGCATTCAAAAGCTCTGCATATCCTTGTCTTCATTCCTAACACTTCTTCACTACAGGTCATACTTGACCCACTTCTGATGGGTACTTACAGGCTCAGAAAATTCAGAACTACCTTCTATTCATGATACAGCAAAATATTTGGAAAAACAGATGTTTGAACACAGACATTACTGAAATAATCTATCTTTTTAAAAACACCCTATGCCATATTCAGAATTTAATAACTACTTGCTTCAACAGTACCTGACAGTACCTTTTATGAGAAGGCCAAATGCCAGGTGGACAGCGTTTCATACTGAACATATAAACAGCAGCTTCAGCAGTAGTGAAGAGACGACAAAAACACAGGAAGGAACAAACTACAACAGCAGATGCTGCTCTTCCATCCTAGTCAAAAGAAAATAGTTCTGTTAGTAAACCTAATGGAAAAAGTATTACACATGTTACTGAAGAACATCCTATTATGTACCCTATATCCTATCATTATTTAATGTCATGACATCTAAGGTCCAGTGCCATGATTTGATTTGAAGTTTGTATCTGAATGTGAGACATTTTCATTTCCACACCAATACAGAAGATATTACATATTACCTTCTTCTTCAAATGCAAATAACTACTTTAGCTTAACACTATTTGAAATTATCAATTTATGTTCTTTACCTTACTGGTACTAATACGTATTTTTTAGGTTTGTTTCCTGGCTGCTATCTGAAATCCCAGATCAGCGCCATTTTTGACTGATAGCCATGGACTTCTGCTCAAAGAGAAGTACAAAGATTCAGAAGAACTAAACCACACTAAACTGTTTATACTTCTGTCTAAAGCTGTTAATAGCTTGCCAAGAAACCAAGCAAAGGAGATTAAAACACTGAACTTCTTCCTGCAGGACCCCCAGCTACATACATATCCCAGATACATCCCTATATTTTAAAAGGCAGAAGATTTGAAAGAGGTAATGGTTGACAGAACAGCACTTCTCCAGGTTTGTTTGCTAGCAACATGGAATAGATTTTTTACCATTGATTTCTAATAGTCCTGGTGTACACTTTTTACATCATATCTGGCACACAGCCATGTATATACAAAAGTTTCCCTCACACGTGAGGAAAATGACTGAGTTAGGTGCCTTCAACAAAAGACTTCGAGGTAAAGATGTTACAAAACCTGGTGCTAATTCATCACATCAGCTTCTTACCTACTTGACTAGCAATCATGTGACACTGAGGTATTAGAAATATCACATTAATATAGAACTAGATGCTTAACCTCACACCAGCACTGAAAATTATATTGCTTTTCAGGAGCTAACATTAACTGACTTTTTACTCAAAAAACACTGCGTAACACACAAGTATGGTTTGTCAGATTAACAAATCCTGGTTTTGACTCTGATATTGATATTCCCTATTGACTGCTATACCATATCAACAGACAGGTTTTGAATGCTTTCCAGCAGCACTGCAAGCATTGTCACATAGTCATGTTTCTCTTTTTTCTGCGCAGCAAAAGGTCAAAATTTCACAAGCAATTCTCATAAACATAACAGTGACCTCATTTTTAAATCCTGAGTAGAGTTACTACCCTTTAAATTCATTCGTCCCCCATACCATGTTTAACATGAGGTGGCGCTATGGACAATTTTATTGCTTTTTTTGGTTGTATCGAAGTTAATAATACTTTGGAGAATAGTGAAAGTTACAGAGCAATCTGCTGCCAGCAAAAGGAAGTAAACCAGAAGTGTCTCAGTCAGTTTCTGACATTCTGTGGCTACAGATTACATTCTAAATGGACAGTAGTGGGATATGCAGTGTACACCCATCTGTCACACAGAACACAAAAAAACAGAGCAAATAGTGAAAGAGTGGAACAGATTTCTTTTTCTCTCAAATACCTTAATACCACCTTATTTGCCTTAATACCACCTCTACACTGCCTTTCACTCTAAATGCTAGTAAGCAAGGACTACATTACCCTACTAATTTCCCTAAGGAGAAAATTGATGCAAGTAACTTCCCTACAAACACAGCAGCGAATTGACCCTGGGGCTTCCATCAAAGAAAGCCAGTAACAGTCACAAACTGAATGGATACTAGCACCCTTATTCACAGTTTAAAGCTCTATGGAACAAAGCACTTCAGACTTAGACCAATTTCTTACAAGGCAATGCACAATGCAAACATTTTTCTGGTCTTGTTTCAGCCATAAATGCATGTTCTTGCATATGCTATAGAGATTCTGAAGATTTGGTGCTCGTCTTGCTGGCCAGCCACATTCAGAAACCTGCAATCAGAAAGACGAGACAGTAGATGTGAGACACAGTATTATATAGTCCCATATAAACAACTTAGGTTATGCAAATGTCCAAGAAGCAATTTTACACTTTATTGCCACCTTCGTGTTGAAATTAAGCAAGATGCTCAACAAAAGTAGTGTTACACAGTGTAAACACCACTTTTTAGGATGAAGTGCAATAAAACTTCAGTCCTGCCTACAAATCTGCTGCACTGGAAGTATCAACAACTCAGATCACTATCTGAAATATTCTTAGAGCAAGGAATAAAGTAAACAGCTTTCAACTTAATTTGTGCACATATACTTAAGCAAAAAAATTTTTAAAAAAACCAAGTGAAATATTAGGCTTCTTTTAATATTTGTCCTTTGTTCAAAGAGCTTGAATGGTTCAGTAATATTCCTTCTACAATTAGTGCTTCAAAACACTAACAAAAAATCAGCTTCACTGCAAAGAATCTGTATCCTTGAAATCAACTGTCCAGTAAGGATGTAGTACATGAAACTTGATTCTTGGGGCACTCAAAACACCTAAAGAATAGATATATTCAGGATCAAGGAAGCAAGTTACAAATGAAGCTGCTTCTTTTTTGTTTTTAGTCTCAACTGCAATTGCCAGATATTGAAGACCTAGTTTTCCTACCAGCAACATGTCTTCCTATCCAGACAAAGAGTTCAAGGGTTACTCTGAGATTAATTACCTGAACTGAGTATCACAAAAAATTGTGTTTGTGCCAAGCACAGAAAAAAAGGCTGAAATAAACAGTCTAAATCTCCTACAACTTTTCATTGTACTCCAGTATTTTAATTTAAAAATAAGATCATTTCAGAAAACATCACTTTGCAAGAGATTTAAATTGCACATTCCTTTGTTAGTGCAATCTCATGTGAAGTCACCAGTAAACAAAGAAAAGCTAAGGCAAAAAGTTCTTTATATCCCTGTTCACCACAGGATTCAACATGAGCTTAAGTACGTCTCAAATATTACAACAGTAGTGTGGGCTGGTTTCAGCAGGAGTAATTTTCTCCATAGTAACTAAATGAGGCTGTGCTTTGTATTTGTGAGGGAAACAGTGCTGATAAGACAGGGATTTTTTTTATTGGTAAGAGGGGCTTACACAGAGTTGAGCTCTTTTCTGCCTCTCACAACACATCATCAGCAAGCAGGCTTGAGGTGCACAAGAAGCTGGGAGGGGACACAGCAAGGACACCTGACCTCAGCTATCCAAAGGAATATTCCAAAACACAGGAGATCATGCCCAACCCATAAAGCTGAGGGAAAGAGAAGGGAAGGGGAAACATTCACAGCAGTGGCATTTGTCTTCTCAAGTAATCATCACGCATGGTGGAGCCTTGCATTCCTGGAGATGGCTGTATACCTGCCTGCCCAGGGGAAAAGGTAAATTAATTCCTCGTTTTGTTTCGCTTGCACCTGGGGTTTTTGCCTTACCTATTAAACTGACTTTGTTTCAACCCACAAGTTCTCACTTTTATCTTGTGATTCTCTCCCCAGTCCTACCAGGGAAGAATAAGCAAGCAGCTGTGTGGGCTTGGTTGCTGGCTGAAGTTAAATCACAACACTGCAAAAGAATCATATTGAAGCACTGCAGCTTCAGACCAGAACACAACCTAGAAAAACAGGTGTATTCAAAAAAGCAAAGAGTACTAACTTCTTTCCTTTCTACTTTCTACTTCTTACAAGATGTAACAAAAACAACACTACTTTCTGTTTCTTCAGCTTTAAGCTCCAAGTGTCCTTATAATTAGCAGAATGACAGATAGTGCACAAACCGCCAGAGCAACCCATTCCAAACAGGACTCAAAACTAGCAGAGAAGACTTCAAAACTATCATTAATTTTAGCCAAGATTAAAGAAATTCGTAGAAGTTCCACACAGATAGCAAACAGCAAGAAACCAGTAATATGTATTCCATAAATACCTTCTAAGCAAAGCATCAGAACTAAGAATTTTAGAAGCTGTTCTTCTCTGATCATGTTTAAGACTTGCCATTATCATCTTTTGCAGGCACTAAAGTAAAACTAAGCTTCTATGGGTTCCTACATGGCTGCTCTCACCCAGCACTGAGCAATGAAGTTAGTAAGTATTGCTGGACATCTCAATTTCAAAAATAGGCAGGTAAGAGTTCCCAAATACAATTAAAGAGTTTGTTTTTCAAGTAAAACAGCTGCCTTCCTAAATATTCCTAGATAATAAAGTAGTCATGAACCTGTAATGTTTCAACAAGTTACGACCTACTACGACTTCCCAGCAAAACCAAGATCATATTACCATTCTTAGTACCAACACATCAGAAATCTCAGGTGTATAGGCACCTCAGACTTGCATAACCAAAAAATCCATTTTCAGAGTAAGCAAATTCTGAGTCACAGAATTTATCATTCCATAAACAGAAACTGATCACTTGGTAGGATGAGGAATAAATTAGCTCACTACATCAGTCTCAGACTTTCCAGCAATCTAGTGCTAAAAAGAATTGCTGAGCACTTTGCTTTGAGGAACCTGCTACAAATAATCATGTAGTAGATTTCCTGCATAATCAAGCTTTTTTTTGCCTTCCATCTTGAATAGCTTCTGCCTGAATCTCATACTAAACGAGATACAGATAAAGAAGCTGATTGCATTCATCCAAAGAGGCAGTAATTTCTTTCAGGTGTGAAAATCCTTTATCTTGTTTCCAAGAAAACACTAGAAAGCGCTAGAAAGAATATATTAAATATACCTTACCTTGACATGTTAACTCTGATAACTGAAGTAATGCTAAGGATGGCTCTGCATAATAAGGCCCAAAAGGCTTTATTATTTTGTAATAAATAATGGTTCCAGACTCTCTTCTTGGCAGATAATATTGTGTGGAGAGGCCATGATCACTACAGACTGTTATGGTGCTGGACAATTCACAACACAGTAACAGTCTCGACTGTTGAGCCTTTTATAGGACAGCTGAGGTTTCTTTAGAAGCAGACACTGAAGTCCAGTATCTCCTAGCACCTAACATATTGTCCTCAATACCTTGTGGCTGAATTAGGCAAATGCCTTCATATTCATATCAGAGAAATTGCCAGGAAGGGTAATGGAGGCTCAACTAAGCAGCAGTAATACTGAAGACATTGGGAACAATCAGTCAGCTATGGCTGAGTCATATGGCAGTCAAATGGTACGTAGTGGAACAAGGAGAAAGTCCAGGGAACAGTTTATGCAAATCAGTCACCATGTCCTTGATAAAGGAAAATGGCAGAATATAGGAGAGATTGAAATTTTAGTAAGACTTTCAATTACTTTAAGTATTCTCCACTTAAATTTGAAACACATAAGGTACTTGGGCTTTTTTTCAAAGATACCACCATCCTAGAAAAAACAGACTTTAGTCAGTAAGATTAGTCTGCTACCAGTTAAGTTTGGATTTAAAGCAAAGACAAGCAGAATACAGGTTACTCTTCAACTTTGTGTTTATACCTCTTCTTTTGTCATCTTTTTCATTAACCTACTTTAACCTGTTTTACCAAAAAAACCTGAAGACATAATGAAAACATTGTGTTGCAAGGCCTTTTAGAGAAATACACAAAAATGATACACACCCTGTTATGGAATCTTGAAGGCCTGTATGTTCTTGGAGAGAGATTGTACACAGCATAATGGCCAGGATGTTTTGAGTCCAGACACAATCGCACATCTTCTATGTTATTTTTGATGGCAGATTCTACACCTTCAGCTGGAAAGGACATCACTGAAGACAGAACGAACAGCAGGTGAATTTTTTCATATATTAAGAACAACAAGAAATTATGTTTAAGAAAGATATAGCTATCATACCAGCAATTCTGGAAGTGATGTATGATATATCCAAGTCTCCTTTTGCATAACTGAAATAGAATACATTGGTGTTAATACTGGGAGATATAACCATTCAAGCCAAAAGTCTAAAAACCAGATCTCTCAGGCTGCACCCACCACCATGAATAATGTTTCATTTTCAGTTCTTCCATCTGAGGCTCATTACCTCACACTTCAAGAGTTTCAGAACAGATACTGTGTTTAAGCAGTTACACATTTAAATCATGTTGCACTAAAACCATCTGTGGGATTTTGTACAGATGCCTCCTTTAATCTTTAACTCACTCCTCTAGCCCCTGCTCTTACTGATAAATATTCTCTGTAGGCTGTCAGTTTGAAAGCCTAATGAGGATACATTAACATCTTTAATGAAGAATGTCTCGATGCTTAAAAGAAAGACTACTAGTTGAACATCAAAGTTTAAATTACGTAATTCTGGCATGTTACTATCTGGCACAGATGGCCATGCTGCCCAATATCCAAATTCCATATGGATAGAGTGTTAAGAACACTTTCCTGCTAGCCATTCAGGAAGGACTCTGGCAGTCACACCCAAACCATCACCAGACTTGCGACTGGCAGGACTGAAGTTCCTTTACAGCTGGTGAGCCGATGGGTGCCCCACTTGACTCCCTACTCCCTACTACTACTACCTACTACACCCCGCACTCACACAGTCAGACCAGACTACCTTACCAGTTGGACCCCACGTTTCCCACAGCAGAGTCCCCGATCTCTGGTTGCTTTAAGTAATTTGATCCTGGTGCAGCAACAGAGTAACAGCTGGAGGAGCGGCTGCCTCCCAGGAGGGACACTGAACAAAGGAAACAGTGGGCTTTTATACTCCCACAGTCTATGGGTGCCAAAGTCTGGGGTCTTCCTGCTGAGTCCTCGGCTCCTGCAGTGCCTCAGTGTCCAGTTCCCTGGCTGGGTCACAGGTCCCTGTGCCCTTTGCTGTGCCAAGGGTTGGCAGCTTCTGGCCTCTTGCCTCAGGCTCCCATCCAGAGCTCAACCTGCAGCTACCACTGCAGTTGCACCCTGAGCTACCTGCACTCAACATAGAGGGTTTTCTTCATTTAAATCATTCTGCCAAAAATTCACTTCCAGAACTCCCATAGTGAGCAAGGCATTAATCATTACTCATCTCTCTCTCATACAACTGTGCACAGCTTAAAAGAGCAGCCTTTTAAAAAAATAATCTCCCAGTAGTAATGTTTTTTATTTATTTAGGTCTATTCACTGCACCTTTACCTCATCATCCACATTACACCAGTAATTAACTAATTTAAGACCACTATTATTTTTTTGTTTTTATGGTATCTGCTACGTAGCAGAACAAAAAAACAAGAGGAAAAAAACTGAAGAGATGCAGCGCAGGCCTGCACCCTTGAGTATAACTACATAGCTCTGCACTCCTGGACTGGCAAAGTAAGAACAAATCTCACCTACACAATTTGATTTAAACATCCCTAACTTAAATATCTCAGTAACCTATTAACTCCAGAATATCAAAATGTCATCAAAACACTATGATGCATATTTAGTGAATTCAGGGGCACTAACAAAACTTTTATATCCCAACAAAGTTTCAAGACACTTGGAAGAGCAGACCTCAGATACTGCACTCAACTTTTGAAACACCAAGAGAGAACATTAAGTTTTGATCCTTTACTGCTCGCTAATCATGTAATCATGGAGGTTAGAGGGACTGATTAAAAGATTATTGAATATACAAGGATAGGGAGGAGGATTTTAGGTTAGGGGGGGAAAAGAATCCTGAATTCAAGGCCATTAAACAGTATTTATGCAGAAAAGCATAATCAGCATCCTAGCAATGATAATGACTCATTGTCTCAAACTGAAACCACAAGAAAGTTTGAGTCTTACCAGACAAAGCATTAAAAAAAACCAAAAAACTTCAGCCCTGAGAAACCCTGCATAAGGAGGTAGACAAATGGAGACAATTTCAAAATTTTTGCACCTTTGGAAGGACATATGTCATCATGCAAGATCAGGTGGCAATACTGTTGCAGCCAAACTAATTAAGGTAGAAATTTACACTCAGAGTTGTTAATAATTGCTTATTAAAATTTGTGATGATTGTAGTCCTTTATACAGAGAAGAAGTATCAAATGCTATTTGTTGATTACATAAAACTTCAAGCAAGAAAACATGTTACTGTTCTAACACCCCTGTTTTTTGTATCAAGATAAAGGACCACCTAATATGACAGCTGTAGAGCACAGAACCATTATCCTGAGGTCAAGCAGCAACTTGTAACAGGCACAGAACTCTTAAGAAAAAAATCAACATTACTCACACCCACTTCCTTGGGAAGACTTTCAGATACTGAGTTCTTACTACTAACACCGCTCAACTCAGCTGTGGTTTTTACATTTGTCTAAATTGAAAAGCAACACAAGGAGCAGGGATCTCACCATACACATATTGATGCAAGAGCGCAGTTTAGTATGTCAACAGAGCACAGCACAGCCAACTCAAGCTTTGTATTTTGCAGGAGTATCCCAAGCATGTGACTGTTACACTGAAAAAGCTTCAGAATGTTTACACAGTCCTAATTAAAATGAAGTTTCTTAACTGCAAAATCAACACAAGTCTTCAGAACATGTCCATGTCCTTGACTTCACTTAACTTTTTCTGAAGATTTCACAGCTATTTCAGTAGTAAGATCTGAACACAAGGTAGTCTGTTTTCAGTGAAGTGTTTTACATCAGAATGGTAACTGAGATTTCTTCAAATGGTAAGAAATTTAAAGAATTTTCTTACTTTAGAAGAAGAATAAAATACTTCTTTAGGAGAAAAAAATGTTCATTCTTCACATTGGTAGGAATTCCTATGCATTTCAAGGCAAAACGCTCTAACTAAAATATCACAAAGAAGGTCTTTCCTTTCATATCCTTAACAGCAGAAATTTCTTCTACATAGAGGTTTTGTTGGTAGGTGACAAGAGAAGGAAAGCATGGAAACATGGACATACATAGAGGGTTTCCAGCCTGTGATCCAACATTGGAAATTCTGTGTGCTTTTAAGGGTCTAATTAAGCTCAACAAAAAAGTACGATATGACACCAACATTTAATCACTTTTCTGATGATACTAGGCTGCTTCAAAATTGGGACTACTTCACAGTGTGACTGGACTAGACTAGCCCAGTTTTTCCTTACAGTATCTAATGGGGGCCTACAAGAAAGCTGGAGAGGGACTTTTTACAAGGCCTGGATACGAGGGAATGGCTTTAAACTGAAAGAGGGCAGATTGATATTAATCTGGTCTAACTGAAGGTGCCCATTGCTCAGGAGTTAGAATCAGATGCTTCTTCCAATCCAGACCACTGTTTGATTCTATGAAATGTAGCAAATAAGACATGAATTCTGATTTTGCAAAAACAGGAAGTTTTAACTACTATTTTGCAGTTAAAACCTTCTCACTGTGTAAATGGTTGGCACTATCATTCTTGCCAGAGAGTAGCTGCACCTAAAGACCACAAGTAATATTAAACGAAAGGCCATTCCAGCAAATTAAATACAATGAAACTAAAATTAGCAACTAAATTCACAAAATAAACTAGTTAACATACAGAACAAAATCCTACAATAGTGTATAGTTACCTTCTGTTTACTAACAACTGAAGATGAGAAAGAACAAGGAATGACAGACTAACCAGCATAGCTACAATGTGAGCATACAAACCATTATGTTAAATACTGCCCTAACATGAAGCACTAAAATTCCCATCAATCTGTTCCCACTTGGTTTTGCTTCATAAAACTGAATTAATCATTCAACTACCTAGTGCAATGCAAATATCCGTGAAATAAAGTATTAAACAAAACCAAAATAACCTTGAAAGCAAAGACAGCAAGGATAAAAGGTCACTAATTATTCCTAGACTGCTGCATTACAATGTCTTCAGCAAAAGAGATCGTTCTGACACAGCAAAGGAAGACTGATCACAAGTTTTGCCTGCCACTTTCAATACCAGTGAAGATCAGATACTTAAAACATTTAGCTATGTTTTTTGGCAGGGCCTTTGTAACCTGTATGGATGCAGGTCTCCAGCACAAAAACTGGTCAAGGGCACAGAAGCTCCACAAGCAAGAAACTGATGATCTCAGCAGAGATATGCTGTGGCTGCACCACTGCAGGCAGAGCTTCCAGGCACACAAGGGCACATCTGCTGGATCCAAGCTCCCATCTGTGCAGGTGGTGTCACTTCACAGAGCAGTGCATATCTTCTCCATCTCCGCCCTGGTACTTGCTTTTAAGTCCGTATGTAATAAGAGGGCTGAACCTCTGCTGCTCTTTGTTCTCTCTCATATAACTATAAGCTGCTGCATCTGCCTGACCTAAATCTGCAACAGAGGTTATGACACTTGCAACTGAGGTGACCTGGGGGGCAATGAAAATGGCCCTCATTCACTCTCCTGGTCCTACCAGCCTGTAATGTGTGTTTTAGTTCTTAAATTTTATTATTTATTTATTTATTAGGACTAACAAGACACCAAAATCAGAATCAAGCTAAAGGTAGCTACAGGAAAAAAAAATTAACTTTCTTTGTCACAACTACAAAATACTTAAATCTTACACCAGTTTGGATTTAGTGAGAGAGAAATCTGTCTGTACACAAAGGAAGTAACTCCGTAATTCAGAAAAGCAATGGTAAGTAGGAAGGAGAGAGCCTACCTAAAGAAATGATAGACTCAAACATGAAAAGTGCGTAAGTGGAGTGAGGAATATGTATGACAAAGAAGAGACATTTTAATTTTTCCAGAATGTCTGCTTTTTACGTTGGTTGAAGCGTTTTGGAAAGGCAGTCAAAGATGCAGCAGCAGAAGAGGTAATCTCACATCATCGATCAAACGTATCCACAACACAAGTTTGTGAAGGCAGAGAATGAACACGACAGAAACAGACATGCCCTACAGTAGATGCAAAGAAAGAATTAACAATTCAGCTTGATTAAAACACAGTTTAAGATGGTACAAGCTCAGTGCTGGAACTCTCAGCAACACACAATGTTCAATTCCAGCAATGTTAAATACTGAAGGACCTAAGCCTACCTTAGGCCCTACAGAACAGTAAGTATTGGTCATGCTAATTCATGTTTTGCCATTTCACTGAACTGTTAAATACAGCAAGGATTCAAAAGAAAAGACAATACAAAGAATGCTAAATATATACAAAGGACTGCTAAATAATATTGGCAAACTACAAGTAGAGAGAGTTTCTCTTTCAGTCACTGGAAAATAAGTATCAAAGTAACTGATTCTCACTAGAACAATTACATGCTTGGTGCATTTTTTCTTGTTTTTTCCCACTCCTCAGCCCAATGACTAAATCCACTTAGATAACACAAGAAAAGAAAAACAGTTGTATGGAGACAGGTGCTTCACAAAACCAAGATTTGCCTACCATAGTGCAGAACTTAAACAAAAATTTGACAGTTTCACATATTATGTCAAAGGTGATGCTCAAGAGCCACCTAAACATAAACTCTTATTCAACCAACCGAGTCCAAAATATGTGAGAGGGACTGATCTCCTCATGATGAATCTTGGGACATAGCATACACTATCTGACAATCCTCTGGCAATCCACCACAGTCCATGCAAATGTGTATCCCTTAGTAGCTTGAAATGGTCTGTGGCTAATTGATCTTATTTGGATATGACAATGTACCCACACATTAAAAGCTACAAACCAACATGAGGTCAAACAACTACATTTTCAAGCTACTCAATTCCAGTAAACATCCACATGTGACTTTCTGTAATTCAAACAAGAGGAAAAATAGTGGGTTTTCCTTTGACTAATATTTAGTAAGTTCCACAAGCCATGCCCTAAGCTGCTGTGTTCAGCCACGGAACACTAACTATCAACTGAGGAGAGGCATACAAAGTCTCAACAAGAAGACATGGCAAGACTTATTTCGGGCAGTCACCATAATCTACACAAACAATTGCAGAGAAGAGCATGAAAACTGAACAGAACCTTTTCAGACAGCAAGTATTCACTGTCCAGTACTTCAGAAGTTGCTAGATGAGCTCTGCAGATGTGGTTGGATGTACAGTTACTGTGTATTCCTCACCCACTACACTTACTATGGAAGCAAAGGAAATCACACAAAGTGAAAAAAGCTACACACATCTGTAAGGTAAAAGACATTAAAAAAAAGTGTAGGCATAGCATAAGCCATTCCATATTAAAATGACAGCTTTAGACAGTCCTAATCCACTGCTAGAAAAGGGAAAAATGGCAAAAGATGAAATTTAAAAAAGCAATTAAACTTCCAGTAACCTTTAAAGAAGAAACCACTTGCAAGGGCAGGAAGAGAAAACTGCTTCAAACATAACTAAGTGATGGAGGCACACCCAGAAAGTCATGTGGAGTCAAGAGAATAAGAAAGTGAAGTGTAGGAGTACTTCAGATGCATGTAGTGTACAATAAAAACATAGTAAGATCTAACACACAGCTACGGGAAAGTAGGGCTTGTAACTTTGTCAAAACTGCTCTTCATCATGCAATAGTTTGTTCCCCTTGTACACCTCCCTGTCTTGTGTCCATGGGAGAAACGTTTGATGCCACTGTCACTGTTACTTCTATAGAAATCTTAAGAACAAACCAAAGCTGAGCAGCTTTTGCAACCTTTAAAAAATAGAGGACTTGGCCTTTTGGAGCCATATATAGTTTAAACAGACTAAGTGTAAGAGAAAACAATTAAAAACACACTTAAAGTGGCTACAGAGGTGCAGTATCTACAAATCTAACTTACCCGATCATTAAAAATACTTTAGAGCAGTACTATGCACAAGTTCTGAAAAAGCCTACATAGGAAAAAATAAATTTCACAAGATGTAACACAATAGCCCAATTAAAGGGACACAAAGCCTACAGTGAGAGAGTTCAATGTTCTTTCAGAGGCTCTAGTTCAGACATGATGTTCAGACATGATATTCAGTAGTGACTTCCCTGCTCTTACTAGAACTAAGAAAACCCTTTAACACTGCATAGAATTTTATTATTACCTAAAAATGTATAAATTGTACAGATTGATTGATATTGATCATAAGGAACTATTAGAAACATTTGAAATGGGACTGACAACCTGATAAGAAAAGAACAATCACACAATGCGAATCTGAAAACATACACATCTAAACATGAGAGTATTCATCCATGCAATGCAGGGCAAAGGAGACAAACAGTGCAGTTCCTCTCTGTCTTGAATGCATACAATTCCACCTGAACACTAAACTGAAGGACTTATTTCCCTGAAGGTTTTTCCCCTCCTCACATCCATTCCCCTGATTTGTACCTTTCACCACTCCATCTTTTTAATTCGTTTCTTATTCATGAAGGCCCTATCTAATAATTCAATTCTCCACGCTGCTCCAGCCCCCACCTGCTCATCTCTCCCAAGTTTTCAGTATTTAAAATACAGCAGGGCAAGTAATACTTATGGATAGGCTCTTGCTGCAACATTCTCAATTCTCATATATGACTGCTGAAGTAACTTTTGTATTAATATCATTCATAAAATCTCAGGGGTTAGCTACCAGCTATTACAGCTCAAACTTGGAAAAATACGCTGAATTTACCATTTCTAGAGTATACTCCTGAGCCTTCATTTAGAACTCTTACCAGTACAATTTTGGTTTGTTTTTGTTTTTTTTTTTACTCACTTGGCCACAGACTGGATAACTTTAGAAGATGTATCCTTAATATTAGTGAAAAATCGCTCTGTTCCACCCCTCAGAATATCAAAGAACCCTCCATAAGTCTGGTCACATTCCGCAACGGTCAGGCCTAGAGTAGTTGAATAAAAATAATTGTACTTTATTATGGAGCCCATTCCAGGATATGACTTAAAGTATGTTGCCTATAAAGCTGGAAGGAAGTGAATGCACATACAGGCTACACCTTGCTGTAAGGCTCGCAATTCTAAACTTCTCCTTAACTATGACCTATGCAAAAAGATAGTACTTCCTGCAGTCAGGAGATACTAGTGATATACTTAACACAGTGTTTAATTTGCTGTCTGTATTTATGAGACAACAAGGTAAAAAAATTCTGGAAGTAACGCATATGTTTCATATTGTCAAGGCAGCAGAATATTGCTTTAGTATCAACATCTTGAAGTGCAGCTTATCATTAGCAGAACTACTTAATTATTCCAGCAGACATTTTAATGCATGGCTTCAAAAGCAGCTGGCATAGTTAAGGTTTAAGCACAACATCCCAGATAGCACATCACAGCACAATATCCCTATTAATATGACTATATACAACTAACAGTAGGCATTCTAGCACAAAACAGATGACTAGGCAGACTTTTGATTGTAATTGCATTAGGAAGCTGGATTCTTCCACAGAAATAGATATACACATAATACTAGTGCCACAAAAATTACCCAATTTCAACATTTCCCCTGGAAAATTAATATCCCTTGACTCATTGACAGTTCATCATAATTAATGTCAAGGAAGAAATATCAAGCTGGAAGAAAAACTGAATACAATATGAAATAGTCCCTTGATATCTTCTACATTAATTGAAGTGCTTCATAGTCACATGCAATAGTTAATATGGGTGCAGAAAGAGTAGTAAAAACGAGATGTAAATAAGCCTATCAAGCATCTTATTTTCTTTACTATATCAAGCATTTTCAACTGAATGTACTCTGGAATATCCATTTCTACAGAGTAAGTACTTCAGCTTTTAATTGTCATTTTGGAGACATGTTTTGGTTGATTTCATTTAGTTCTGCTAGTCCAACCTCCGTTTTTCTCAGATGGAATCCCAACTCCTCCTCACCACTGATGTCCTGTGGTGCAACCATCTCCTGAAGTCTGGCCTGGACAATGCTCCCACAATCAGCTGGGCTCAAGGCAGTACCACCTATAGTGTTTCTGAAAGTGCTGACTGGACTAGACCGAGTTTAGACCAAAATTAGTTTAGACCAAAAGACTGTTGCCTTTTCCCTTTCAGGCTGTCAGACATGGATCTTTTGGAAGTGAAAAACTAAATAGCTTTAGGCTACTATCACTGTCAGATGCACTTCAAAGTATCATACGGGGCTCAAAAGTCTTTTTGGGCATGAGAGAAAAGGAGAGAGAGGTGGACCCAGATGCTTACAGAAGTGTTTTTTCCTCATACAGGATTTTTGCTGTCTAAAATAAACGCATGTGAGATCAGCAACTTTCGAGCATTACTGAACTATTATGGTCCATAGCCAGAATCCCCACAATTGCTTCTGCACTTCTTTATTAAGCTCTCTCATCTGCCAGACATTAAGCCCATTTTAGCACAATGTGATACCAACACACCACAAACAGCTGCTATCTTTCTATGCTGTAATATATCTGATGTTAAATCAGATAAGCAAAGGCAACTCTTTACTCTTTTTTTACCTCAGAGACTGTGTTGAACACAAACTCAGGATGTGTCCTGATTTCAGTACCTTCTTCCACAAGGTAATGTTTCCATTAATATACAGAACTTGAAGATTTTTAACAGTTTAAGCTCAAACTCCTCTTAAATGCTACTCTTCAGACAATGCACTTTCAAATATCGTTGCCTCATTGAATCAAAAAACTTCAGGGTTTAAAATAAGCTATTTTCACCTGTTTGTCATAACCTGAAGACTCTTCCTTTACAGCTCTTATCCTTTAGACTATTATTGCTTCTCATAGCCACACTTCTACCACATTTTAGTTCACTTATGTCAACACTCCTGCCTCTACAGGTCAATAGTGCACTTTAAATTATTTTCCATAGGAAACATAATTTTTATCTTGCACAGCAATGAACTTGACAAATTCATATTTGCACATATCAACATATAATGAAACCTTACAAAAAAAAAATACAAGGCTAGAATCAATTATATTAATGCCAAATACCTAGTACTAGCACAAAACATCTAAAACCCCCAAATGACTTTTTTCCCCTGCAGAAGCTATGCAATTGTTTTACACTAAAATGACATGTCTTTTTGAACATACCTGCATTGTACAAATTGTTGAGCTGCCCTGCAGGCTTGGAGCTCTGTGAAAGAGAGGTCACAGATGTCCGAGGCTGAGCATTGTTTCCATAGCCTCCATTCTGTTCCAGGAGCTGAGGAGAATAATACTGCAGATGAGTATTTTCTTGCTAATTTAGCCATCTTGCTATGCTTGGCAAATTACTGCTACTTGGTGAGAACAAGCAAACTGAAGCTCAGGACAAAGCCAGGAAGTTAAGAATTGACTCACCTGAAGTATAGTGCAAATTAAGCATTGAACAGGAGATGCCTAAGTGGGTTTCAAGTTAGTGTAGGCAGAGCCTTCTTATACAAAATTTTTCTGCGCAAATTAATTCTGATAAAACACAGCATGTCAAACAGAGTGCTAGCATACTAAAGAATAAACCAAGAGGATGAAAATATTTTCAAAAAGGAGAAAGAAATACTAAATTTCCTTTACTGTCTCCATGCTTTAAAGGGCATATTTTCAAAGGACCTACCAATTCAGCTGAACTTCAAAATAAGTTAATGCGAAATTTTCAAAATACTAAGGAACATGGGACCTGCTCTGAAATCTAAAATGCACATACACTGCAGGGGACAGAAAAGGAGGCCTAAACAATAATACTCCTTATGAGACATTTTTACCTCTGTGATGGGGGATTTAGGATTGACATTCCTAGCTGCTGCAATCTCCTGCAGTTGGTTCACAAGTTCAGTGATTGACAATCTCTCCTCTGGGTTCACCTTCAAAGTGGAGCCTAAAAGAAGGAGATTCAGACAATGTAACAAATCGTTCAGAGCTTTTCTCCCAACTGATAATGATTTCTTCAGAACATTCCAGTGCAATAAGCAAACACATGAACAGAGTGGAGAAACTGCTAAATCAGTATCTAAATATAATTTTCATAATAGTATCCATTAGAAAAAAACCAACACTACTTAGGGTCAATAATATTTCAAAGAATTCACCTTAGGATCAGTTAATAAAGAACATCAGAGGTAGTTTTGAGTCTAATACTGTTGGAATCGGACAAATTTCTGGATCAGTAATTAACATTTCCCGCAATCTATTTGAAATCTAAAGAAAATAGAATTTTTTAAGCATGTTCAAAGAAACCAAATCAAAACACTAATTGTTCCAATGGACTAATTCACATACTACACAAGACAATTAACAGAACTAAAAAAGTAACTTTCACATAAAATATAATTTTTTTATAATGGATTAAGATTATTAATAAGAGGTTGCTGTAGTTTACCTTTTTCACCACTACATGTAAATAACATTCAACTATCAGTAAAACAACTCTCAATAACAACATGTAGCTACAAAGACATAAAGTTATGTAACACTAAACTTACGAATGAGATCATGAAACACAGAATAGCGGGTGTCATTTTGTGGGATGACGTATTTCCCATTGACTATGCGAAGTTTAGCTCCATCTTCAAATGGGTGTTGCCTAAAGCACAGCAAGTACAGGATACAGCCCAGAGCCTACAGAGATAAACAGAAATACTGCATAGAACCATGGAGTCATTTAGGCTGGAGAAGACCTTCACAATCCTCAAGTTCAAACACTAACTCAGCACAGCCAAGTCCACCATTAAACCATATCCCTCAGTACCACATCTACACATCTTTTAAACACCTCCAGGCATCGTAACTCAATCACTGCCCTGGACAATCTCTTCCAAAGCCGAGTAACCCTTCCAGTGAAGAAATATCTTTTAATATCCAACTTAAACATCCCCTTGTGCAACTTGAGGCTGTTTCCTCTTGTCCTAACACTTATTACTTGGGAAAAGTATTCCTATCTGGTTTTAAAAATCATTTAGAAGTCATTACAAGAAATCAATTTTATGAATTTCACACTATACAAAAATGAGTAGTTTTGCCATACTGAACATGTTCAAGAACAGGATTATTCTTTCAACCAAAGTTTAGAAGTTTTATTTCATATCTTCATCCTGTGCTGCAAGGAGACACATTTTATTTGTGAGGACAGAATTTGGTCTAACTTAGATACACTGTGACACAATACAACAGCTAGGTGATTATATAAGTGTTAAGAAAATTACTTAAATGATGCTAGGGAGACACACAACAATCTCTCTAAACATGTCTTTCAGTAAAGGCTTGAAGAAAATAAGCCTGAAATGACAGTTCCTTTATTGGCTACAGTCAGATGGCTATTCAACTCTTAGAACAAATAAAATTTAAGATCATTATCAGATAAGTTCATTCAAGCCTATTTTTATTGAACCCAAAGCATAAAGAAACTATGGAACAACAAGTTCCAATCCAGGCATGGTAAATGAAACAGATCTTCCCAAGATACAGAAGGTGACAATCACCATGTTAACACTAACATATACAGTTATTTTAAACAAAAAAATAAACTGCAATTGACCTTTTGAGTGAGGCTTTTGTTAAACACATTCCTAGTTTTGTCTTTAACTGGATGTAATTCTGGCTCAGACTGACAGTATTTCATGCACGTTAAGTAACCAAGTGGCCAGAAAAATGTGTTTTACTTGGTGTTTCTTCACATGCCACAAGAACATCACCAACAGCTGTAGAAACTGAACAAGAGTATCCACAATATCTTGCAACTAATTTAATAAACTGAACGAAGTTCTAAGATTCCATATAAAAACTTTTAAAGCACCAGCATCACATTTTCTCAATATGTCTTTTGACATACTGCCCATAGAGGCAAGAACTGAACAGTTTAACACCTGCCTCTGTAAAAAACACCCCATAAACTAAGTTCCTAATAACTACACTACTGGGGAGTACTTCAGTACTGCAATATTATGCAGCTGGAAAAGGTACAATTGAGGATTTAATATTTACCTTTAATTCTCACTACAGATTTTTAGTGAACAGCTTATCATCCTTTCTATACAAACCATGCATCATTCTCATCCTTGCTATCTGTCAGTATTTTAGCTGCATGCTGTACCTCAACATAACCATTTTGAACTCAGCTGCAGGATGTCCCAGGATTATATGCATGGCAGAGCAAGAAAGGCAAGAATTTTAATCTAAGGACTCTAAGTATTCTGGATTTATGGTGGCAAGTTCCAACTAGGCAACAGTTCTAGTCAATGTTAGAAAAGTTCAGCAGTGCCTCTCAAATGGAAGTCAAGCTTGATCTGGGAGAAAACCTTGAACAGTATGTCTCATTCTTTTAACATTTAGATACACAGTTCATACAATTTAAGTTTATTTTGATGTAAGACAGCATCCTACATTTATTTTGGTGTTTTAGTTATTTAATCAACAAACTAACATGAAGCCTGCAAAATCAGTGTCACTATGACATGAGCAACTATGATGCAGCAAGAAAAAAACTTCTTACCCAAATGTCCTGCTTTTCACCAATTGGAAAATTTGAATACAAGTCTATCATTTCTGGTGTCCTGTACATTGGTGTTGTATTCCTTGTGATCTGGAGAAGACAGAATTTATTGAAACAATCTTGAACAATGAGCTAACAGCATTCAACCAAGGAAACAGCTCTCCATGTAAAATGGATAGTACTCTAAATATTAAAATTAATTTCAGAAACACCTGTCAAGGAAAAAACCATCAACTGAATTCTGCAATAGTCACAACAGCTTTGATGTAAGGTCAGATGAAGACAGTAGTACTCAAATTACATTGTGATAGCCAAGAGCCCGCGCAAACAGCAAAGTACATAAAGTGACTGCTCTACAGGAGGCAAAAATGGATAGGAACACTAATGTATGCCAATAAGTAAATTCACACTCCAGTATGTCTCTCTCACTTTCTCAGCACACTTAATGACAGTGCAGACACATCCAAAGAGAAATTCTGGTCATAAGGATACCCAAAGAGACTTTTTCTACCATCTTTTTGCAAAGACTATACAAGACAGTGGTACAACATCACCATTTCACCAGAAACCAGTGCAGTGCTTTCCAAGAATGCCAGACTGCACAACAGGGGACTTTTAAAGAGACTTGTGATGTATGAACACGTATGCATGTCATTGCACACATATTTCTCCTGCTGATGTACTACATTACATTTACCAGCATTACTGTCAAACAAAGAACACTACTGTCTAAACTAAGAACAAATGTACTTTGCAAAAGCACACAGCACGCCAGACTTGGCCACTGTAGTCCAAGGCACTGTAATGTTGCCCATTCCTATGCTGCTGAGCAGATTTGCCTCTCCTTTATCTATCATTCAACTGAGAAAAACAGGTCAGAAGGATGATGGGACAATCAATGGCACAAGCAGTCTGGAACAACCAATTTCTTGCCGAGAGTGCAATTAGAAGAAGTTCTAGTAATCACTTCTATTTTCGCGGCAAATCGCAGAATGGACACTGACTATGCTGAAGCAGTGTTTCTACATGTAGCTACAGAACACAAGCTTTAATTGTAACTGCAGACAGCTTTTGAACTCTGGCAAAACAAATACAAAACCAAAACCTTATAAATAGCACTCTAACTGAAACAATCTTCAGTTGTCTTAGAAGCCTCATAAACTAATACCAGATTAATACTAACAGTTAAATTATTCCACTGTTGTTATTACAATTAAATCACATTAAAACAGTCTCACCTCTTCTTCGACCAGCGCTCTCTTCTGTGCAGACCAGTTGTAGTCAGGATAGTAAGCTATAGTTGTAGCACTACCGAAGTCACAAAGTTTAATTGTCCCCTGGTTACTAATAAGCAAGTTTTCCACCTTCAAGAAGATGTGGAATAATAGATTAAAAAATGCATCTTTTCTGCCCTGTACACTAAGACACGTGCTTTTACATATAATCTTTCTTGTGCATACATATAAAAACTAATCACTTGAGCCAAAAATACTGTGTACAGGAGAACAAAGATTTCTGACAATACTGTAGTTTTACATGGTAGCAACATAGCCAAAAGGAAGCACCAAGCACACCATGAGCAGGAAACATTCAGGAGAGCAAGAAATAAATCCCAAGGGGAAAAAAAATAATTTCATTAGAGCCTAAGAACAGGCCAAATTTTCAGATGAGAACTTGTAGAAGCAGTGTCTTAGAATCCAAATGTTTTCAGGCATAAAACTGAACACTTCTAGCTTAACTGGAGTGGAGGTTAGGATTGCTACAGACACAAAACAGGATGGTACTAGTAGAGAAGCAGGCTGCTAGGAGACACCCATAAAGAGGCAGCCGTGACCATGTACAGACACAGAAAACAGCTATTTGATGACCATGTGTTGCCTGAATAGTTTATCATCCATTATCCCTGCCTTTTTCTACTTCATAAATTCCAACCTTCCTGTATTGTTAATTGAAACGTGGAAGAAACTTAAGGAAAGAGCAAACGTATTGGGCACGTGTACTTGAAGCAATAATCACTGAAGGGTTGAAAAATGAAATGTACCTCTGTATAATGTTAGGAAAAGGTGTCAAAGTTAATTGGCTAAAAACTTTTGATTTACAGTTTTCTATGCTGCTGACCTTAGTTTAGCCTGCTAAAAAGGGTAGCACAGCTAAATGATCCCTATTTGGCTCCTGGCTGTAGTAAGGCCTCTGCCACTTGAAGCACAACAATCATTTAACCTTGCTTTGCAGCCTCTGCAACATGAGACCAACACAAATTCCAAACCAAATTCCTGTCTTTTCCCATGTTTTTCTCTGTCAGGAACGTACACTCCTTGAGAAGAAAAAACAGTTCTTGAATTACAGCATTAGCTCAACATCAGTGCAGCCAGCTATGAAAGAAATAGGGTTTTTTGTTTTGTTTTTTTTTTCCAGAAGAGATGCACCTTTTCTACAAGCTAGGGGCTGGCTTATAGAAATTTCAGTGAGGAAAGGTTAACATGTCTTTGACATGACCTCACAACCTAAAAGCCTGTTCAAAGTGAAAAACAGTACGAAGCAGAAAGAAAAAAAAAAAAAAAAAAAGAGTCCTCTGTCACAACAGCTAGGTTTATTATATTTATGGGCTATATTAATAGCTAACATCAAAGCTGTCATCAAGAGTGTTGAAAACACTTAACATATTAACTTCCAAAAGAGTGGTCTTATTTTCCTTTCCCTAAAGTAACTGACTACATGCTTATTTAAGGAGGAAAAAATTTTCCTATATTTATATTCAAATTAAATCAGGCTGGATACAGACACACGTGAAATTCAGATGCTGTTCCAAGAGTAAGCATCTTCTCTCCCTTATTTTGTTTATGTTAATGAAAATTCAAATATATTCACGGTACAGCAGAATCTCACAGATGATTAGGGCTTCTTCATCAAAGTGAAGAAGTAAAAGTGACACCCTATCTTCAATATACAAAATTCAAACGCAGGTAAGTTCTTTCAAATCCCCAAAGCACTTACAGGTAGAACACCTCTTACAGCATAACCCTATAGAATCCAGGTACAGGTTAATAAAACAAACACACACAAAAAGAAACACAAAAACCCTAAGAAACAAAATCTATTATGCCTAACAAATTTTAAAATTCAAATTAAAAACAAGCACTGAAGTACAATGCAAGTTGCCAGTTTTAAAACTAACAGCTTACTACACATTTTCAATGGCAATTAATCCTTCACAGATAATTCAACATTCTTCTCCTTCAAAGCTTTACCTCTTCTATTAAGACACCTATTTATCCAAGCACTGCAGTTTCCTAGTTATAACTGGCTATTTTATCAAAAACATACTTAGGCTAATTCAATCAGCAAAACATGATAAACCACTTTTCTGCCAGCTTGTTTCAGAGTACAAGCAGTTCTTAACCCCAAGCACAAGGAAAAGACGTTGTTTGAAGAGATGCAAGTATTTCAGTGATGACCTTCACTAACACTCAGCAGTTGTGGCAAGGCAATAATCTAAGCACCACACTCCAGAGTCATTCTTAACCCTGATCCAGCCCAAGAGGCTGCTTTGTTGTTTAGAAGTTCAGCCTTTATTTAAATATTGTAACGCACCTTTAAGTCTCTATGGATAATAGGAGGCTTCTGCTTATGCATATGCTGCACTGCTCTGCAGGTCTGATAAAAGATCTTCAAAACTGTGTCACAAGAGATTGGTCCTTTGGATTCTACTTTCTTTAAGAATTCCACCAGCTGTCCTGCAGGAAATCAGAGAAATTCATATAAGCACAGAGAACACTGCAAATTCTTGAAACAAACACGCTTGTCAAGAAAGATTTACAGTCTTGAGTTGCATGTAATAGATATTCTGAAAATGGCAAGTCCACACTGACAACAGTGACAAAAGAGTAAGTGCTCTGAGGAACTGCTGCCACTCTTCCTTTCTCTGACTAGACTCCAACACAAAAAACTTAATTATTAGCTCATATTTAAAACAAGGTTAAACTGTAGTCTAAAAAACCATGATCTTTATCCTATAAAAGACAAGGTTGAACTCTAACTCCACTGAACCATGCTGTCTTCTACAGTCATTCAAAGCTTGTAAGTTAACAAGCAACTTGTGCTGCCAGAAGCAATGTGCACTGCTGGGAAAAGAAATAAAGTTTACCTTTACACAGCTCTGTAAGCAGAAGAAACTCTCCCTGCCCCGTGTCAGATTCTTCTTTACCTATGGATGCTGCAGAACAAAACTGGACAATGTTGGGATGACCTGAAAGTTTTTTCTGGAGATAACACGTTCAAGGAAGATGACTGCCAAGTTCATTGATACTACTGCATCCAGTAGCTCATTTGAAATGTTATCTTGAAACCACAGAAAGCATAACAGCTGCAATCAATACCCTAAGCAAAACAGGAAAATCCATGCCTTTGCTGAGACAGCAACCTAAGGTAATGTAATAAAAAGTCAAAACAAAATATTTAAAAAATCCTTGTGATTACAGCTCAAGAGGAAACTGGACTCAGTAACACACCTAGTTCCTTTTGTCTTTTGGCAATGACTGCAAGAGCCTACCAGGAGTAGCAGGGACGGACATCTTGTAATTATCAGCTACTTCTCTAGATGGCTGGTCTAGAAAGGGCTATTGTATCCTCATCTCTCTTTCCCAAGGAAGTATCAAGTATGTCATGCTTCAATTTTAAGTAATTAAAATAAAGTTCAAAACAATTAGAGGTCTAAAAGTGCAAGGAACTTATCCTCCCATCATTGGTAATAATTTTTCATGCTAAAACTATCATGTTTCACTTCCAGTTCAAAAATTCGAGGTATCATTTTCGAGCTATGTAAAGGGAAGTACAGTGTAAGTGATCTCAGCTCCTGCAAGTGGAAGTTATGTTGCATTGTGCCTGTCTGTGCATACACTGAGACTCGTGCCAATGAGACAAACACAATCTATTTACAGGATGCATTCACCAAGTCTGAAGAGAGAAAAGCAAAGATTTTAAGTAGAACAAAGCTATTACAAAAGGGCAAGTTGGACCTACACAACGTGCATGAATCTGATGTTACGCATCTCTCCACAACCTTCTATTCAGCGCTGCAGGAATTAATTGCACTTCAGTCTTATCTCAGAAAGTCAGCAACAGTTAACCCTTCAACATGTTGTACACATGCTTTAGTGACTCTTGAGTTGTGAAAAACATCCAAAGAACATTGACATTACCTTGCCAAGAGTAAAGAACTCAGAGTAGATAGAATATGTATAGTGCTATGGTACTCTGTTCTTGGAAGTGAACTTCTAGTAAGTGGTGTTTAGGCTAAGAATTTGCCAAACATCAGCAATCATAAAAAGAAATATTTGAGTAGCTTAAATTAAAATCAGTAGATTTGCCTGCTAATTCAAAATGACGCTGAATACTCAGAGTGGAACACATCAGCATGCCACTGCTACTCACTGACTCTGGAAACAAACTGAGGGTCTAAGATGAACCAAGTCGGGGAGAAAATATTGAATTTACTAAAATCAAGGATTGAAATTACCCTGAGATTACATTACACCCTACTATCTGACACTGAGAAACATCTGCTTCTTGTTTCTGATGCATGTAGTCTACTGAAACTTCTTCCTTAACATCCAGCATTACTTCTTAAAGACAGATGTATCCAAGCAGAAATTAACAAACATTGAGAGTAAAAGCAAAGAGCAATAAATCCAGTGCATCTAAGTATCATCTGAATAGTCAAAAGGTCTCTTGACTACATTCATAGGGCTTCAAGAAAGCCCAAATAGGAATTTCACTTCTTGCTAGAAGTACATGGCACAGTCCACACCAGCTACAAGATTTATCTGCACACATTGTATTACTGCAATTTTTGAAGAACTGAATTCCGGATGTTGGTACCAGATTCATGACAAACCATGAACCCAGACCTCCAGAACTCTTAGGCAGCGTATGGGGTGAAAAAAACCAGAATCTGTACAGCAGTCCTTTGTTTCCCAAAAATACCAGACAGTTAAATATATTACAGAAAAGGATACCATAAAACAAACTTCCTGAATGATGGCTTTGTTCTTTTCCTCTTCATTAGACAATAATCGCTGTCAAAAAAACCAAAATAATTGAGAAGACATAGTTACTAAAACTTATAGAATAAGACTGCATAGATTTTTTTTCACAGAATACAAAGGATGAACTATAGTGAAAAACCTAAGGAACTGTAATGGGGTAATAAACAGAGCTGGCTTATTGTACATTTTGACATTCTGCCATAAATAATAACCAGTTTTCCAGTTACCTGGACTATTCAGGTTCAGTGGTAATTGAGCAGTTATAACTTCTGACACTCTTAAAAGCAACTGCTCTGACAGTTCTGATATATAAAACTCTAAATCTCCTGGCTGCAGCATTGTGAGCTAACAAGAAAAGATTCACCTTCTGTCTGAAATATTCAGCAACAACCTTCAACTCACTCTAGACAAAACTCCTCCAAATTATGTAGCCCAGCTTTTCCAATGGTACTTGAGTAATCAATAAAAAAATTAAGCATTACTGTTTCTAGTATTACCTGAATTTGCAGTCAACATTTGACTACAATCAGCCTGAGCATTTGCTACAAAAGTACCAGTTTTACAGAACAGAGGAAGTGTAGCAATGGTTCACCCTTTACCTGTTATTTTTTAATGGGGCTACTTCTAGAGGACCTTTTGAACACATATAGTATATGGCTTTGGTCACATGTTTTGTTACTGTAGGATGTGGCATGAAATGGAAAAAAAACAAAGAAATGTTATTACTGGTGGTATAATGCCATCTTACCTCTCCCACCCCTCATGCAACTACCCCGTTTACCAGAAGCCTCTAGAAACTAAGAATCCAGAGAAGTGTCTCTAAAAAGTAGCAGTCTGAATGTTTAAACAGTGAGTGAAAGTGTGGAGCATTAGTTTTAACACTAATTAAACTTACTCTTAAAGCAAGAAGGTAGGCTAAACCTGCTTCTGACAAGTGAAAAAGATCCCTGCACCCCACTTCAGGTAACTACGAAATGTTCTTTTTACCCATGGAAAAAAATGTTTCAGACTGGGTCATGAATTTCCAGATCAAATGAAAAATAAAGACCAGTGGCACCTAAAAGACCAATTTCCATGTTTGTCATCTATGTATGAAGGCAGGATTCTACCTGTAATGACTATTCTAAACAGTGGGCTACAAACATCGCTATTATACTGGATTTTTCCAAGTTACTTGTTCAGTGGCATACATCAAGGATTACCTGTCATGCTAAAATATCAAGCTGAAAGACAGACCCTATAAACCTATAGTGAAGTAAATTAATATTACCTTCAAAGCATAATCTTTGCCACTTCCAAGATCTTGAGCTTCATAGACAAAAGCAAAACCCCCTACAAGAAGAAGGCACATTAAGTCAGTTTTAATTTCAATATTCAGGTACATCATTCTTTTTAGTCTAACAGAATAAACACATGAATTTAGATACATTTCTGAATGTACCATCTGCATTTTCCATTGTCTAGTCAAGACTGCTGGTTACCTGCACACAAGAGTTCAAATATTTTATTCCTTTCTTGTACATATGCCAAGAGCACACTGACATTGTTACTTTCCTGCATTTTGTTAAGTCTGCATATACATATTTCTTATGAAGCCATTTTTTAAAAAAATCCTTATAAAACTAAAACTCAGTACAGCCAGTATTACCAGATTACTAGATAATTTCAATTAAACTTTTTGGTATTACACTGCTAACAGTTCCTATAAAAGCAGCAATAACCAAGAAAGATAAGTTTCAAACATCCACCTCCTATTTTTAAAATAATTGTCTTTCTTCAAGCTTCATATTAAAAGCAGAAAGCTTTTAATTTTCAAGCACTGAAGCACACATTCCAATAAGGGTAATATTGTTTCTAAATTGCAATGTGTTATTCCATAAAACATTTCCCTTCCAGCTCCTTTTGTCAAACTATCTTCTTTCTCAAACACTTCCCTTTGCTCAAGAACAGTGTGCAAACCTCACTGAGATAGAGGTTTGAGAGTACATAACTAGCTTAAAATACAGATTTTTACTTCAGTGATTGCACCTTATTATCAAGTACTGAAATGCTAAACAAGAATAAAGTTCATTAAGCTTTGCAGATTCCCAGAGAAAAGCCAGTGGTATCATACCTGGTTAATTCCTACTTCATTGCACCTGCTTTATAGAGAATCCAACTGCTATGGCCTACAAGCTCACCTTTTACAATGATGCCCCTCTCAAAACATCAGCTTCAAGTCAGTTTCCCATTCTGTCACTTCGCTCTTTCCCCTGAACACAATTCAGCTACATACAGCATGGCTCACTCCATGTAGTGTTTGGCTCACTACTACTGTAGCACTACAGCAGATACCATGTTTAAATCCATGGATTTTCTAGGATACCAAAGGAGCTGGAGCATGTTATGACAGTACTTTTAATTTAGTATTTTTAAAACTATCTGGTTTTGATTATAACAATTCTTACACAAAAGGTGAATCTAGTCCTATTGCTTCATTCTTAAAAGCGGTTTCATTTACAGTTTGATGCTGGTTCCCTTGAAGAAGTAGTCTATTAAAGCAGCTTTAATATACCCTCAGTAAGGACAAGTTTACTGGCAAACTTCTCCTCCACTTTAACAATTTACTCCAAGCCCTCTGACCAATATATTTTGCAAAAAAAACCCAGAAAAAATAATTTTAAAAGCACTTTCAACAAACCTGTACAAACAAACACCTGTACAGCAGATCTAACAGAGGCAAATGGTAAAATGAAGGTTAAGAGTAGAACAACTTCTAGGGGTGTCTAAAGAATGTAAATACATTTGGGGTGTTCTCACTCATTTTTTTCCACTCATGTAAATGTTTGTAGATGGTTTTAAGACACTTTTCTGAAGCTTCCTATATCACCAAAATCACCTTAGTACTCTCCCCTACAGATTACCTGCATAGATATGGACATACCCATCCCAGCTATTGCCCAGAGACAGGTTTTGCATTGCTGAGGCATTTCAGAGCCCTATTCTCAGAACACAGCCCAAGCCCTCCAAAGTTGTCTCAGATAATACATTCTGCCACAGAAATTACAGCAGAAGAAAACTGGATTTATTTCTTTTCTGTAGACACACACCCAGGCTCACTACAGAGCACCACACCAGGTCATGAAAACCAGGAACTAGTCCTACCTCATTCGCTTTATTAGTGAGAACTCTACACTTATCCTTACACCACCACGGGCCTCAGGCAGTGCTCCTGACAGTACTTCATCATTCTCTAACAAAGATTTGAAGACCCTTGCTTTTCCAACCAAGAGATTTGGATTCTCCCTCAAATCAAACCTAGGCGTCACATAATACTGAATAACTTAACTGCACTTATACATCAAGTTGGATTTAAAACTGTGCTTCTTTATCCTGTCCCTGTTTTTCACAAATTAAATCTTCACAAATTATTTTTTCAGATAAGCAGCTTCAGTAAAATGACAGCCAGAGAAGCATCACAATAGGGACATCAACCACAACATAACACTGCTTGCTACTGTAATTCATTCACTGTTTCATTACACACTTAAGTCATGAGAAAGTGGGGGTGTGAGTAGCTTCCTGTTTGTAACCATTTGATATGACTTGTCTACTCCCCTCCCAAATACTGACCAAATTTGTTTCTATATAAATTTTCAGTGGTTTATGTTTCAACTATAACTTGACTGAAACACTATCATTATAGCCTGGGCTATAACTTACAGTCCATCTTACCTGAAAGCTTTTCTACCAGAGTATCAAAACAGAAAGGATGTTCTGTTATTGTTGCCAAGCATTGACTCATAAGCATTTTTTTTTAAGTCCAGTCATGCATTTGCATCCATTGCAAAGTCCTAGTAACAAGATTAAACTGCCTCAAGAATGAAGGATGGTTCAAACTTAAAGATCCGTACATTTTCCCACACCCTTGAGGAGCAGAGCGGTAGAGTATCTTGAAACTTTCAGACCTCCCCTGGAAGCAGGAACTGCTACAGCCAAGAAATCACAGCTTTGAAAATAGAACTGTTCTGCTCCATGTTGAAAACATTGTCTACATTTACAGTAAAGAAAATGCAAAATGGAAAGCTGCTAGGTCAGGTGCTTTAGTTGTTCTTCAGTGGGGAAAAAAATATTATTCCTATCTGTCAGCAAATAAAACTAACAATGTTCATAGAAACTTGACATTAAGCATTCATCATGCCTCTGCTGCTAGAGTTTTACTAATTAAATCCACCCAAAAACCTGGACCTAATTAGGTTATCATTATCCTATGAATACAGTAGTTGCAGATACAATAAAATTGTTCCTACAAGCTTGGCAAACTGTAATTCTGCCTGTTCACACTCAAAATACTGAGGAAGCCTTGAAGTATCAAAGAAAAAAAAAGTTGCTTTAAGTTGCAGAAGTTTCACCTCAACAGAAAGCAGCTTGTAACAAGTCCCTACCTACGTGGCTTCAAGTTATGACATCTATTCTTAAACTCAAAAAAAATATTAACATCTGTAGTCATTTAAGTCTGTAGCCTAATGCTATCTTTCTGACTAAGGAATTACTTTTTCATTATGGTAAAAGTTCTAGACTGTGATCAAACAGTTTGAATAGTGCATTCTTTTTGTCATCATGTTTCTCTTCTTGTGTGCTCTTCTGTCAATGTTTGTTGCTCAAAGGAAACATAAGAAATCATTACACGTGAAGAATGGCTGTTAAACATGTGCTACAGAACTTGCTTATTCCTTGTTTTTCACACAACCAAACACCTGGTTTATTCTAAATTGTTCAGCCTCATACGCAAAAGAAGCAACAATATTCGCTAATTAGGTAGGAAATCTGTGACTATTTTACTTAAGTAAAATTGTGGGGGGGGCTGTACGCTTAACTGGAGGACCCAAGACAGCCATAACACCTGAAGCCACCATCGTACCTAAGGCAAGTAGGGATTATATGTAAAGGCCCCCACCAAGGTCCTCTAAAATCTTACCCGCAGTGAGCTACTGAAATGTCCAAGCAGAAAAAAAAAGACACCATATTCTAGGAGTGCTCAATCCGGTCTGTGACACACTTAGTCTGTTCTTGCATTTAGAGGCAGTATCAGCACTAGAGACCATGACCAAGCTCAGCCCCCACGGGGACGTCAGCCTCCTGCAGCAGCACACCGTGTTTTCCATCAGCCCAGTCCCACCCCAGCACGACACCTCTGTGAAACAACCGGGGAAACGCGTCCAAGAGAGCTGTGCAGCGAGCCTCAGCTCAGAGCCCTGCCAAACGTGGCCTCGCACCAGCACTGGTGTCCAGCACACCACAGAGCTGCGAGGAGCTGTGGGCTATGGGAATGACTGAACCTGTGCTTCACACAGTACCGTGCAATGCTAAACCACAGGCTCTGCTCACACCGGCTGCAAACAAAGCTGAGCACAGGAGCCCACAGAAAAGGCTCTCTCTCTGCATTGGCACATGACACGCAGCTCACTGTGGATTTGAAATCCAAATTCAGAAAGCTGCGCTTGACTTCCCAGTAGGGAATTTGGCATGAAAGAACTCATCTAGAACAAAAACAGATCCTGTATTTGTAAACATGGAAGGGAATACAGATAAGCCACAACTGTGGACCCATATCACAAGGTACCACAACAGGTCCAGAAATGAAAGATAAATGCAAGCTGAGCAACAAAATAAACAATACACTACAGACAAATTCAAGTCTGAAGATAGCAAGAGAGGCTGGGACCTCTACATTTTGTATCTACTTTACCTTTATACTCAATACACCGCAAGTGTTCTTTCAGACCAGCTATGCCAGCTAGAAAATTACACTTTCCAGGAAGAGCAAGCAGCTAGCCCAACTTCAGTTAGCAAAATAAGGAAAGAAAACAACATAAAATGAAACCATAGCACTGAGACACACATGGAACACAAAGCAGTGGTTACAGAGAAATTGTCGAGAACTGTAGAGTTAAACCATGTCTCTGTTTGCTCTAACCTGGCATCTTTCCCCTGACATTTTACAATGCCTGTGCCAGACCCTGGCAAACAGTAGGCTGCTGTCAAAGTACTAAAATACCTGCTCCAGAACCAAGAACCAAACAGCATGTATGCCTCAAAAATAGCTTCCTGCCCTAACTTTCCTTTGTCCTTTGGCAACTGCTGTGGTCACTGCCTTCAAGAATGTTACAGCATCAGCAGCACAGACAGTTCTTCTAGCATTCACATCCTACTGAGTGCTTACATTTCACTCACAACTCTGACTGTAAAGAAGCTGTAAGTAAAGGCTGAAGGCAGAACAGGAGGATGACATTTAGTACTGTTTTAAATGCAACTTACTACATAAGAAACTGCCAGGTTTTCTCTAAGATCATATGCCAAAAGTGCTTGAGCATTCAAGTGACAAATTATTGCCCTTAAGAAGATAAATCAGAGATGAAGATCTATTTGCTGTTGTTTTAAAGAACAAAAAATTTATAAGTAGCTTGTAAGTGGTTTGAGGTAGCAAATCTTAAAGAACCAAATTTTTCTTCTACACTGATCACCAAGATTTCAAGAGAAAACTACTTAGTACCAGATAATTACAAGAAGAAATTGCAGAAGGAAACTCCAATAACGAAAAGGAGCTCTAAATAGAGCTTTGAGGTATTTAACCTAAATAACATCAACCATTTCTATAAAGTTAATGAAATATTTAAGTGCAGTAGTATGGAAAAGTTCACAGTTTAGTCTTCTGAGACCAGCCTTCAACGGTTCCCCTGCTTGAGGAAATAAAGAATTTTCTCTGACCACAAGCACAAGACAACCCAAATTTCTGCTAACACCTAAGTAATTTGGATCCATCAAACATAGCATCTCTTCTAAAACAGATTAACAATTCGTGTGCCAGGCTACCTACCCAAAACCTCCCTGAAACTGGAAACTGCCCAGATACTTAACTCCTTGTACTCCAGCAAAGTCTCTGTGCACAGTAAGATCAGCCTTCTAACACATGTGTTTAGAGCAAACACATTTCCTGCATTCCATAGTCTTCCAAACAACCCCAAACAACAGAGGCAATCTTGAATGTTTGGCATAATATTATACATACATTGTCATTAAAAAGAAAAACAAAGCCGATGCAACCCAGAGTCTCCATGAGGTTCCTAGTAGATTATAAAGACCTTGATAGATTATAAACTCCTCTGACTTCTGTTATGTGGTGAAAGCATTTTAAACCACGAAACAAGCGGAGAAGCGGCCACACAACACAGCGGCTCTCAGGCGCCGGTTCCTCAGGCGGGGCACTAACACCAGGCACTGCTCCCACCGGGCCTGGGGTCAGCTCCCCGGTGTGGGTGCCCCTGGCTCGGCGCGGAGCGGCACCGACACCGCCGGCCCTTCCCCGAGGCAGGAACCGCCGCCCGCCCGCCCGCCCCCACCCGGGCGCGGCCTGCCAAGGAGGAAACCCTCCCGGTCTAGGAACAGGAGACGGGAAAAGGGGAGCGGGAGGCCCGCGGAGAAGCCCATCCCAGCCCCGCAGCGCCGGGGGCCGCCCCGCACGGCCCGGCCCTGCCCTGCCGCCCGCTCTTACCCTCGGCGATGACCCGCTTGATGCGCAGCTTCATTTCGCCCATCTCCACCGTCTGCCCCACGAAATCGTTCTGGTCGCGGCTGGCGGCTCCCAGGGAGCCGGGGCCCGCCAGGAAGTCCAGGGCGGACTGGAAGAGCGACATGGCCCCCGGCAGGCAATACCCGGCGGCGGCCGGGCGCGTAGGACTGGAATAGAATGGGGCAGGACGGAAAGCGATGGAAGCAGGACGGGATGGAGTTGGAGGGCTCCGCCGAGCTACCGACAGCCGCGGCGAGAGCCCGCCTGCCTCCTCCTGCCGTCTGCTCAGCCGCCCTTCCCTCAGCTCCGGGCGGCTTCCGGGAACGCTGCGTCATTTATGCGCTCCCGGTGCCGCCCGCCCGCCGCAGCCGGGCCGGGCGCCGCCCCGCCCCGCGGGAGGAGCTCTGCCTCCTGCCCCAGCTCCCACCCTGGCTGGGCTCCTGCTTCCTTCCTTCATCGGCTCCCACTCCCGTTCCGGCTCCCGCCCGCCTTGCGCTGCCGCTTCTGGCTCCCGCCCGGCCTCCCCTTCCCGCCGGCCCTGGGGGACGCGCGGAGCTCGCCTTCCCGCCCTGCCCGCGGCTTTTTCCCCCCAGGAAGGGTCGCCATTTCCTAGGCAGCGGTGCGTTTCCCCAAGTTAACACTTAGGTTGGCCGTCGACGAGACAAATATTCTCCGGTGGCACTGCTGGCGCTTGGGCAGCACCTGCGCTTTTCCCACAGAACATTGCTGGCGTCCTTTCCCTGTTCGTCTGCCCTCAGGATCTTCCCACGTCTGCCGCTTTTCCCCGCACCTCTGACGGGGCAGCCGCTGCTATCCCTGTTCCCCCACTGCCAGCAGCGGGACTCCCGGCAGGGCGCGGCGGGAGCGCTCTGTGTGCCGCTGTCACGGTTTGACACGGGCCCAGCGCCAGGCACCCACGAAAGCCGCTCGCTCACCTCCCCTGCCACAGCTGGGCAGAAGAGGGAAAAATTTAACGAAGGGCTCATGAGTTGATGTGAAGATCGGGAGAAAACACTCCAAGGGCAAAACAGGCTAAACTTAAGAGATACAATGAGAGTTTCTTACTAACAAAATCAGAGGAGTATAATGAGAAGTAAAATAAGCCCTTACAGAATACCTTTTTTTCCTCCAACCCCTCCCCCCTTCCCACCGACAGCGCAAGGAGACAGGGCAT
The DNA here is from genome assembly GCA_026261815.1 of Monarcha castaneiventris obscurior. Lineage (NCBI taxonomy): Eukaryota > Metazoa > Chordata > Aves > Passeriformes > Monarchidae > Monarcha > Monarcha castaneiventris. The sequence continues at coordinate 218,856 of JAMPIT010000227.1, forward strand.
GGGGTTTGGTCAGTTTATCACCCGAGGTTTTCTTCCGCTGGTCAGAGAGAGAAGGCAATCCCCCTGTGCCATGGGGTCGCTCCCACTGGAGACAGTTCTGCGTGAACTTCTCCAACGTGGCTCCAATCTCACAAGCAGCAGTCCTCCCAAAACTGCTGCAGCATGGGTCCCCCCCACGGGCACACAATCCTCCCAAAACTGCTGTGCCGTGGGTCTCTCTTCCACGGGCTGCAGCCCTCCAAGGACAGGCTGCTCCAGCCTGGTAGCAGGGCCCTCTCTCTCCACCGGGTCTCCCACTGGATCACAGCCTCCTCCAGGCATCCACCCGCTCCGGCACGGGCACCTCCCCACGGGCTGCGGGTGGATCTCTGCATCCCCCTGGATCCCCACGGGCTGCGGGTGGATCTCTGCATCCCCCGTGGATCCCCAGGGGCTGCGGGTGGATCTCTGCATCCCTGTGGATCTCCACGGGCTGTGGGTGGATCTCTGCATCCCCCGTTGATCCCCACGGGCTGCGGGTGGATCTCTGCATCCCCTGTGGATCCCCACGGGCTGTGGGTGGATCTCTGCATCCCCCGTGGATCCCCAGGGGCTGCAGGGGCACAGCTCCCTCACCATGGTCTCACCACGGCCTGCAGAGGAACCTCGGCTCTGGCGCCTGGAGCAGCTCCTGCCCCTCCTTCTCCACTGACCTTGGTGTCTCCATGTTGTTTCCCTCACATGGTCTCACCTCCTCCTCTTTGGCTAGAATTAAAACTGCGCCCCAAGTTCTGTTTTAATTTCTTCTTAAATATGTCATCACAAAGGCGTTACCAACCTCTCTCACTGGCCCAATTTTGGCCAGCAGCATGTCCATCTTCAGAGCCATCAGCCATTGGCTCTGCTGGACATGGTGGAAGCTTCCAGCAGCTTCTCACAGAAGCCACCTCTGTGGGCCCCACCACTGCCAAAAACCAGGCTATGCACATGAATGCAAAAACCAACACACAGATGAATGTTGGGAATTGCTGTATCCAATGGAGAGTGTCAGCCTGCATTTTTACAGGTAAAGCTGACTCCTCTGTGTGTTTGGCAGATACCAAACTGGCCCGTTTATTGAATAAGGCTGCGTGACCTGATCAGCAGATCACTACAAGCAAGGCTTGTCTCCAAATTTTTTGTTTCAGAAATAACGCTGATAGTCAAGATCCTCTTTCAGAAGTTCAGTCTTTAGTGTCTGCACCCCGCCAGCAGCCATTACTTGGAGACGATACCAGACATCCCCAAATTCTGTAAGATTTCAGGTGGCCATGGCTGCTTTCTCCTGCACATATGAATGGTTAAATTTTTTAAAGTTGTATTTCTCAATCAACTTCCATAAACTAAGAACTTGCTGTTCTTCATGCACTGTGTAAATTACAGGGGCATGGCCTCTTGTGATTCCCTCACTGTTCTGTAACACTCGATCAATCAAGAAGTGTTGTCTTAAAGGCCAGTAGATTTACCTGGAGATCCCATGTTTTTATACCTTTAAATAAAAAAAAAAAAAAACTTTATCAAAATTATCAAAGATTACAATAGGGAGCTTCCTTCTATCTATAGCAGAGGTCAGCTCAGCTGCTATTTTTCTTTCAATTCTCACTGTAATAGAACCTCTTTTGTTACAGTAAATCATACCACAATTACTTCTTTGCAGAAAATTCCTACCTGCAGGAGCATCTTTCCTTCAGTCCAGTTTTGGTTTCTCACTTTTCTGGTTATTTTTCAGGGAGATGCTGGAATTATTTTTTATAAACAAACACTGCTAATTAGGCTTGCTACACCATACGGTTCCAGTCACTATCCCTTATATCATTCACCTGCACCTACCCCTTCAAAGATTCATTCATAAAAGGCCACTGGAAAAAGGACAGGAACTTCTTTGAGGAACCTCACAAGCAATCCTTCTGTTTTTGAAGGTCTAGGTTTTATTTTAGTAGCTTTCTTGTTCCTGAATGGAAGAGAGTTGTAGATGGAATATGAGGCAACTACTTCATATTAGTTCAGCTTAAATGAAGACTGAGGTTTCTGATGTAACTTCAGTAACAGACTGAGTGACCTGGGCTAAAATAAGCTCTTTTGGATGTTTGGTTATTTGTGGGGTTTTTGCTAACCGGCTTTAACGCCACACTAAAATTCCCTGTTTCACTGATAAGCCCCACATTTATCTCAGCACAGAAGAGGTGTCCTAAAGTTAGAAGAAACAGCTGAGGATGACAAGGCAGCAAGACTCTATTTGTTTCAGCAGCACCCTGCCTGATTGAAATGCCATTAAATATATTGTCTGAGAATCTTGATTCTGTATCAATGTGTACCTTCTAAATGTATAAAAATTAGTAAATAAAAGCCCATCCATGAAAACTGATTGTATTTAAAACTTTATAGTTTTACTGCTTATGCAAGAGATTTAATTTGACTGTTGAGAAAGGCTCTTGACACAAATAATCAAAATTCCATTCCAAAAATTGTATGCAGGTAGGCACCAAGTATGAGATTTGATACTGAAAGCTCAACCAATTGTTGCTTGAAATTGCTCAGATAGGTCAGTCATAGCTTACAGTGGGAGCTTGTTCTCAGAAAGATTGAAGGAACAGCAACTATCTGTTACACATGAAGGAGGTATAAGAAAAAATGTGGGATAGACAGCAGGAATGTTACATTTGAAAAAATCAGGATGCATTTGGCACTGCAGCTACTGCAGATAAGATAGGAGACCCTTTATATGAATTTTCTGGATTAAAAATGTTTAAAAGTATACCTGGGTAATATTTTACTGACCTGTGGTTTTAAGTATCCAGGACCATACTGGAGAGCATCAAGCAGATCATTCAGTGAGTCTAGAAGGCTCTGCAGTGGTGGTGGCTGACATTTTCATTTATTGCTGAGGCAAAAGTGTGGTAAAATGCTCCAGTTTCTAATGAGTACTTGGTCAGAAAAAAAAGTAATGTATTCTTTTTGTTTATGCAGCTTGAGAGGCCTATGGATTTTTTTTAAAGTTGCTAAAAGCAGTAAGGCTTATCCATTTATATGCTGGCATAGTTACTGTTGAAAAGCAGAGGAAAACAAGGTTGTGCTATCTCTTACTAGTTTGCATCCCAGTTCTGACAACCACACTGGACTCCAGTGGGATGCTTGAGCTCCTGATTAAAAAGCTCTGCTCCAGCCTTCCCATTTTAACTCTCACCTAGTCCTCTTTCTTCTACAGCTTCATGCAGAATGCACCACAAATCATTCTGGCAACAAATGCTGGGTGGGGAAGGTGGTAAAGAAGGGATTTCCTCTTGTGTCATAAGGTCACGGAAGGGAGAATCAGAATCTGGGGAATTATTAAATGAAAAGTTCATTTTTTCTATTAGCATGTAGTAAAGATAGCGCTTTAATTTTCATTCCAGTAATTGCTTTCAGCTTCTTAGGGATTAAATCAATTAAATAACAATGAATTAACATTCTACTTTGCATTTCTGTGTATAACCTTTAATCAAAATATAACTAGAAAATGGCACACATAATAATGTCTCCGTAGATCTAGATAGGGTTCATTAGGTTCAGCACAGCTGAAAATCTATTTTAGAAGTACATCTCAGAAAGAAGATTAAATACTTCTTCAATGTTTGTCCTTTTTATTGCAATTGCTCTTGTGATGTACTCCAAAAGAATGAGACATAAAGCTAATCTTCACACAAAGCAAACAAAAGAGGCTTGACCATTCTTAATTTAATATCTTCAATTTGCATGCAGAGACCCTAAATTTCTTCTGAGATCAGAAATATACCAAAGGCACTCTTACAGCCAAGGTGGCACTTCCATCCAGTCATTTTCTTTCCTAATTGTCTAGCCTAGGTTTGAGTGAAACTATGCCCTTTTGAAAGATTTAGGCTTAATTCTTCCTTACACAATCGAGCAAGAATCAGCAGCTTTGGGAAGTGAACAGCCAGTAGTACGTCCACATTGCACCCAAGTAATTTTGTGCAGTACAAATTTTTCATTCATGTGGCTTTTTGTATTAGTTTCAAAACACAATGCATAAGTTGTGTTCTTCTGCTGTGTGGGTTTTTTTGTATTCAGATAATCACCTGCTATATGTTGGAAGATTTTTATAACATACTCTAGCCGCATATTTCAAATAAGAGCCTGTTCATTTGATGTTAAAATAGCAAGGTTAATAAAGCAGTACTTGAAGCATTTAAAAATAAAGATATTTCAACTGATCTCTATGTATCTATGCTACATTCTAATTTAGCTAAATTTTCAGCAATAACTGCCATCTTAATGCTTATGTCTGATTTGGGAACCCTTTCTTTATAGTTTACTTTCTAGTTTAAGTTAATTATTTCTAGAATGATACTAGGAAAATATGCCAATCATTCAAAAAAAATTACTTCACTGGTTTTGTGGAGCCGTAGTTTTGTCTCTAGCTTCGGATTAGACATTACAAAGTTAGCAGAGGTATCTTTTCTCTGTGTGCTGGCTTCAAATAAGGCATATATCTTTTTGCTTTTCTTTTGGAAATTTTCATTTAGGGAAAATTAGCTACCCTGTACAATTAAAATTAATTCACTGGTTATTAGAAAACCCACTGAAATTTGTGGACAGGGTCTCTGGAGTTGAATGTACACTGTGCCAGTCTGTAGTTAGGGATTTCTTCTGCAGTTGGTGCTTCTGTCTTCTTTGAAACACTGGTCAATGACAAGGGAAAGAAAGATTTGGGTCTATCCAACTCCTTGAAGAAAAGGTCTTTAACCTTGAAGCCAGAAAGCAAGGTGAAAGAAACATTTCAGGAATGTGTTCTTACTGTCTGAAATACACTGTGGGGTTTTTGGGTGGTATTCCTTTGCTTGTTCGTTTGATGATAAGCTGTGATTAACCGACACCTCCATTGAACAATAATTTCTTTATTAAATTTAACAAAAGACTTTTAATCAAAATGCTCTTCTTCTGTGATAACCAAAGCATCACTATTTCACTTGGGAAGGGTGATGTATTATGACAGTAAAATTGATACTGACTGTAATTGAGACAGCTGTAAAATTAAGACTATATGCCCATTTACTGAACTGTCTTTTAAAAGGTCATTATAGTAATTTTACTGTGTAGTGGTCTCTGCAACCCCTTGCCATTTAAACATTGTACCCCTATATTACTAAAAGTGGAAATTATTCTGACATTTCAGAATTAGCAAGCTACACTACCATTTCTTGGACAATACTACTTGGAACAAATTTTAATAAAGGTCAATGATAGGTTTTAGGCCTATGTGGCCATATGCAAAATAAACTGGATTCTTTTCAGGCAATGATAGGGTCCAGGGTCCTGTGATAAAAAGGAAAACTTATCATTAAATAAAAAACTGCCAAAAATGCCCACAAAAGAATTGCAGAAATTAATTTCGTTTTCTCATACAAGAAAAATGTGCCCCATGTATAGGTCACAAGAACTGACTGCAGCACTGCTGTTCTGGATCAGGTTAACTGTACCAGGCCCGGTAAGGTGCAGGTACAGCTGTACAGTGACTTCACGTCAGCTCTGGTCTATCAAAGGATTGATCAGTCTTTGCATAAAAGGAAGAAGCTTTATAAAACTTGCTTGAGACTAATGATACAATCAACTACTTGCATTTGGTTAGACTTACCACTGGGTGCTTTTATCTTTCTGTTAAGGGGCAAGGTAGCCATTTTGCTTAGTGTTCTATTAAAATTCCCTCATATTAGAGCAGTTATAACATTCCAACATTCTGTCTTAGGTATCAATTTAATGATAAATTTGCTTGCCAGAATTGCTATTTTTGATATTCAACCACTTCCATCCTTTCTAGTCCTTGAAGAGAACCTAAATGATTTTGAATGTTCTCTCTCCAGTTTATGCTTTCAGACAGGAAAGTAAAAGGAAAGGCATGTTCTCCAAGTGTTTCTTGCATTTTATTACATTTCAGAAGTGGCCAAAATAAACGTAGTTGAAAATTTATACAACCAATTTCAATTCATGCAGACATGGAAAATTCAAGTTTGAGAGAATAACTATAAATTAAGAAAAGAATCACAACATAGGAGTTCATCAGTATTTGTAGATACAACTACGAAATTGTAATGTTAAAAGCAAACAAATAACATTACCTAAGAGCTATGTATATGTAGGGTTACAATGACCAGTGTTCAGAAATGGGTATTTTTACTGGTTTGTTTAAAACATAACTGAAGCACCTTAACTAAAGCTGTAGTCATGGAAGTTCTGGCCCAAATAATTACAGCAATTTGTGCTATTTCTGCTCTCCTCTCACAAGGGGCTCTAAAAGTTACCTCACCAACTTCATCTACTTCAGTACAAAGTTAATTGGGTAAACAGTAGTGGACTTCCCTGACAGAATAGGAATGGCATCAATACCCACAACCATTTAATGTCTGATGTCAAAGGCCTAAATCATTCACATGTTACCAAAGCTGAATACTATCCTAGATAGGGCTGTGTGCATTAAAAGTGTAAGGGGACTGTAAAAGTTAGAATCACAGAATCACAGAATCATGAGGTTGGAAGAGACCTTCAAGATCATCAAGTCCAACCCATGTCCGAACACCTCAACTAAACTAAACCATGGCACCAGGTGCCACATCCAATCTCTTTTTAAACACGTCCAGGGATGGTGATTCCACCACCTCCCCAGGTAAACCATTCCAATATTTTATCACTCTTTCTGTAAAAAACTTTTTTCTAATATCCAACCTATATTTTCCTTGGCGCTACTTAAGAAATCAGGTACAAATAATTTTCAGGGTATCTATTAACTACAGAATGTAATTTTTAAAAGAGTAGATATAGTCTTTCCTTCAACTGCTTGAAATTTTACCAGATTATTAAACCACATGTCAATAATATGGAACACTTTGAAAAGCTTAAAACACAAGCTTTTTGGGTATTTCCCAAGTAAATTCCTCTCTTCCAAAGTGCCCATAACATGCTGTCTTTTGGCCTCTTCAAATCCAGCTCTCTAACTGAAAAAAAAAAAAGCAGTCTTACACTTAACTCTACTCCAATGTATATTATGATCTAGACATATCAGAGGGATAATCAGTGTCATCCCTGGAAGATAGTAAAACCTAGGTGTTGTTTCATTCCCCACACAGATTTACAGAAGGAAAAATAGAGAGCTTATCATGAGAATAGAGCATAACCTGACATAATTATGACCAGATAAATCATAATGAAGGTGCAAGTCATGCTTGTTGCCTTTTAGCTTGCACAATATAGTGGATTGCAGCAGTGCTAAATGGTTAGCTATAGGTATCTATATAGAAGTTTCTCTTCATTTCATGAAAGACCTGAAACGTTTTCATCTGCTTGGGCTTTCTTCTGTCTGGTATTATCTTGCTTTAATTATCTTTGAAAGCAAACCTTAAATGGATGATTCATATTGTAAACTGCTGGAGAGAAGATTGGTGGAGAAATGACAAAGTAAAAGAAGAAGTACAGATACTGACAGGATAATCAATACATTTCAGAAGGTGAAGAGATTACAATTCTTGCAGTTATGTGGACATTTTTGGTGTAGAGCAGCTAAGTCTTGTTTCAAGTAATATTTTGTGCAGCATGTTCACATGCTGCAATGGCTACTGTAGGAGTCATTTGTGCTTGATCCTAAGCCAAATGCTGTTGAAATACAACTGCTGACTAAATGAAAAGTAAGACATCATGAATTATGTCAATGAATAGTTGCTTAGAATGGACAGCCAGCACCATTTATAGGATTTTAAATATGGTGAAGTGATGTTTAACAAGGAAATATTCACTAAACGATGTTCATGGTTTAATCCCTGCTGTCTTCATTTCCTACTGCCTTCACCACTTCCAGGATTATGATAGTGTATTTTTTAAATGCAGCATTTTTCAATACAACAAATCAAGATGAATGTGTGGGAATCCCCACACAAATTATTAGTGATGAACTGCCATAATGATAAAGCTAACAGTTTTGATTATATTTGTGAACTGATAACACTTGGAAAACATCAAGAGAAGTTACCATAGTGCTTTGCATTATCTTTGACTATTAAAATTATAAGTCAGCTCTGCTCTTAGCATATATATTGCATACTCTGAAAAGGAATGCAGAAGGCTGAGCACAGCAGCAGAATGTTGATATAGCTTGTCAGAAAACTATTTCCTTTTTCAAGGGGAAAAAAGAGACTTCCTATTCATGTTGATTTTTTTTCCCCTCAGAGACAAATATGCTCAAGATTGTTCTGGAATATAGAGAAAGGAATGATATTAATAGTGCTGGATTTAAACCAGAAGTGAATCTTAAATCTGGTTAAAAAGCATTTTCCTCAAATAATGAGATAGCTAACATTTATGTTTTAGCATTTTAGAACAGAGCTTTTAAAATCTGCATTGCTCAAAATTATAAAAGTATGTGCATGGACTCAAGTTCTTGCTGGTGTCTATCTTACGCTTGAGCTCCTATGTCAGTTTCACAGACTTAAAACAAAGGAGGAACTCACAATGTGGTTGCTCCCTTGAAAGCGGAAAGAGATAATGTTTCTCTCCATTACACAAAACTTTTAAGAGGGCCAGTCTATCAGGTTTCATGAAAATCAGCCAAAAGATCAGGAAGTTATTCAGAACTGAGATGAGCCTGTACCTTTAGGTGTCAGGAAGCCATACTACAAAAAAACAAGAAGCTCTGCTGCCTTGAAATTTACATAAAGAAACATGTGAGTTAGTCACAAATGGGAGAAGAATAGTGAAAAAATGCTAGGGTCAAATTACAGCTCAGTGGAATGTAGGTCAGTAACTGCTGATAAGGACAAGTGCTGATCTGCTCCTCTCCTCCAGTCCTTTCTTCTCTCTAAGAAAAGAATAATTCTCATGCTTCTTTAAATGTAAGGATTGTATTTGTCTAAAAGACCTACTATTTCAGGCCCAGAAATATTCCAGAAATGGTGGGCTGCAAAAGGCAGTGTTAATAGGTTTGGGTTTGCATGTCCTGTCTGCATGGTAGCCTTAGTGACACTTCTGATCACAACTGAATTTCCACTTCAAGAACATTCATCTCATGGCTATCCTTGTTCTGGTTTTTATATTTATGCAATAGTTCAATTACAATAGTTTCAATACAATAGTTCTGATCTTAAGAGAGCATCTAAGAAACCTGGATTCCTTTTTAGGTAAGTTTAGTTGACTCCAAGCTGTGACATGAGAGCACCAGAGCCCTTCAGCTGTCTAATAAGTTGTTGCCACCTGAATATCAAAGGCACAGAGACCATTCTTAGCCCAATACTTCTTTCAGAAAGAGCCAATATTTCTGTTGCCCTTCAGATAAGGCAGAGGTTTGGAGCCTTACACACGCTGTAAACAGACTGGAAAACTTAACTACATCTAATGTTAAACTTTAATTCTGCTTCACCAGGCACGCTACCACCTGGCTAATGAATTACAACACAGCTCACTACCAGGGTTACTGGTAGATATACATGGTGTAATTTAGGCAGGTGTTACTTATTCAGTGCACTTTGTGACCTGATTTATCAATTGGGTCTTGTATTTTGTACTGGATGCATAGATGAGGGAGAAGCAGAAATTATATCAATTAGAGATTTAAGATGAAGGTAACTTTCTTGAGGTTATAAGACAAATAATTAAACTGTTAGAGCATTAAAAATATTATTCCCTACAGTAAATACTACATCACACTAACCTTATAATAGCTCCAAAATGTAGATCAAAATTTTTCTGGACAATTTCAAGCAGTTCTTCTTCAGATCTGTCTGATGTTCCATAATGAAACACTAAGATGGCAAGAGAGTGACTGAGGCCTATAGCGTATGATAGCTGTAGAACACAAGCATGCAACCCAAATACAGTTAATACAGTCCTTCCTGCTTTTTGCTTAAGAGAAAGAAAAGACTTATCATATGTCTCAGGGTAGGGTTTATTAACATCCTGTCTCCATAAGGAAAGTTAGGAGATATCTTTTTGCTATTTGTCTTGTATGTTAGAAAATTATGTTTTCCTCAGAGGGTGTTCAGCCTGGTAAAATATGAGACATAGGTGACATTCCTTTAAAACAAAAGAGGTACTTTCTGTCATCCTTAGCTACTGCCATTCTTCATCCTTCAGTTTCAGCTAGGCACAAGGATTTCATGCCTTTGAGACTAGGCACTCTGAGTTCTACAAATATTTATGGTTTGGTTTTGATTTTTTTCTTTTCTGAGGCAGAGAAAATGTCTAGGATAAGATGAGGAAGAGCTCTATGTTCCTAAAGCACTCACAGACTTTTTTCCCCAGAGCAAGTTACTTCCATGCGCTTCCTAGAACTTCATGCTATATTGCCGTGTACTTTTTGAAACACAGCTATCAGAAGTAGACAAAGTAACCCAGGAAGTACAGCTCTACATCTCATCTCTGTCATCCAAGAGTCATGCTAGCTTCTTTTCACCACAACTGCACACCACAGCTCTGGCAGATTTTCCTGAAATCTATTTTCTTTTATCATCCAGTCCCCTTTCCAAAATACAGCCCTGCTGCAATATAGGTTAACATACACTTAATTTTTTCCTGCTGTGGTTTATTTGGATAAAAATATGTTTTGACTGAATGTCACCAAGCAATGAAAACCATTTTGTACCTTTCACTGGTCTTCCTCATTGTGTTTGCTTTCTGCAGATTTCAAGAATAGTCCAGTGGCTCAGTTCTGTCTACATGCATCTCAGTCACCAAGATTTGGGGTTTTTTAGGAACTGTTCTAAGCATGACTATCGTTCCCTTAGCTAATTTTGAGATTATGATGTCGTTTGCCATTAACCAATAAGCTGACAATTCTATGTAACACTAAATAATACTGTATTAATATACAGCTAATTAGGCTGCAGTTACCTCTATTACCCATTTTTTCCTTTCGTTGTGAGAGATGGTTAGCATGGAAACAATATCCATAAGAGAGCCAGCTCAGCTGTCAGCGTCAGTGAAGTCTGGCAAGGTCTCAGTGTAGCACACAGACATAATGGGCTGAAATCACTTCTGCATTTCCACTTGATATATTTTTCCTTTCTTTAATCTTTAATCCAGCCTTGGAAGACTTCAAAGGGCATTGGCTCTTCTGGTCTCCTATCTTCTCATCTTATCTTTATTGCTAGTATCTGAGATCTCCATAATTTTCTGTTAAAAAGATCAGTCTTTCCTTGTCTAGAGACAGGTTCAGGAATTTAAGGATGGTCTTTGGAATTACTGGAATAACAACATTCCCACCTAACTCAAAAAGAAGTGACATAGTTATTCAAAAATGATACTCAAAATGTGTATACCAAGAAATCAGATGTTTGTCTTCTTTCCCCTCAGAAAAAGAAATTATCAACAATTTGCTAGCCAAAACTTATTTGTGTTCATTTTATCCCCAGTGTCCCCTTTTCTTGACTAAATGCAAACTATCAGGTGTCAAACACATGCACAATACCTAAAGCAGGCAGCCTTGTTGCTAATTCGGATGTCTGGATGCTATGTCATTGATCATAGTCACATCCAGTGGGCTTCTCCTCTGCTCCATAGAGAAAGTAAAAGGTCTTAAACACACCACTGCAGCAAAACATTGGCCAGATTGTTGCTACATTTTACTTACTTAGGAAATATTATGTAATTACTTAGAATATACCAGCTACTCAGAACAAGTATTTGTACAAACTAGTATTGCAAATTACCTAGGCAAATCTCACTGTTTAATAGTCATATTCTGCTCATATTTAATGGTGAAACTGTCAAGGTGTCAATAAAATACCTCTTTCTACTTCTTTGACTTAGTAGTCAAAAAAATTCATGCACAAGTGCATTTTTTTGGTCTGAGCATATAAGACTAATGAAAGTTGTTCTCGTCTTAAACTCTAAAACAATTGAATTTTGCTTTTAGTCACACCCTACACCATAGGACAATACTAGGAACAAATAAAGGTAATTTCAAATACTGCTTAAAACAGATTAGTTATTACAAGTGGCAAGTTGCATAATCTGGGAAGCACATCTGGGAAGTGCTCCTGTAACTGTAATATGCTATGCAGCCCAAGCCAGGGTGCTGGGCATGCAGGTGTGTGCAGAGCACCTAAAAAGTAAGGATTATGCAAAAAAGTACCTAGACATGAGATGACAAGGGAGTTGGAGAAAGAACATTACTGAGAACACGTTCCTTGTTTCAGGACCATCCTGGCCCATGTCTTTGGTTTTCCTCATAAGGCTCCTAAAAAATTCCTGGAGCCCCATTCTACTATGAGATTTTCTGAAACTGGAGTGAGGCTGTTATGTTGGTCATATGTACTCTGAGACAGAATTTCTGTTTCAGAATTTGGTATATTACTTTTACGGCTGCTCTTATCTGGATTAATACCCTTTTACCGAGACCAGCTTCCACCAAAGATTTTGCAATCCAGCGAGCTGAATATGCTGCAGAATGATCAACTCTGGAGAGGTCTTTTCCAGAGAATGCACCTCCACCATGGGCTCCTCAGCCTCCATACGTATCAACAATGATCTTCCAGCCAGTCAGTCCAGCATCAGTCTGAAGGACAAATAACTAAATACATTCACAAGACGCGATAGCTCATCCAATCCCATGTTAGGTTAATGAGTACAGCTTTCCTTTTTATTTATCATGTCTATGACTCTGTTCAGAGTGTTCACATTCCCATGCAACTGCTTAATGAAAGAGTTCACTTGGTGGCTGGAGACCTCTTCAGAAATGTACTAAGCCGTCTGTGCTGCAGTCGTCTTTGAAAACCTTTAACAAGGCAGCACAGCTGTAAACATGACAAAAAGAATGCTCACTTCAAATCAGGAATTATGAAATACTGTCTCTGGGCTACTGGTCAAAGTCTTCACTCAGCAAAACTTTGATGAAGGCCAAGAACTTAGAGAGACAAAAACAGATCACATATGACCTAAAAGGTCAACAAGTTTCAATTAGATACACACACTGAATGGGAAGCAGGGGCTTCATGGAACTGCAGCTCAATGTTGTTAGCACAAGCATACTGAGAAATTCTAGACCAGTTTCAAATTAATGGTTCAGTAGTGAGACAAGTGATACTACACTTCTTTCTTCTTCCTTCCCTCCTGTGCCCCTGATAATAGTCCCAAACTCTTGCATAGACTTCTGTCTGCCACCTACAACTTTATGAGCTGATCCAACTTACTCAACCAGGAGAGAAATACTGCCTGTCAGATTAGTAAAGCTGGCAACTACATGCTGATAAATGAACTTGAGTGCTGATAAATTCCATCCTGAAAGAGAATAAACACCACTAATCCAGTATTTTTAAATCTCCAAATAAGTAATATGGGAGCAAAGCCAACATTTATTTCTCAATGGAAGTGATATCCCTATATCACTGCAGTGTGATCAAGAGCACACCTTGTAGTTTTAATCCCTATGAACTTTTTACACAAATGAGACAGTTTCGTGTAACATAACTTTTTACAATTTCACACCAATGACCTTCTTATCTAGTGCCAACACCTGGAAAGTAGAACATATGTCAAATCCTAATGACTATTGATACTTAGTATGTAAAGTCTCCCTTGAAATTTGTTCAGCTTTATGAATAATTTCAGTGTAACTATCAGATCAATTGTTATTTCTGGTTTTGATTTTTAATGTGGAAGTGAAGAGATACTTCCAGCCAGCCATTTTAGCACATAACTTAAGAACTGGCTTTTGATTATTTAAAATAATTTCTGGAAGCAAGACAAGGATCCAAGAATGTGAACATGTGGCTCTCCAAGCAGGTATATCTTCAGTTTAGATGACAGCTGTACAGCAGGAAAGCTCCAGTAGAAATAACTGAAGCTTACTTAAAAATGCAAAGACTTTTTGGTTAAAAGCACACCATTCCATTGCATTATTGTTCAAGAGAACATTTACAAGCATGGGGTGAAGTGGAATCCAAGCCTGCACAGGCTGTTGTTTTTCAAAGTACCATAACTTAGGACCACCTTCTACAAACTTTTCACTTGGAAGGAGATGATAAATGGTACCCTCATCAAGATACTTCTCTGGAATGACTTTTTTAACAACTTTCTCCATCAGCTCGTTCTGTGTATGTTGTAGTGGTATGTCTGGAGCATGATTTACTGAAATCACAAGCGTGTGCACTCAGATGGGTTCCAGTGTACCATTACACACATTGTATTCCATTGTGACCTAGTGAGGAAAAAAAAATGGACAATGATCACTTGGGGCCAAAATGAACACTCAAGGCCAAAAGCACTTGTCTGAAAGCTGGAAGTTAACATCACAGTTATTTCCTGCAGCTAAAAATAAACAGATGATGAGAAATAGGATGAAAAATGATGGATTGTTGTCAATGTTTAAACTCACTTTAAGAAAAAGAAGTACTGAAGTACCACTACCAAAAGGGTTAACTACAGGATATTGCATGTATTGGCACAGAGAAGCAAAATAACAAAAAGAAAGCTACAAAATCCAATGATTTTAGCAGTTGATGCTAAAATCAATCTGGTTTGCTATGTTAACATAACTTCAAATCGTGGATTAGCAAAGTAAAGCCAAAATAAATTTTGGAGAACCCTGCTAATATGAACAACTGTAGATCATATGATAGGCTGTATCCTTTGCTTTCTTGTGCACCGCTTTTACGCACATGCAAGTATAAACTGGCATTGCTCCATCCTTAGTACCTGTTTTCTTACAGACTAAAGTGGTCTCTTTACTTTCCCACTCTTCAAACATGCTTGAATAGATACATCATAAAGAAATCAGCCTGTTCCCATGTTCTGTACACTCCCGACAAGAGGCAGGGGCACAATCCATGTTGTACTGCAACAACAGCAGCAGTGTAACTCAATGCAGTTGATCCACACTAAGTAACAGAAATTAAAACACTTTTACTGGAAATGCCATATGTGAGTTTTGCCTTTCCTGTCCTGTGGGTTTCACAGCCCAGAAAACAGAGAACTTACAGTCTTTGAGACAGCCAAAGTGCATCACTTTTACAGTAGGCTCAGTGACTAATCCACTGAGCTCTGCAACACAGCTGTCAGTAGCTGATATTTATTCAGAAAAAACCCCAAACCTGATTGTTGGTAATTTGTTAATGTTCCTTATCTCCAGGGGAAAACACGGAAAATACAGGTACTGTTTAAAGAGACCTGCTGAAACACTGATAGAACAGTTTAAACAAACCATATGTGCTAAGTACAAATGTACCTTATGAAACTCACATCACCTTGGAACATGAGAATGACTACCATTTTTGACAAATATAAATTCTAATGTAGTAGCAGACAGCGTAAATGATTTCTATTGTTTCTCACCCTTACAGTTGATGTGTCTGTTAAAAACCTGTGTTTCCCCATCTGGTCTAACCCAGGGCCATGTTCCATTCCATTGCAGAGCCCTTATGCTTGCAGTCAGTTTGTGTGCCAGGAGGACTGTTAAGGGCACACATTCCTCAATTGCATCAGTGGCATAGCCAAACATCAAACCCTGCATTGAAAATCGGGGAACTGCATTGAGTAATGGGGAAATAAGCCACTCATTTCCATGTTCTCTTTCCATTTCTGCACCTGTCTTTGCCTCATAGTACTTTAGAATCACCCAAGCTTAGCAAGACACAGCAGTAACATGCAGAGTTAATACCCTTGACATATAACCAGCCTGAAATAACATATATGTGCAAGAATCACAGCCACAACAAGGGCTGGTTCCCAAGAATGGCTCTGCATTACACATCCATAAGAACCCACTGCCAAGACTTCATAAACATGAAGCTAGTCAAGACTGCTCAGTCTTCTCCCCACACATGACACAGAAATTGCTGCCAGGCTAAAGGACTTGAAAGATCAGAAACTTACCAACAGACAAAAACCCTAATTGTAGCTCTATCCTGCTTAAGGCCACTGAATATGGGGAAAGCCACTTTCCTTGAAGCTGGTGAGGGCTGTGATATGTTTTCACACGTCTGGTGATTAAAGAGAATGCACAGTGCTCAGCTGCTGATTCTTGCAATTTGCACAATAGCTTTTAAGGAAAGTCTCCAGTCCACTGTAACTGTAACTGCTTGTGCTTAAACTAGATTTGAGCAGTGACTGGAATCACCTGATCCCCTCCAATGCCATCATCAGTCTTGACATTGGAGACAGCATGCTTGATTTCTTTACACTGTTGTTCTAGAGCCACTAAAACTGTGCAAGTCTTATAGTCCAGTCCTAGTGAAAGGAGTTTTGTAAAGTTAGTTAATACATTCCTGGGAGTTCACAGATTGCTAGAGAAGTTTTTAAGGATTATCTAGTTATCTTGGCTAAAACTTTCAAAATTCTAAGCATGTAAGCTTCCTGTAGTACATTTTTTATTGCTAACAGAAGCAGACGATCAGCACATTTATTTAACTGTTCCAGGATGTGGATAGGTTAGTGCTATTAGGTCAAACTTGAATCCTTGAAACTGGCAGGGTCAAAGTAATCCTACAAGCTACCCTGCCAAAGCTTGTTATGCCTATTATGATACTGCTTATTATGACATAGCTTATTTTGACTAGGGTTCAAATTATTTGCTTATTAAACCTGGGAGAGGAGTGCAGAAAATGATACCAGAAACTGGTATTTGGTTTTTCTTATAGTATGTCCTAGGATTCAATTGAATTAGGGAAAAAGTATATGTCATGCATGAAAAGGGAAGACTGAAGGGGAGTAGTCATGTAAGTAGTTCAACTGCTGAAAGGAAACTCCTTCAGGATACATGTTAAGACCACATAAAGAGGTCCTTTGGTGTGAATTTCCAGTATCACAGGCCTATACATTCCATGGACAAGGAACATCAGTGTTAACAGATGTAACCACCTTCTGACATTTGTTCAAACACTAGGTCTTCTGCATCAGAGAAGCAAGAGATACCTGACGCTTTCAAAAATAAGTCTTTTACAAGTATGCCACCATAAAATAGCTCCTTCAATACCAGGCAGTGAGAAATACATGTCAACAACAACAGCTGTGAGTCTTCTTCCAGGCCTGGATACACACTTCATTTTATTCTTCAGAAGACCATAAAAACATGACTTGGCCACATGCAGAACACATCCATGAATGAACACATGTAGGATCTTACTAGAGAATCACAGAGAATCACCAAATATTCTGAGTTGGAAGGGACCGCAAGGATCATCACATCCAATTCTTAAGTGAATGGCCCATACCTGGTTTGAACCCTCATTCAGTATTATCAACACCATGCATCTCACTCACCTTTGGAAGAGTCATCATATCCTATCCTCTTAAGGGCCTCTCTTACAGTTTGTTGATAATCTACTATACCCTGGGATTTGATCTCTCCACAGAGCAAAATCATTCCAGTTTTTGCCACACACTCGGGAGAAAATACGTTGGTAAAATGTCAGAATTTTAATTATGCTATTTTACAGTTAAACAGAGAAATCCTGAAGGTGGTTCTATGAACAAAGGATTGATCACAGGGGAAAGTCAGTGTAAAGCTGTAGCACACTTACGGGTCTTTGTGCAACAACCCTTCTCTTCATCTGATATGAACATTTAAAAGCCTGCATGTGGTGGGGGCCCGTCATAGCCAATTGTCCTATCTTCACATTGGCTAGAAACAAATGTCTATAAAAGCAGATCAAGTGTGTAGGGCTGCTTCTCCAAATACAACCATTTCAGCTCAGGGTTTTCCTGAAGCCAAAGGAACATAATTTATTAACAGATGGTATTACCAGTCTTTGATATATTTTTATTACAGTATATATAACAGTATTATATTACAGTATTTATACAGTATATATTTGATATATTTTTATTACAGTAATTCACCCAGTTGTCCTTGGCAACCACAAAAACTTTCAGCTTTGACAAGATCCTGGAGCAACAAGCTATGCAACTTCATTAGAAATTTTGTGCAGAATCATTCAATGTTTTATTTTGTTGTTTGTTTCAAGAGTCCATCTGGTCTCCAAACTGTTCTGTTTTATGCAAAAACATATAGTAGGCAATCACAAAAAAACAATTGGTACAACAATATGATCTTCTAGGTCTATGTAATCATATCATACCTCAGTCTTTTACCTTGGTAAGACAAACCGTTGGTGTTTCTCACATCTCTTACACACATTTTTCCTTGACATTTTTGCAGCATTCCTCTGTTACCATCGTCATCTTTTCAGCAATTTTGGAAGCATAACTGCCTGCAGTATTGAAATACATACTTCATCAAGTCTAACACATATGCTAAACCCTTCCCTCAAATCTCAATGCTCACATCTGTGCATCAAGGATCACATGAGATTTTTCAGATGAAAAATTTTAGATCATTGTGTTTATGAGACACAGCTAGTCCTCTGTGCTGTACCTATGGCCTTGGTGGCTTGTTCTAGAAAAAAATTACTGCATTTGGAAAGCTCCTTAGGTACATTCCCTTTCCATGTCCATTTTTCTGTGGCAACACAGCTCATTCCAATTTGGTAACACATTCATAGCCTCTATTGCTAATGACAACATTTGTGCATTGTCCTAATGGAAAATCACACAAAAAAGCAAGCCACTTTGACCAGAATCACATTCAAATAATCTTATCCTCCTGTGAACAAAGGGCATCACCCTAATCACTTTGTGAAGACATGCACTTTGACATATATATCTTTCCACATTTCTCTTTTTCCCTGGTTTTCTTAGATTCCTCATTAGCATCCATCCTGACAACCCTACTTTTCCCTGATACCACCAAGTGTAGCTCTTATATTTCATAATTTTTAATTTGCACTGGAGTGCTATGTATTTCCTTTATTCTGATCATTTTTTGCAGCTTTTATGCTGCTTCTCCTTTTCTTCTGAATCAGAATGCCACAGCTGACCTCTTAACTGACTGTGAAAGTCTTGACTGGCAGCCAGCTATTGGAGGAATTTTGGAACAAAAGATATTATAGCAACATTGTTTACATATTGTACTTAATTAATCTGTTTTTCTATCTGTATTGTACTTAACACAGGCAACCTTGGCATCTGGATCAATACTGAGATGAGCATCTTGAACAGCATCACTTATCTGATCACATGTCTTATCTAGAAGATAAAAATAAGACAGATATCACATCTCTTTTTCGTGATTAAAAAAAAATTGGATTTCTTAATAAAATGTAATTTCCAGTGGGCAAGAGACTTCCGTTTTTTGGGCATCTGCCAAGAAGCAATTTTATCAACTTACATCCTGATAGGTACATCTTACCCTGTTTTCACTCCTCTCCTCAAGTCAGTTCTGACATTTTACTATCACCTGCACAGGCCAGCAGCCTCCTTCGTGCAGGGACAATGAAAAATGCCTGGAAAGGTATCTCAAATAATCATGATAATTTCAGGATAAAAACTACTTTCGTAGTAATTTTGGAAGAAGTATTTAAGTTAAGACCTTTCCCTAGGAGTCTTGCATTCTTCTCCTCTTTTATTTTAAACTTTGTATTGCATTTTCTGTGTGAATTACCTGTTTTGATCCACATCTTGTAACTGTCAGAGGCCTGCACTTCGGCAAGTATTTATCTCTTTTCTACCTGCAGTGTGGACCTCTGAAATCTCATGTGTCAATTTTTTGGATGACAAGAGGAATTGCTATCCCTACAAAAGGGTGCATTATATTGAAGTCTGCTCCTGCAATTATGCACTGCTATCTGGATCACTCAAGTTCAGAAAAGCTTCTGCAAACATTCTCTCGGAGTCAAGCACTGGCCCCTCACATCTTTTTACAGTTATGTTTCTGAAGGGCTGGTGTTTCTGTTTTGGGAAAGAGGCACTGGAGAAAAAAGGTTTTACCTATACCGTCTTTAGCACCTATGACCTATTATCCACGTGAGACCTGAGTATGTCAAATGCATTTGGTTTGTTAAAAGTTAATGAACAATTTACAGGACAAATTGGCATTGTCTCATCATGATAACTGAACCAGGTGAAAGCAATCAACATTATTACTTCAAAACTACATGTGTGTGAGGTAGCATATCTGCAGAACCAACGTAAGGAATATGAATGAATTTTCACCCACCATCATTACAAAAAACCCCCATTCAAAATATATTCAGCCACACAGATACGCAGCTGGATCTTCAAGATCATCTGTATTAGTGAGCCAGGTGCCCATATAGTTTGTAATAGTCTGTGCAATTGTACACATAATTGCCAATTGAAAAGAACATATTTTGAGGCCCCACAGAGAAAATTAATGACTGAATGACTGGCATAACTGAATGTCCACCTTAAACTACTTATTTACTTTTACAGATAATCTGGTCTGGAAGCACACAAACATCAGAATGAAATTATAAATCAAGAGTAGAGTTATTCTGTACCCTGAAAGATTGGTAATTCAAAGCAGAGGGTAAGTACCAATTGAATTTTAGTATGATAACTGCTCTTATCTTTCATCACAATCTAAAAGCATGGAAAAGGGACAAATGCTAGCAGGTAGCTTTGATGAACCACTGTGCCATCAATACCACCACACTCAAATACAAACTATAATCAAAGCAAAGCATGAGTGCTAAAAATACACGTGCCCCTTTTATTCAGACAGGCTACAGTGGTCTCAATCTTCACGAGATTTTCTTATGGAATTGCACAGGTTGCTTCTTCACTGACATAATTTTCACAACATGAATTGGCAATGTCTGTACTTTTTACATTCTATTTCTATAATTTTTCCCAAACAAGCTAAAGGCAAACATCTAATTGCATTTCTTAATCATTTGCAAAGTAAGTCCAACAATTTAGAGCTTGGAAAACAAAACAAAAAACCCACCATATTCATAACTGTAAAGCCCATCTTCAGCTATTTGTGCTGCATTATTTCCCAGCTTAGGCATTATCTTCCTGAAATTTCTTGCTACTCAAAGGTTAAGAATCCTGATCAGTTCTGTAAGTTATATTTCACCTTCACTGATAAAAATTGACCTATACAACCTATAATATACATGTGCATAAAGTACTACTTTCTTCATTACAGGATAAAATGGAAATTGCAATTCTAGTATATGTGGCAGCTCTACATCTACCTGTAGACCAATCCATGCTTTTCTCAAGCAAAAGTTTAAAGTTACCTATGCCAGATTGTATTGCATGCTAAACAAATGAGACGAATCCTGGTCAAGCAAACAAAGACACTAATCCAAAGTCATTCAAGATAATTAATTTTTCTTGAATAGAAATTTTCATTGGGGGAGACATGACTGAACTTTCATCAGATAGCATTCTTCTGAGCAAGCATCCATAGAGGCAAAGATACAATCAGGGTTTTTACTTACTAGAATGTCCTTCAACAACAGATTCTGAGGTAAAAATAAATAGTTTTTCTTTATTTGACATGTTTTGGTATTTTTATCAGGCCTGCAAGTGAGAAGGAACCAAATCAACTGGACTACAGAAGAAGCACAGGCAGAAGGTGAAGTGGAAAGGTTAATGTCTTAATGCAAACAGTGGATGTCATTGCTCCTCCCTGTCTGTTCCCCAAAGGTTCAATAGGTAAGACTGATCTGTGTGGCTTTTACAGTGCACTGCTACAGAGACTTCTCTCCTAAGACTTCAGTGTGGGTAATCTCCTAAACTGTGCAGAAGTGTATCGTTATGTGAAATATGAACACAGCTAATCCAGAGTTCAGTGCTCTCACAGACTTCCCTGAGCCTCCACTCATACTCTTTATTCTAAGTGCTAAGTAAAGAGCATTTCAAGATAGTAACACAGAGCACAGATTTTATTTGAATCTGTAGGGGTAAATGATGTTTTCAACTAGGCATAATATCCATACTTTTTACTCAGCTGCAGTAGTGAACTGTGCAGAAATCTCTCTTTATGTGAGAACAAATGTTCATAACAGCTCCAGGTAGAAGAAATGTGCTCTTCTTCCGCAATACTATGGCTAAATCAGGAGCTGGAGAGCAATAAAACAGCATGCTCTATAGAAACAGGGATGATGGCAGGGGGTTTACTACAAGTCACCTTGAATTCTGAAACTGAAATCTATACCCTAGCTCAATAAATTTTTGGTTCATTAATGATCAGGTTCTCAAAACTCATTTTAAAGACCCCTTTTCTCATACTTTTTGTCTCGATGGAGAGACACTAGTAGGAAACAGAGACACTCAAATATCCAAACTAAGTAAAGAAGTGCTGCCCATTTGGAAGCACTATTTCCCTTTGGCTTGTTTCAGAGCACAGGGCAACAACACACCGGAGACCCTGAATACAGCAGTGTCAAAAAGTTACCTAGGAGTAACAACAGTTGTGTCTGGTCTTAAAATCCCTTGTCCTTCTGAGCAGTTCTACGCTGCTGCTACACATCATGTTGAGCTCAGCTTCTCTAAATAATTCGTCATTTCTGGAGATGTTGCTCCATAACCTAAGCATGTTAAACAGCAGCAAGAGCAGCACTGAAATACAGGTACAATTTCACTGACAACAGAAGGCTTTACAGCTGGCCATCATGAGTAAACCATATTCCTTACCAGGCCACCAGCAAACATCTCATAACATCTCATGTGTGTTCATTCTGAAGCCTTCAATGCTAGGAAGGGGCACGACTTCACTTCAGGAGACTTCCCAGCAGTGAGGTATATGAGATAATAACATCAATAATGAAGGCAAAGCACATAAACAAATGAGACAAAATATAAATAAAATATAAAATATAAAGCAAAATTATATGTCAGCTGCTATGACTGGAGAAGGCACAGCTTAGCTGTGGCAATGCAAGTGATAGCTAATGTGCTGTGAAAGGCCAGTCACTAACAGTGAAAACCACCCCTGTGGAAAGGGATATATGAAGAGGTGAGTTAGTTGAAGGAAAAAGACCATCTGTACCCTTTTTGGTTTTGTCTTGCCTGGTTTTTTTTTTTTTTTTTAATCCTAGAAAAAAAGTTTTCAGCATGTAACACCAAAAAAACCCAGTTCTCCAGAGAACAATTATTTCTTAAGTGTTTGTGGAGAACAGCATTAAAGAGAAAGACTTTAAACCAAGTTCACAATTATCAGAAAGGCCCTATGAAATCCATTAACTCATCTATTTCATTGCCTTTCTTTTGTTTCAGAATTTATTATGATACAGTAGAAAATTATACTAGCCATACACAGATTTGTATGTATTTGCCTGGAAATATTTCAATTTTGTGTAATAAATACACTTTGAGCTCAAGTTACATCTTCCATGAAACACTTCATACAAAACATGGGACAACATTCAAATGAATAATTTTAGTCTCCTCCATCAGGAATTCATGTTACGCTGTGTTCTAAAATACTTGTGTTTTATGTTGTTCCACGTGAAAAGGTGATGGAATGGCTGATTCTGAAGGATATCTCTATCCAAATGGATGACAAGAAGATGATCAGGAGTAGTCAGCATCGATTCACTAAAGGAAAATCATGCTTGACCAACCTGATTGCCTCCTACAATGGGACAACTACCTGGATGGATATTGTCTACCATGACTTCAACAAGGATTTCAACGCTATCTCTCATGATGTGCCCATAAATGGAAGCTGGCTGAATGGATAGTGAAGTGGATGGAGACCTGGCTGAATGACAGATCCCAGAGGGTTTGTAATCAGTGCACAGGGTCTAGTTGGAGGCCTGTCACTGGTGGTGTTCCCCAAGGTTCAATACTGGGCCCAGTGTTGCTTAACTTGTTCACCAATGACTTGGATGAAGGGACAGAAGCCTCCTCAGCAAGTTCACTGATGACACAAAGCTGGGAGGAGTGGCCAGTACCCCAGAGGGCTGTGCAGCCCTTCAGAGGGACCTCAACAAGCTGGAGGAATCAGTAGAGGGCAACTGTCTGAAGTTCAACAAAAGCCAATGCAGAGTCCTGCACCTGGGGAGGAACAGCCCCAGGGACCAGCACAGGCTGGGGCTGATCTGCTGGAAAGCAGCTCTGTGGAGCAGGAGCTGGGGGTCCTGGTGGACAACAAGCTGTCCATGAGCCAGCAGTCTGTCCTGGGGGCCAAGAAGGCCAATGGGATCCTGAGGTGCATTAGGAAGAGCACTGCCATCAGGACAAGGGAGGTGATCCTGCCCCTTTGTTCAGCCCTGTTGAGGCACATCTGGAGCGCTGTGTCCAGGTCTGGGCTCCTCAGTAGAAGAGACACATGGAGCACACATGGATCGGGTTGAGCACAAGGTGACAAAGATGATGAGAGGCCTGGAGCATCTCTCTTATAAGGAAAGGTTCAGGGAGCTGAGTCTCTTCAGCCTGGAGAAATGAAGATTGAGAGGACCTTACCATTGCATAGAAGTATCTGAAGGGAGGGTGTCAGAGGATGGAGCCAGGCTCTTCTCTGTGTTTAGCAATAGGACAAGATGCAACGGGCAGAAACTGATGCACAGGAAGTTCCACTTGAACGTGAGCGAGAACTTCTTTACTGTGCAGGTGACTGTGCACTGGAACAGGCTGTCCAGAGAGGTTGTGGAGTCTCCTTCTCTGGAGACATTCATAAGCCATATGGACACAGTTCTGAGTAACATACTGTAGGGGACCCTGCTGCAGCAGAGAAGTTAGACTACGTATCCTCCAGTGATCCCTTCCAACCTTACCTATTCTGTGATTGTATCTTATACAACATTCTCATTCAACAGATACTCCTTTTTTTATACTCCAATTATAACCTTAAACGTAAAAGGAAAAAAAAAAATACATGCAAAGAAAAGTCAATCTTTCTGAGTGCTCTGTTAAGAATATGGACTGTGGCAGAAGATAAGCCCCCTGGCATTCCAGCTGGTCCTGGGAGATGAGAGGGGCTGGGCGCTCCAGCCGCCCGGCGCCCGGCGTCACCGCGGCTCACGGACGTGTATCCCATTGTTTCCGAGAGCAGCGTTCCCCCGCCTTCCCGGGGCGCCGGGCGGCTCCCGCCCCTCTGAGGGCGAGGGGAAGCGCCGCCCCCGCCGCCGCCGCCGCCGCCGAGCGCAGCGGGGCCATGTCGGCTCCGCGAGCCGCGGTGCCGGGGCCGGAGCCGGGCAGCAGCACGCAGACATCGCACCGGCTGCTGGCCTACAGTGATGCGCTGCTCTCCATCATCGCCACCGTGATGGTGAGCGCCCGGCGGCGGCAGGGAGGCAGGCAGGGAGGCAGGGAGGGAGGGAGAAGCCCGGGACAGCCGCGGCTGGTGCCCGGTTTCCGGGTGGCGCCCGTGCTCCCGGCCCCGCTGTCGCCTCATGTCGGCCCCTGCCCTGGGGCGGTGCCGGCCGGGCCGGGCCGCGGCTCAGAGCGGCCCTGGCTTCCAGAGCTGCTCCTGGCTGCGCCATCCGCGGGCACCTGAGGGCTGCGTGGTTTTAGGGAGGTGCTCAACAAGGGAAAGAACGTCATGTGCTAAAGAATGTTTTGTTTATTTCAGATTTTGCCGGTGGCTCACACAAAAATACATCCTGACCAGGTATCACGTGCCTTTTGTTGTTTCTTGAGTGCTCGCGAGTAGATGTGACATCCGCGTTTAGCACACCCGCTTCATTCCGAGTTACAGGCTTTAAAAAGCAGAAACCATTAAGTAACATTAAACCTAACAGAAATTTTGCATAGGGCGACGAGCTGGTGAACTTTGAGTGTAAAACTTTAAGATGAATATTTGTGCTATCTGCAGATGTGACATAAAGCCTGAATGAGCTATGTGTTGTAGGCCACAGATTATATGTAGTTACTTTTCTATGAAAAATGAAGTGCCCATCTGACCAACACATCTTTCGGAAAGCATGTGGTCTTCTTGGTAATAAACCATCACTTAGTGAAGCCACTTATATAGCACAATATGAATGCTAATTTTAAAGTTAGGTTCATAATAAATGTAATTTGAATGAGCAAAGGTGGAAAAAGAAGGCTATAGAAAATAAATTAATTCTGAAAATACCCAGGAATTTTAGGAAACATTAATAATATGAGAATGTTTACAGGGGGTTTTTTTATCATTATTTGTTTTCCTACTCTTAAACAGATCTAAGTCTTAATTTAATGAGCTCAGCTAAGATCTGTAACACAGCGAATATACTACATGAGTCTGTTTAAGGCTTTGTGGTGGTAAAAAGTGCAAAATTCGATGAGGTTGAGCCCTCTGCTTTTTCCTTGTTAACAATCATTACATGAAAACCCGTGTGAGGCTTCTACTGCAGAAGTCAGTGCTGTGAAAGTAAAAGGGACATGTTGTGTCTAGTCCTCTGAAATGCATTATTAAAGTATCAGTGATGAGAGAATGCATAAATTAATCACAAGGTGAATAGAGCATTGGGAAACCCTTTTACAGATTGAAGAGATGTGTTGGTATATCACATGCCATATTTCAGCCTACTTAACAAGTTCCTAATAAAATGGTTTCTCTGCAATGTACTAAAGAGACTGTTGAATGGGAACTGCATTCTTGGGAGGCATTTTTCAAAAAATAGATTACATTACTGTGCATCTCTTTTGCAGATGTTGGTAATAATTTTGTAATATAACATTTAAATTTTGTTTCCTTGGGTGTCACTTTCTATTTCAGAAATTAGGTGAAAGTGTTCAGCAACTTCTTCTAGCAAAAATTGCAGTCTACTTGATGACCTTTTTAATAGTCACAGTGGCATGGGCAGCTCATGTAAGGTAGGATCACAGTGTTTAAATCTAAAGTTAAAAGCTAGAAAGTGCAGGAGATAACCATGTCTCTGATACATTTCTGTCTTGCTGCCAGACTTCTGAAATGTCTTTTGTTGAATAATATTAGAAAACCATGGTAAAGAAATGCTACTCTTCCCAATGAATAGCTAGTCTTACACCACTGCCATAATGATACAGAGAAAAACAAGCATTATATAGCTTTTGGAGTTACTTTTCATTTTACTTTGAAGTCTAGATAGACTTAGACTTCTAATTATGCTGAAAAAGCAGGAATTTGTAACTTGCATGCTCCACAACAAAGGAACTAATACAGTACCAGCTGGGCAAAACTAATCTCTCTGTCCTCAACAGTACTTGTCACAATCAATTGTAATGTTGCAGATTCTGATTTTTTTAGAGCTGTGGACACCCCCACCTGCTGTGTCTTGGTGGTTAAAAAGAAATTGGCATGTAGGCATCATATTGGAACCAGGGCAGTTTTTGTTTGAATTTTGAAATTTACAAATGGTCACTATGCAAGTGGATTGACTGCATTCCAATAAAGGTGTGCAACCGGTAATTCAGTATTTGAAGCTAATCCCTCACATCCATGGCTTTATCACAATGCTTTTCTTCGTTGATAGAATTAAATGCTGAGGTACACTCTCGGGGTTTTGTGGAGGGTGATGGATGCTATTGATTCTAAGTGACAGTTTTGTGGATGAAGAGTTTCATTTACAAAGTCTGGGGATGTTTGCAAGGAAAGCTTTTTCTCTGTGTGCTGTCTCTTCAGGAGAAATTATTTTAAGCCTTAAAATTTTGAAAATACTTTCCCATTCAAATAGAAACAAGGTTCTTAATAACTGCTCCATAAGTGACTTGATTGTATCTCACTTTTCATATTTTTCTAAGAAATTACTTTCGTATTTCAGCTACATGAGTTTTGGTAGCACCTGGAATACTCGTGTTTATTCCGGAGCAAAGGAAATTGGGTTCCCCCATGCTATCAGAAATGTACAATTTATATGTAGTGTTGGAAAATATATTTTGTGAGTTGGCTTGTTCATGATAACCTTACCTTGCCTTGCCTTGCCTTGCCTTGCCAGGTTGTTTCAGGTGATAGAGCATATAGATGATGTCCTGGCTCTTCTAAATCTGGTGAGTCTTGTCAGACAGGCTGGATGTTTAACCCAGCAGATACAGGTCACTTTTTCTTAAGTGTGTCTGTGAATATCCAAAAGTTTCTACTTTAAATAGCGTAACTCTGGCGTATTTCCAAGTCAGGAAAATGCAAAGACCTTTAGTTCCAAGGTGACTGATTGATAAGTAGCTTGCTTTTAACTTACAAATGTTTTACTACAAGCCAATAGAAGCTCTGCAGCAAGTTAGTCTGAAGTTCATCTGAGGGAACTGACTATTTTGCTATGTTGTTTTAGACTGTTCTCTGAAAGTATGCAACCACACAGTCAATTTAATTTTGTTAGTAAAAGCACTGTTGGAGCTCCATGAGATAACACTAGAGGAAATTCTTTTAGAAGAATAGCCTAAGACATCTAATTCTTACCTAATGTAGCTTTCAAAGCAATGCGTTTCTTTATGCTTTTATTTGTTTGCTTGGGTTTTTTAATTTTGCTTTTTTAGATATGAAATATTTGGGATCAGATATTAATGTTCTTGACAAATCAGAAACACCTATTTAGAAGGTGTGGTACATTTAGCATTGCTACTTTAGAAAGAAATCTCTTAAAAACCATAGCAAAACTTTTACCTGGGGTATTGGTAAAATAAGCAAAATGGGGTTTTCTAAAATAAGCATGTAGAATTCAGATAGAGAACATGGAAGATGTGTACAAAACTAGCCATTTGTTTTAGGCAAAACTCAGCAACTTCAGAAATGTGGGTGTGTTTCATTATGCAGCACAAGCATTTGATCTCTCTGTTAAATACAAAGCAAACAATACCCTCATTGAAGATGTGTCCAGAAAATACGTAGTGTTTCAATATGCTTTTTTTCTATTTTAGGCTTGTATGATGATCATAACCTTCTTGCCATATACAGTAAGTAATTTTCTAAAATCTGTCATATGTTTAAATTAAAGTGTTTGTTTTTTTATTTATTTGGAAAGAGTTTACCAAAGTATTCAGAAACCCAGGTAAGTGTTGTAGTATAAACTCTGAATCCATTATCATAGTAAAGTATTTCTTCTTTAAAATTCATGAAGCTTCATGAAGTTTTATAACCTTTTGAAGTTTATAACAATTCATGAAGCTTTATAACCTTCAAATATTGCATGTTTTAGATCTGGCAGAAAATGGGTATTCTGGAACAAAAATTACAGTCATGGAAAGTCATAGTATCATAGAATAGTTTGGATTGGGAGGGGCCATTAAAGGCCATGTAGTCCAACCCCTGCAAAGATCAGGAACATCTTTAACTAGATGAGGTTGCTCAAAGCCCCATCCAAACTGGCCTTGTCTGTCTCCAGGGACTGGGCAACCTGTGCCAATGTTTCACCACCCTCATGGTAAAAAAATAACCACGATTTCTTTTAAAAAGGAACCAAGTTATCTGATGAGAATTTTGGTAAGATAAATACAACTGTGTTTCAAACTCCTCCTTATATGGCAGGACATTTTCCTTTTGTAATTTAGACCAAGTTTGTGGTATCACTTCTGACTTGCTCCGCAAGATTGATTCTGGCAGCTGGTGGTTTGTGTTTAAAATCTGCACAATTTTTGGTCAGATGACCTCAAAGGAGTATTTGCTGAATATATATTAACTGAATATTATATTAACTGAATATATTAACTGAATGCTATATTAACAGAACAAAACAGTTGCTTAAAATACATCTTTGCTGTTGTGTGTGTAAGACAGGCACCTGTTTCTCTATGAATATATACGTCCTACATTTAGTCTGCAAAAAATAAGGCTGTCGTCAGTAAAATTATCTTTATCAGCAAGAGAGCATTCTTTTCATTTTGTCTTGAAGCTGAAATAATTTTTGGAAAGCTGTCAATGTTACTTTAATACTACACCCTGTTTTTCTTCTTTTTTCTATCCTCCCCTAAAGAAGCTGCAGAAATTAATACAACAGGGAGCCATGGAGATAGACAAAATAAGAGATTCAAAATGGTATCCTAACAACAAGAATTTTCACAGCTATGACATGTTGATCAAAACCAGTTAAACTTTACACTCAGGTACAAGCCAGTCTGTAATTACTTTGCAGGCACCATGCCAGAGTGGTTATCAATGTCAGAGCAAAACCATCTCTCCAGACGCCTTTGGCTGGGATTTTAGTTGGTAGAAATTGCATTTAATGGAATTATGATGAAATACAAATTATTACTTAGATTTATGAGTTTCAGTATTGAATGAAGAGTGCTTCCATTTGTCTGCTGTTATTCCTACATTGCTTCTTAATTAAATACTTGATCTTGTTGCGTTTTTTTCCAGTTTTCCTTAATGGCCTCCTTTCCAGGGGTACCTTTCGGCATCTTCCTGTTCAGTGTCTGTGCTGTTGTCATCGGCCTTATACAGGTATTGGAGCTATCCATTTACATTTTCACTTTTCAATAGACTTTCTTGTGCAGAACTGAATTAAGTTTCTTAGTGAGGGGCATAAATTGCTACATGTGTCATCTGTATAGCATTCTTCTTCAATGTTGTGCCCATTATGATAATACAGTGCCAGTATGTAAGACAAAAGTTCAGTCATGTGAAGCTGTTTTATGCAACTAAATCAGCTGATCTCTAAGTTCACAGAATTCCTTTCCCACTCTTTGTAGAAATGCCATGGGGAAAGAACAATTGACTTTTCCTGCTGAGGTCTTTCTGAGCCATGCAGCAGCGGGTGAGGGAACACAGGCTTTCAGCCTCAAGTCCAGGAGCACTCTTCCTCCTGGTGCAGTGCTTTGACGCTTTCAGTTCCTTATTACAGCGGTTTTCATTCCTCTTCATCAAGGGTCAAAGGTCATGACAGGCTCTGCAGAGGAGACTAAAGTCTTGACATGCAGTGTATTGTCAAATCTCAGAATTTCTAGGACCAGCCTTCCATAGGGAAGTGAAGAACAAGTTTTGTAATTTGTTGATTTATAGTTCTATGTCTTGTATTTGAAATGGTGCATATACTTATATGTAATAATTTCAGTAATGCTCTTTTCTGTACAGGCTGTGATAGTAGCATATGGATTCTATCACCCACACTTACTGAATCAACAGATACAGGAGTCTGAAAATCAGAATTTCTATAAACGACATATCTTAAAGATTATTCTAAGAGGACCAGTTTTATGCTTTTTAGCAGCCATCTTTTCTTTTTTCTTTATTCCTTTGGTAAGTTCTCCCAGTTAACTGAAAACTTTGATGCAGCAGTTTATATTAACTGTCTTTAGGAGTGTGTATGAAAATAATGATGTCTGTGTTATTTATGCAGACTTTCTCAGTTTCGAATTCTGTGGTGTTGTAATCATGACTGCTATTTTGCATTGAGTGTTTTTAATCTCATGTATCAACCTGTAACTTGATCCATTAATTTGTATCATTTAAAAAGAATATTCTGCTACAATATTACTTGCTATGCCTGCTTTTTTTGTTTTAGTAGAGTCTTCTAAACGCTACCTTAGTATCTTATGCATCAGAAGTAGTTGAGATAATATGGAAGGTTACATGAAATAAACATTACATTGCACAAACTGAAGAGAAGTGAATGCAATTGCTGCGCTAACTCAGGGTGTAAGAGCAAATAGAGTAAGGAGACCAGTTAGCCAACCTGCATGGCCTTTTTCTCTTCCATCTTTATTTAATGTCAATGAGTTGCTCCTCCTTATTAATAGCTTTACCTCTTTTTTGGAACCCCTACTCAGAATTGAAATTTAGTTTTTGAATGTATCCTGAGCTTCCATTCCTCTTGTTCTTTAGGAAAAGATGGATTTAAGTGAATTTTGAGAAAGATTCCACAGGAATTAGCAGTACTTAAAAAGTCCCCCAATTTGTGAGAAATCAGGTTGCTGTTGCTGAAAGGAGCATTTAGGAGTCCAAAAGTGAAAAGATCTAGTTTTATCTGAAAGTATGTTTTCTTCTTTTTCTTCCTCGCTCTGTTCACTGTAATTTGGTTGTTTGTTTTTAATGTTAACAACAGTGAAATTAGTCTCCAAGTTGCTCCTATGTGTACTTAGACCTGTACAAAGCCTGTGAACCACTTAGGACCCACCAATGTGTTTTTGTGACACAAACAGGAGAATCTTAGAATATCATTAATTGGAAGGACCCATAAGGATCATTTGGGATAATTCTTTAGCTTCCAAAACAGTTATTCCTATACTTTTTGTTAGCACAATTATTTTATAATGTTTGTTTTAGCTTGCTTTATTACTGGTACTAAATTAGCTGGGAAAAAGCAGTACTTGGTTCCACATGCAATATCCAGGAGGTGCATGTGCATTTCAGCTGAGCCTTTTTTCTTTTTGAAAGTCAAGATTTGTTTTTCTCAATGTCACTAGATCGAAGATTGACGGTTATAGTTTCATATTAAAGTTGGAAGGTAATTTGTATTTTGATAACTATATTTAAACTGTTCATTTTCTTCTCCAACAGTCTTACGTACTTCTTGGACTCGTAATTGTTTTTCCACATCTCACTCGATTAATTACATGGTGCAAAACCAAAGTTCTTGGTGAGTAACAAAATTCCTAGGCATATGTTCAGATTAGGTTATCAACATGTTATGCATACAGCCCAGAATGAAGTCATTTTAGTTCTACTTTCACTTTCAGTCTTGGAACATAGTGATTTTAGGGTTTATTGATGTGCTTCTAAACAGTGTCTCCTTTGCTCCCTGATTTCCTGTAGTTGTGATGTGATTTATGTAAGGCACAACACATTTAAAGATCATTTCCCTGTGCAAAACCTTCCTGGTTCGTCCTGATAATGCAAGCACATGCAGACACACAGAGCTATACGAATGATGGCTGCAGGCCATCTATCCCTTTTCCCTCCTCAAGAGGGAGCATAGAGATGGAAGAACATAAGGAAGCAAGCTCTGTGCCGTTATCACTTTCTTCTCTGCAATGCTGAATAGTCACAGATTTTCAAACCAGCAAGTGCTGCAGCTGTAAATCAAACTTTCTCACAATAGTTAACTGTTCAGGGTACTACATCTCATTAATCTAACTGCTATGGCCGAAAGAGGTGCCTTCACACATGTCTTAAATTAGCCTAAATCCATGCTCCCTTCCCTCATATGCTTTCTGCCCTCCTTGTGTCAGGACTAACAATTGCACAACCATAGCAACAACCTGAGCTGCTCTTAAATCCTTCTGAGATAGAGGTTGCCATTGCCAAAATAAAAGGAGAAGGGAATATCGTGTAACCTACTTGGCCAAAAGGTGCAGTGTCCCTCTGAGAGGGACCACAAAACCACTGAACAGATAATGTTTTTGGGAGCTGGCACTCCTTAGCTGGGTCAGAAGAATTAACAGCTTTGTGCTTCTGCTGTTGCTCTTCAGATGAGTACAAGTCTGTCTGTTCACACTGCAAACGGGAGCATACTCTTGACTTCCCCATGTGGCAGCAATAATAGGGAGGCAGAAGCGCTCTGAAAGGATGGAAGCCAGAGAATTCTCAGAGCCTGAGAATAAACACTTACAAATATTGAGCGTGCTTATTGCAGTGAGGCCACTGTGGCTTGCGGTCCTGTCATGTCTGTGCCTATCACCCTGTCAGATGGCTAAATTACTGCTTTATTGCATTTCTTGTCATTACACCTGCTTTGCATTCCTGTGGAACCTTAACCTTTTTCTTTGTCCAGTCTATACACATGAAGCAGTGTATTTTGGCTAGCTAGGCAATTCTGAGTTCAGTCTTAAGAGGTGTATTTAACATTTACTATAAAAACTACACCTTTTGACAAAAGGCTTGCATTATTTTAAATCAGGTCATTTGATATCCCAGTTCAGCCCCACACTCAAGACAGGTTTTTTTTCTGCCATGTAGTGTAAGTTCTCTGAGCTGTCATAGAGGCCCTACAGCTGTTAGGGCTTTCTGAGGTACAGCATTTGATTTCTTTTGCTCAATTACAGCTTTGAGCCATTATTCACTTGGTGAAAATGGTTTGCCATACGGTTTAAAGAACAAGGCTTTTTTTTTGTTCCTGAAGCACTTTTCTTGAAAGAAACATAAACTTCAGGGAGAGGCACATAGGCCAAAAAAAGAGGAGTGACTGACATTTGTGGATGACAGGCATCCTTTTTTCTAAAGAAAAAATTTGGCAATGGGGGAAAAAGGAGGGGTCACAGTACGTTGTTGAACTACCTTGTTTTATACTTCTTTTCATTATTAAGCCTCTGGATTTGTTACCAGGTCAGAGAAGTGAAGAGGAGGAACATCATAGCCTAGAAACCTTCAGTTTTTACCTCAGTGAGCCTCTGAGTAAGGAACGGGTAGAAGCATTCAGCGATGGAGTCTATGCCATTGTAGCAACCCTGCTCATTTTGGATATATGGTAAGGCTTTGTGCTGGTTCTTACACTTTGTCTTGTTAAATATATTAACTTTTGTCTGTATGTTGTATTTGTGGAAACAAAATTAATCAATAAAATTAATCAAACATTGTCTTTAACTTCTAAAATCTGCAGTGGTTACTTTAAAGTATGATTTTCTGGAAAGACACAGAGCACAAACCAAAGATACTTCTAACGCCCACATTACAGCAGTAATGATCATCAGTGTGTAACACGTTGGGATGTAGAGTCTTGAAGAACAAAAGCTTTTTTGCTTAGTTATGTTTTCAGCTGAAAGGCTTTTATCAATAAAAGCTGTTTAGTTACGGTGACAACTTTATTAACCCAAAGGAATGCCAACTTACATTCAAATTTCCTTTTCTATCTAATTTCTTTGCAGAGCTGTTATTTGAAACACTGTTTCTAAGTTGCAAATCAGAAACGTATGGAGTGGATGCCTGTTGTTCACTACTTTCTCAAAGTAAAGCAGCATAGTTCAGTGTTGCTCCAGTTGTGTTTTTGTAACAGTAATATGCAAAGTAATTTTTCTCTCCACAGTGAAGACAATGTTCCTGATCCCAGAGAAGTTGACGAGAAGTTCCATGGCAGTCTTCTTGAAGCTTTAAGTGAATATGGGCCAAACTACCTTGCTTACTTTGGCTCATTTGTTACAATCGGTCTCCTGTGGTTTGTCCATCACTCTCTTTTCCTTTATGTTACAAAAGCTACCCGATTAATGGGACTGCTTAACATACTTTCATTGGCTTTCATTGGTGGGCTTCCACTAGCTTACCAGCTGACCAGTGAATTTGCAGAAAAGTCTCATAATGAAATAGAAGCCATTCAGGTCAGCTGCGTTATCACTTTCTTTGCCAGCATATTTCAGTTTGCCATATGGACTACAGCCCTTCTCAATGAAGAGGAAACTTTGCATGCCTTTGCAAGATACGGTGGCAAGGAGCATGCCTTTATGTTTGCCAAGCTGGCTCTCTACCCTTGCGTAAGCCTTGGGGCCTTCTTTCTAACTTGCTTGTTAAGTGAATTTAGCACAGCAATTTTCCATCTTATGCAGATCGTAATCCCATTTGCTTTTCTTGCCTTGCGCATCTTTGTTAGAATTTCTTTAACTGCCATAAAGTCTGTGATGTCTCTCTCCAGACGGAAGGTTGTACTGTTAGAAGAAGAGGAGGCATGTTTGTCTCCAAATGAAACACTGTCCTAAATTTCCGCACAGTGCATGTGAAGTTACGAGAGCAGCTTCATTTCCTCTGACTCGCATTATATTCATGTGTGGATTATATTGATGTAAACCAAAGCCTGTATTGACCATAACTGGGGCATATTTATGTTTTAGCTGGTCATGCTCGAGACCCTTTCTCCAAAATCTGCTGTTGAAAATATTGGGTAAACAGGGGATACAAAGAAAAGCATGTTCCCCTTCTTTTAGGGTTGCCCTGTAGGAAAAAATGCTGCTTGACACGTAACTGCAGTGATGATTGATCAAGAAGTGCACAGATGCCCAGCAAAATGGCAGCCAAACACAGGCACAGAAGCTGGTTGTGCTTCTGTGCAAGAGAATGTGAGGCATGGAAGACATGGAGACCGCTGAATTTCTGGATGGTGCATCATGGTAGAACCTATATGCACACAAGATGCTGGTTTCCTTTTTTTTTCTTTTAAATTTTTTTTTTCAATCATAACACCGTCTGTTCTGCATAGTTACAAAAAGGGGATAGCAGTTGGAAATCTACCTGTGTTTGAGTGGTTCTGTGTGTGGGTTTAGATGGGAGTTGCAATTGTGATAGCAGTCTTCCGAGCTACCTGAACACAAGTTCTTTTAGCATATCTATTCTTTTTAAAAAAGGGTATATATAACAAATGAGGATTCACGTGGCTTTGCATTCAAGTTTCAACTAGCTTTGATAATTTCTGAGGGAAAAGAGCTCTGTGACTAGAGGTGAGGTTTATTCTGTTCTGCAGCAGCTGCTCATCTGAAATGTTTGAATTTCTCAGGCTTTTTGTGTTTCTTTTTTGTCTGTCAATGGAACATCCTTCAGTTATTCAGAAGGCACGGTGTCATATTCAGGGAGAGTATGAGACTGCCATGTGTATGAGTTCCACATCAGGTTAGGGAGTTGAGCTTTCTCCTGAGTTGTGGATAACTAAGGGATCCCACAGATTTCTGAGTGTCAGAAAGCAGAAGAAACTAACCCCATGGAAGTTCCTGTCCATGATACATTGAATTTTTTTTTACACTTACATGCAGCTGGATAAGTTTGTGCTTATCAAGTCATCTAAACTCTGGCTGCCCTAGAAGCCATTGTATTTCCTTTTGGCGGAGCAATCAATTTGTATCTTGAATTGTCTTAGTGCCTGATAACTTTAATGCCATAATTAAAGGCATTTGGGGAATTTTCTTGTTCATCATAAAAAAAAATACTGTGGCAAAGTATGCCTGAAGAACGTATAGGTGAAAACAAATTCAAATATCTTGTTTCAGTTGAGATCAGTCTTGAAAGCACTCGTGCTTTTGTTTTGAAGCACCTTGATACCAATATGTAATTGTGAATATTACATACTTGTGAAGAGTATGTTCAGCTATTCAAGGGGATTTATACCTAGTTGTGGTTAAATGACTTGCACTGTGTTGTGTATAACATTTTTTCTGATACTTAATAAAAGCACTTTTGGTTCTGTATGGTTTTGTTTCTAATGTGCAGCAGGCACACAGTAACTAGTGAATATGTGTATTTGTAATAAATTGCAATCAGTGAAAAAACCAAAATTTTAAGCCATTTATTTCTTCTCTGTAGGTGAACCTTAAGTCTGATGTCTGTAATTAAAATGGTTAGATGGGTTTTTTCCTTCAAAATCATCAAGGTCCTTTCCAACCTCAGCAGTTTTGTGATTTTTTAAATAAAACACCAAAATCCTTTTAATGTGATGTAAAGAAACGTTGATTATTCTTCTTTTGGTACCTGAAGAAAATGAAACCCAAAATCTGAATCTTACCAAGAGTTTCATTTCAGCGTTTAAAAGGATGCTTTGTATAAAGCAGTGCATGAATACTGCAAGGCACTGTATTGGCTCGATAATGCATTTTTTCCTTTGCGTTTTGGTTGGTTGGTTGGTTTGGTTTGGAGTTTTTTGGGGTTTTTTTCTTTACCTTACTTATAAATAAGTAATTTGTTCTCAGAACCTAAACCTGAGGACAAACCATATAAGACTTTGCATAAACAGAGCTTGTCCAGCATCATTTTAAAGTGCTTGAGAAACAAACCGCATTAATTTGAATTGTGTCATTCTCCAGTAGAAAGATCATTCCTAAATGTAACTGTAACTGGCTGCTCTTTATAGAATTACTAATGACCACGGGATTTTGTATCTATGAAAATTAAAGTGAAATACAACAGTCATTACTATCCCAGAATCACAGAAGGGATGTCACTGGAAGGGGCCTCTGAAGACCATCTAGTCCAGCCCTCCAGGTTTAAGTAGGATTGGCTAGACTGGCTGCAGAGGTCTGTGTCCAGTCAGACTGTGCATCTGGACAGAGACACCATAACCACTCAATGGCTTATAGCATGATGGAATCAAGGTTGGAAGAGACCTTTAAGATCATCCAGTCCAACCATCCACCCAGCACTGCCACTGTGAACCCTAAGGCACTAACTCACAGCACCTGCACCAGATCCACATGCCTCATGAACACCCCCAGGGATGGGGACTCCACCACCTCCCTGGCCAACCTATGCCAATACCACCCGGGCAGTGAAAAGATTTTTCCAGTATCTGTTTTCAAAGGGCTCAACCCGTTTTAATGTCCAATTACCCTTTCGAGGGGAAAAAAAAAAAAAAAAAAAAAAAAAAAAAAAAAAAAAAAAAAAAAAAGAGAGAAGAAGAAGAAAAAGTGGGTTTTTTTCTTCCATTTAGAAGGAATTTCCTGCATTTCAGTCTGTGTGCATTGATAAACATCGATGAGATCCCCTCGATCCTTCTCACAGGCTGCACAGTCGCAGCTCCCTCAGCCCCTCCCTGCGGCAGAGCCGCTGCGGTCCCGGCACCGCCGGAGCTCTTGGAGCGCCGGACTCACCAGCCCCCGGGAAGCAGAGCACAGCGCAGGCATTCGGCTTCCCGGTCACGGCTGCTGCCCGCCCCTTCCTTCCGCCGCGCTCAGTTCCGCCGCCGCCGCCGCCGCCGCCAGGATGATCCCGCCGGTGCAGGTCTCCCCGCTCATCAAGGTGAGGGCGGCGGGGATCACCCGGGCTGTGCCGGGGCGCGGGTACGGCCGGCGGGACCGGCGGCCTCGGGGACCGGGGCGGGGGGCGGCGGGGCCGGCCGTGCCTGTGGGCTGAGCGAAGGGCTCGTCCTTGTCTCTGCTTCCCGCAGTTCACCCGGTACTCGGCGCTTCTGGTGGGGATGATCTACGGCAAGAAGCGATACGGTGAGTGTGGCGTCCCGGGCGGCCGCTCCGCGCTCCCCCGCGCCCGCTCCGCAAGGGCACCTTGAAATGGCCCGGCCGCCATTTCCCTGCCCCGGCCCGGCCGCGGCCCTGCCGGGACGCAGGTGTGAAGCCACGGATCCCTGGGAAATGTGCCTTTGTGCCAGCAGAACTGGCTTTTTCTCCTTTTTGAGCAAGGCGGCAGGCGCGGAGCTTCCCGCCGGGGGTTCGGGAAGTTGTTGTGTTTTAAATGAATTTTGTTGATGGCAGACTACCTGAAGCCGATTGCTGAAGAAGAGAGAAGAATAGAGGCGGAGGAGAAAAAGAAACGTGAAGAACTGGAGCGGATTGCAAAAGAGCTTGCAGAAGGTAGTTCCTCGGTTTAGTTTATTCATCCCCACGCTGCCTTGTGGGTGTTTGGCTGCAGGACTGCTGTTCCACCGCAGTGCTCTTAGGAGAAACCGAGGCCTGTGGCTAATCCCTGGAGGCAGTGGTTAGGGCCGTGTGAGGAGTAAATAGTGCTGCTGTTTAATGATGCCTGCATTTTGAAAAGGTCGTCAGAACAAGAGTTAAAACTTGAGACAGTCAGGACTTGTTAAATGGCTGAATTTCCACTGAAAAAACAAGCTGCTAAGAGCTGCTGGTTATTCTGTGAGGAATAACTGAATCGTTATATTAACTGTAGCGGGATGTCTCTTATTCATCTGGATATGCAAGCCCTTTCGTCCATGCAGTGTAGAAACCTCAAAAATATGACCATCTAGACTCTAAGCCATAA
This sequence comes from Monarcha castaneiventris obscurior, assembly GCA_026261815.1. Taxonomy (NCBI): domain Eukaryota; kingdom Metazoa; phylum Chordata; class Aves; order Passeriformes; family Monarchidae; genus Monarcha; species Monarcha castaneiventris. The sequence continues at coordinate 258,175 of JAMPIT010000227.1, forward strand.
GCAACTGCATGTAGTTGCAACTTAACACTTTTCAAGTGGTGTCACAGGTGCATTGTTAGAGGTCAGCTTGTTTTTTTGTGTCTTGTAGTGTTAGAGGTCAGCTTCATTTTTTGTGTCTTCTCACATGAAGAGGGTGTGCTGGAGGGCATTACTTGAGGTTAATGCTGCTGCTTTTGTTCTCATTCCTTTCTGTCTGTAGTATTCTTGCTGCAGCATTGTTTCCTTTCTTCTTAGGATTATTTTTTGTGTCCCCTGTACGGTTCTAACAGAGGATTCCTTCCCCACTGCTGTACAGAGGAATGTGTTCTCTGGCTTTGTTTCACCTAGGGTTTTTAGGTAGACTTAATCTAAGAAGAATTTTAAGAAAATTGATTAATAACTCAAGCTGTTCTAGGTGCAGATACACACTCAGTAGCTCTTCCCATGGGAAAGAGTGACATTTGCATTATCCTAAACAAAACTACTGTTGAACAAAACACTATAATGAAATTAACTACACATACAGAAAATCAAATACTATTTGTATCACTCACTAGAGAAAAAGCTCTTTTGCCATCTTGAATACATTGTCTCCATTGGTCATGGACTAAATAAATGGATCTTGTAGATATTCTCTAGTTAGATTAAACTTTCTTTTTGGAAGTAGAGGCTGTGCTGTAATGTTGCCAGGGCACTTAGAAAGGAAATTTTCTTTATTATTTCTTTAGAGTGCTTAATCTGTTTTAAAGTGGCACAGAGGTGACAGGTCTGTTGTTCCCAACAACAGTTTTAGGGTGTTTTTTTCAGAAAAGCAGTTCTTAAACTCTCACTGTGTGCAGAACAGTTGCTGAAGATTGTTCCTTAAAGATGGATGTACCTGTAGTGGTAGCTTTTTCTGGGCTTACTTGACTTGTCAGTTCAGAAAACTGTATTTTACTAGGGAGTAAACTTAAAAGTTTGCCTTTATGCCAAAGATATGAATTACAATTTTGTTGAATAAACAAAAGTGGGAATCATAAATACTAGCTAGGAAAAAAATACATAAAGATAGTCTTTGATTCCACTAATCCTTTGCATATTTTAGTTCTGCATAGGAGTGGCTAATAGTCCTAACCATGTTTGTGTTTTCTTCCCTTATAGCAAGTGAAGATTCCATACTGAAATAAACAACAGATTTCATCTGAATTTCGCACGTGGAAATACATGGCTAGGCTCTGAGCTGTCCCATGTTTCTGAACTCTGTGTGATACTCTATCAATAAAATATTTACTACACTTCAGTTGGTATTTTTTAAGTGAATTGCATGGAACAGCAGCAGAAATACTTACAGAATGTGACAGGAAGCATCTGTCACAGTCCAGCTATTGTTGCAGCTGATTGTATTCCCCCAGCAGTAGCCAGTCACAGCACCCATTACCCACAGGTAATGATTGTGATCAGAAAATACATACAGTTTTATGTATATGGGCAGGTAGGGGAGACTGGCAAGGCATTGGCTGCCTGAATCTGTTGCTTAAATGTCTTAGCTGGGGAATTTCATAGAATCAGAAGTTAAGGGTTGGAAGGGAATTTCAGGACCATCTAGTCTCAACATCCCCCTGCCGTGGGCACACCTCCCACTAGATCACGTTGCTCAAGACCTTGTCCAGCGTGGCTTTGATCAGTGTCAGGGTTGGGGCATCCACAACCTCCCTGGGCAGCCTGTACCAGTGTCTCACCACCCTCACAGGAAAGAATTTCTTCCCAATATTTAACGTAAATTTCTCTTCTTTCAGTTTGTACCCATTACTCCTTGTCCTGTCACTACAGTTCCTGACAGAGTCCCTCTCTGACATCCCTGTGGGACCCTTCAGATACTGTGAGGTTGCTATGAGGTCTCCACACAGCCTTCTCCAGGCTGAACAGACCCAGCTTCCTCAGTCTGTCTTCCCAGGGGAAGTGCTCCAGTCCTCTTACCAACGTTGTGGCCTCCTCTGGACTTGCTCCAGCAGTTCCATGTCCTTTGCTGGGGGCACCAGAAGTTTCTCAGTGCTCCAGGTGGGGTCTCAGCAGAGCAGAGCAGAGCAGAGGGGCAGAATCCCCTCCCCTGCCCTGCTGCCCACCCTGCTTTGGATGCAGCCCAGGATCCCTCTGCCTTTCTGGGCTGGGTCATGCTGAGTTTTTCATCCACCATCACCCCCAAGTCCTTCTCCTCAGGGCTGCTGTCAGTCACTTCTCCACCCAGCCCGTAGCTGTGTCTGGGGCTGCCACAACCCAGGTGCAGCACCTTGCACTTGGCCTTGTTGAACTTCATGGGGTTTGCACAGCCCCACCTCTCCAGCCTGTCCAGGTCCCCCTGGATGACTGAATCCCAGATGCCTTCCCTCCAGCGTGTCAACTGCCCCACACAGCTTGGTGTTGGTGGTGCTGGGGGTGCCCTCGATCCCACTGTCCATGTCACTGACAAAAGAGTTGAACAGTATCAGTCCCAGTACTGACCCCTGAGGGGCGCCATCTGTCACTGGTCTGCAAGGACAAGGAGCTGTTGATCACTATTCTGCCTTTCTGTTATCTTTTTTTCAGCTTTGCTTTCACGGTGGATTATTGCTCAATTCTTGAATGTGACAGGGCAGTCAGATTTGATTCTGGCTTGTCAAACTGTGCTGTGATCTGAGGAATTGGTGCTGACCCCACTAGTCAGATGTTCTAAACACTACAGATGGACAGATGTTATTCCTCAAACTAAGTTACAGCCAAATTGTAGTCTGTCTCTTACAGGGAGTGACCAGCTATGTCACTCCAGCTATGCAGGAGAGGTCTGCCACACTTGCCATACTTTCCTCAAAAACTGGCTCCAGGCTAGAAAACTGTCCTGGTTAATACCTCTTAGATTGGGAAGAATTCCTATGTGGGGTGAGAAAGGTACCATGTATCTCTTTACAGCCATCCCACAGGGACCAGATTAGTTGTCTGCCACCCCTTTTTGACAGACAGTAGATGATTATCAGGTTCAAGCCAAAAAAAGGCCAAGAAAAGAAAGGAAGCAATGAAAAAACGTCTTTCCTCTCAAAGGGTATGAGAGGGAAGACCCTTCATGTTTTCCATGTGTTCTGGAAAACACTGCATCCACCTTTTCTTCTGCTGGAACTACATTTGTGTGACTCCTGAGTACTCTGCTGCTTCTTCAGAGGGAGTTGAATGGTTTTCTACTGAATTTACTGAAAGTTTTTTCTAATCCAGTAGTTTTGTGGAAGGAGTAGAGGAAGAGGTACAGAGAAAAAAGATCTTCCTCTTGTGAGTTTTATGATAAATGATGCAAGCCACACTCAGCCCAGACAACAATAAAATCTCGGATCTAGTACTTTTTGGGCTTTCACGGAGATTTCCTTATACAGGATCTGGAGATGCTGACGGGACAAAGCCCCTTTTTCAGTAGCAAAGCGGTCCTGTCTTGTGTCAGCTTGTCCTACTCCTTCCGTCAGGGACAGCAGATGATGGCCATGATGCAGGATTAAAAGTCCCTTGAGAGTTTCTCAATCAAGCAAGCCTCTTGTCCTGCATGGAGGGAAGATTTACACTCCACGCCTGAGCATCTCTCTGAGAAACCTCTCCTGCCAGTCTCACAGGGATATTCATTTTCCTACCCCCTAACAACCACCTTCGTAACCAAGAATGGATTACCTGCTTCAGTGAGGCATACAGGTCCCCTCTTGTCTCCCACTGGACTTGAGAGCTGCATCAAGCCAGACGTGAAAGCACTTAACTGGAGTGCAGGAAAATATGCCATAAGCAGATTTAAATTATCTACAGCCCTCAACAGACTTTTCCCAAAATTGTGTTGCCACGACATACATCTTTTTTCAGGCCTGGCATTATGACCTGCCTTTGAGGCAGGCTGAGGTTCTTGTTAATAGATCCCTTGGGTGGCTTAGAGTGAAACAACACTGAATGACTGCTATCTATACACAAGGCAGGTTTATTTTAAAACAATTTGGTTGCAGTGGAAAGGAGTTATATAGCTGTTTTGGTCCTTTTCTATAAAAAAAAAGTAAAAATATCCCAAGGAAAATACATAAGGAGAAGAAAGAAGCAGAAGGAAAGGACAAGAGTAGATAGTGGAGAGGAAAGATCAGGTGACAAGACTTGATAGTTTCAGTTTTGGTGTCCATGGTCATCACGCTGATGGTTGCAGTCTTGATCCATTGTGGGTGGAGGCCCACACAAGAAAGAGTTTGGTGAGTTATTGTATGTTCAAGCCTACAAGGGAACAGCCTGATACTGCCCCGAGAGAGGGGTTTTACACTGTCTGATGCAACACTGTGGAAATGAGTCACAGTGGTTCTTCAGGGGTCTTTGATGGCTTATGTTACCTTCTAATGGCACAAGTGCTGTTTGGCCTTGCTTCTTGTGACTGCATAGTTTTGCCAGTTGTGCCTTATCAGAAAAGAGGAATACCCTCTTGTCTATGTGTGAACACTCCCATACCTCTGCTGGAGGGGGAGTGTTACATTGTTAGATGTAGTTGTGCCTCACCAGAAGGAAGGAGATTGGCATGATAAAAAGCATTACCCTACCTCTGCAGGATCCGCTTCTTAACTGCCTTTTTCACCATCTGATGTGAAAACACTTTGTTTAAGACGTCAATCCCAGGTTATCATGGAAACTGGCACAACCAGGCCACCCAAGCAAAGTTCAGTCCGTCACGCCTGGGAAAGCAGTGGACAAATCTGTTTCTTGGCCCTTTCTTTCTCCATGTCTAATATATCCAGGCAGACAGCTCCCAGTTGTAAGAGAGACCACTGCAGGAGGAACTATGCCAAATTTCACCTGCATCTAACTGGGCAATACCTCCAGTGAGAAACACTCACTGCTCCCATGGAAAGGGTCCACCCTTGAGAAACAGCCTCCTGCACTGGCACTCCACTCTGAGTGTCCACAGACACCCCTCTGCATGCATGCATCCATGGTCCCCTTTGGAAATACCTGGCAGCATGCCCACCCTGAGGCTGTGAGGACAAGCTGTGCTCCCAAGTGCATGTGGGCAGATGGGGCACAGCCACCCACAGCTCACAGGGTGTGCTGGGCAGGCACCCCATGCTCCTTGTGTGAGCAGCCCTGCTGGAGCACCCTGCAGTGCTTCATGATGGGCACGGGGAGCAGGAAGGCTAGCCTCCAGGTTTTATTTCCCAGGAAACATTTGAGAACATAAGGAGCTTTCCTCAGCATTTAAGTGTGCGGTGTCTTGTGGTGATCTTCAAAAGCCCACTGCTTACTGCTCCACCATACAATAACCTTGTGGCATTTTTCCACTTAAATAAAGAAGAACAAAACTTATTTGACTTCTTCTGCTGTGTGATAAAAGCTTCCCAAGTGGTCCTCTGCTCTTATGAGACCCCACCTGGAGTACTGCAAGCAGTTCCAGTGCCTCCAACATAATAAGGACATGGAACTGCTGGAGCAAGTCCAGAGGAGGCCACGATCTTGGTAAGAGGACTGGATCACCTCCCCTAGACAGCCTGAGAGAGTTGGGGCTGTTCAGCCTGGAGAAGAGAAGTCTGCTGGAGACCCCCTACCAACCTTGCAGTATCTGAAGGGTCCCACAGGGAAGCTGGAGAGGGACTCTTTGTAAGGAACTGTAGTGACGGGGCAAGGAGTAATGGGTACAGACTGAAAGAAAGGAAATTTACATTAAATATTGGGGAGACATTCTTTCCTGTGAGGGTGGTGAGACACTGGAACAGATTGCCCAGGGAGTTGTGAATGCCCCAACCCTGGCAATGCTCCTGGCCAGGTTGCATAAGGCCTTGAGCAACCTGGTCTAGTGAGAGGTGTCCCTGCCCATGGCAGTGAGGTTGCGACTAGATGATCTTGAAGGTCCCTTCCAACCCTTAACATGCTAAGATTCTTCATGAAACTGAGACATACAGCATGGAGTCACTACCTGTGGTGTGTTAGCTTTAATGCAAGTGGACAAAGTTCTGTGTTTTCCCAAAAAACAAATTACCTCTCACAGAATTGCCGCATAGTGATTGAAGCTTACAGCTTGCTTACTACACCGAGACAGATAAATAATCACCAGGTACCACCATAGCTCTAGTTTTCCTTTTAGTTGCAGTATTTTTGTAAATGCAAAACAATATACTGAAGGGTAAAGCCATGAAAGTAGCAGGAGTAATAGAAGAAGAAGAAAATCCCCAGCAAAACAGATCTTCAAACAGTTTCAAAAAAGAAAGAGAGAGAGAGAGAGGGGGGAAGCAGAAGCAGAGAAGGGTGTCTCTACTATTACAGGAGTGTAATTGAATGTTCTAATATATTTGCATGAATAAACATGAAAAGTAACTTTCATCTGAAAAAAGAATCACAAGTCTGGAGGATCTAAAAACCAGACATGTCAGAACAGGAGGAGGAAAGGAAGGACAGTTGGTTCTGATCAATTGTGTTAAATAACTGGTATTAAGAGGCAAAACAGAACAAATTTACGAGATGCCATGACTCAGGTTGCTTGGTTAATTGTATGAGGAACTCTAACGGGTGATGATAACACTGTCTTCTTAAAATGACATGTGAAAGAACAAATCTTCAATTAGCACACAGTATGGATCCTGCACCTGAAGAAGGCAGCTACTGTGTGTTGAATGAATGGCTCCAAGCTTAGAGATGGCAACCCATCCACATTCTTGAAGTGAATGCAGAACTATTATCTGCCTGGTTTTTTCTTGGATTTACATGGAATAGTAACATTTTAGATCAGTTCAAGTGTTTATTATGGTCCATTTTCATTCTTTACCTTTACCCTCAGATTTCTTTCTGATATCCTGACAGATAATAGACTTAGATATGATAAATTTATCTCTTCTTCAGTTTTCCTACTCTGCAGGCTATGGTTGCATTCATTGTCAGTCTCATGGGGTTGTATGGAGCAGGACTATCCCCATCAGCCTTGGGGTAAGAAGTGTTTCTGTGCAGGAAAAATGCTGTTCCATAATCTTGCAACCTGATTTATTGGGCCAAATGTTGTTCTGACTTGCCACATGACATCTGACAGCAGGTGCATTAAGTGGAGGACGGGAGACGGGACAGAAATGGCTCCTTACCATCAGGAAGAGATGCAATTAAGGCAATCAAGATCTAGCCCTTCCCTGGTTGGTCACAAGCCTAACAAATTATCAGAGTAGTCCAATCAGGAATGTATTTGTATGTAATGATTTTTTTTTTTGTTTGCTTGTTTTTAAGTGTGGGCATTCTCATTTTGGGTGGCATATATTGCAGTTATAATAGGTCTAAAGTATGCTACAGGTTCTGGAAGCTGGAGCTGTTCCTCCATTACACGTTATTTCACCTGCCATATGAAAAGAAACACAGAATTAGAGGCACAGTCATAAATTTCCTTCTCAGTCATTGCAGGAGTTTTTTAGAACTTTTATGTTATCCAGTGATTGGTGTAGATCATACCTATAGCACCCTACCTAGAGCTGTCTGCTGTGTAAAGTAATTGCAGAAAGAGTATTGCAAAGAGTATTGTGGAGTTAGTGGAAATCTTCCTCACTTGAATATTAATTACTTATTCAGAATACAATTCTTCAGAAATTTTCTAAATCATAGTTAAAACACATACTTTTGATATTTTGTGTTAACTACTGTGAATTAAACTGAAATAAAATATCTAGACAGCTCTAATAATTTCTACACTGTGTCATCTGAGCAATGTCCACACCATGGGCTGTTGGAATTTTGGTCCAGTTTGGAACAAAAGAGGAGTTCAGATACAGTCTCTGTGGAGTGGAGGCACCCAGCCGTGGCAGATATTTGGTCAGACATTTGAGAGAGACCAGGAGAACCTTCTGCTTCTCCTTTTCTGAGAGTCAAACAAATCCGCAGGCTATCAGACAAGCTTTCACCCAAAGCCCACTACAGCTGATGGATTTCAGTATGACACGGGCTGGGCCAACAGAAAAAGAAAACCAAGTTCTACCAAATAAATTACTGCTGGGTACTGCCAGGACTGCTTGCTTCTAGGTAGTCCCTAATCCGGGCTAGAAATGGGATGAACCGTTATTTCTTAATTGTTCTCCTAGGACTGTGTTAACTTTTCTTAGCTTCTGCTTCATGACCTGTGGGACATCAGATCAACCACAGCCCCTGTGTACAAAGGGATGTCTCCCTGTGGTTTTCCAGGGACAGCAAATTATATTTTGCTGTCCCCAGCTGCATGGGAATTCATGCTGAGTGCATTCTCACTAGTTTCTCAGATACTAATATTTGGCAATTTAAGCTGGCAGTCTTTTTGACAACCTGTCATGGTGTCAGGTTTGAAGGCAAGGTGCCTTCGGCCTTGCCAGTGGAGCCAAATTTATGAAACTTGTTCTGGGCATCTTACTCTGCTGTGTCAGCAAAGCTTGCTGTAGATCTGTGAGAGCATTCATAAGCATGTTTTTGAGTTAGGAATGAAAAGCTAATTACTTTTTCTGACCTCTCTTTGCAGCCATTCTCTCTTCCTCTTTTTTCTTCTCTTCCTCCAGAGCTTTAATTTTTGCATCGTACTCATCAGCACGGGTCTTCCACTCATTTCTGTTGTTCAGCAACCCATCAAGCATAGGCTGAATTTCCTCATGGAAACGGGAAAATTCCTAATCCAAACACACCTCTCAGTACACTGCAGTGCAGAGGGAGTGCTTGTCCATTATACCCCAGGACAGACCCTGACACCTCACATCCAAAGCTAGCGCTTTGCGGAAAGCATTAATGGCAGAAAAAGGCATCATGTTGCAATGCCCCAGAAAAGGGCAGATGTTCCCTCATCAACCTGTCCCTCTCTCCCCAGGAGTGGAGTTGCTGCACCAGGACTCAGTCACCTGGGATTTGAACCCCTGTTGATGAGGATGGGGTGTTTAAGGGTGAACTTTGCTTACCTTGTAGACAAATGTGCACACAAAGTCAATGAAACCCACTTGAAGCTTTGGAAGCTCAGCAGCTTTCCTTCGGTCCATCATGGGCTATGGGAGGACACAAATTCACCATGATTTATGAGACAACTTAATTGAAAAACACACCTCTATCTTCTCCCCAAGACTGCCTTGCTGTGTCAGCCTGGCAGTTCTGTCATGCTATCCTAAAGATTGTCCATCACAGCCCTCTTCCTCAGCTGCAGAGGAGTGAAGTGGGCTCATTTCCATTGCCATTTTAGCAAAAATTTGAGACAGCATTTCAAGTGTCTATGGATGGGGAGGAGAACAAGTTTTTCCCTTGTGCCTCTCAAACAGATACCAGAAAAGGTTCATGTTATAAAGCGCTGAAGAGGTTTCAAATACTCTAAAACATGACTGAATAAGAAATTATATTCTTACAAGATCTTGTTGGTTACTATATAATTTGTGATGCTACTGTGGGTAGAAGGGGTGCATGAAAGTCTACTTAAAAGAAAATCCAAACCACACAGGTGGATGCCACATCAAGGAATGACTCCTGGTTATTTCAATGTCAAATTGTTCTAAATAAAAAAATGTTAGAAACGCCTTTCCATTTATCAGTAATTCCTTGACTCTATGAAGTCTGTGTTTGTGGTTTTTCTCTTTATTAGAAACTCTTCTTTCTTCTGTGACTTATCTATTTAGTTTTTCACTTTTTCTGTAAGGGACCTGCACAAAATCTCCAGGAGGTCAGTCACCCTTTGATGGTTCACAGCCACTGAACCCATCTAACTATATGGACAGCTGGACAAGAGGCACTTGGCACAGTCAGAGATGCTCTTCACTATCTCAGAACACACTTTTCTGGTGGATATTGGCAAGCAGGGTGATTTCAGGCAGACACAGAGCACTCGGAGCAGCACTGATTGTGGTAAGTGTGTAGCTCAGAGCAGCACTGCTTGCTGTCTGAACTGAGCTGCCTGGTTCTTGCATGGTACTTACAATGGGCTGTTGCTGAAGGACGCTTATTTCTAAATCTCCTTGCTCCCAGAACTCAGCTGCCACCAGTAGAGCTACCTGCATTGACAAGGAGGGAAAAAGAAAAGTTAGCACCAGCTTCAGCCTCATAACTTGATGCACTTCACATCTCCATTCTGAAGAAAATTTCCCTTCTAATCCTTCTGTTTCTTCTAGTCCAGCCATAGCCCCACTCTTTCTCCTGCGAAGGGCAGCTGTGGCAATAGGATTACACCTGTCTAGTGACAGCTCGACAGTCCTATTGCACTGGATCTCATTAGCCCACTCCTCATCTATTAAGAAACATTTCCAGTGCATTCTCCTCTAGGATTTGCTTACTGGTCACCTTGTGGGTGTCTATTTTATTTATTTTTGTGTTGTCTTTTCTTCATGCTGAACAGGAAGGTAGGTTTTATTTCTTTTACCCTCCTTTAAATTTTAGTGTTTATTATTTAGCAAGTACTCAAGTACAGTTCAGGGATGAACTCCTAAAGGAGATTGAACAACTGAGCAAACTGCAGGTCGGTATTGCTGTAATAAAGCCAATGCATATGTTATATCTAAAAAATCTCACTGTGACCCAAAAATCTATATAACTGGGAGGTTTGTTTTGTTTTTTTTTTGTTGGGGGTTTTTTTTGTAAACATGAATTTTGTGAGGAACCCACAACTACAATCTGAAAGACTGGTTAATCCATCAAAACCATAGCTATTCCTTTTGGTAATTTTGGTAGGAGACTTTTATTTAACTTCTAGGCACCTTAGAAATTGCATTACTTTGACGTATAAGCTACAGAAATCTAACAGGATATCAAGCACCTGACCTTACTCTGGACTTCCCAAGGTTTTGTGATAGCTGACAAGTCACAAGCAGTCATCATCATGGCCCTAAAAACAGGAAAGAAATTAATTTATTCCCTATTTTTTCAGGCTCTGTTTCAGTACTGTATCAGGTCTCCCCTGGCCCCTGGTGAATTGATAGATAAAAAAAGATGTGTTGCTGCAACAGCCTTGGTTCTGATTGGAACAATCATCAAAGGTTGCTCTCTTGATTAAAATGGAATTATGATAAGAAACTACTTGCTTCTGGCACTAAGATATTTGCTGCTTTAGTCATTGCTGGGCTGAGCTCCATGACTTTGGAGTAACACCTTTGGCTCCCTCATGGGTGTGTAGCAGTGCAGTCTGCGGTGAGGCTGTGAGAGCACTTCATCACCAGGGTAGGGCATCCTGCAAAGTGTCTGTCTGGTCACAACTGCAGCATTGTGTAGCTCAGATTTGTTGCCACTGGGAAGAACAGCTAATGGGTTGGATGTCCCTCTTCATGGCCTACAGGGTGACCTGGTAGGAGTATATAGCCAGAAGGGGTCTTGCGTCTCCTTAGGAGTATCTGACCAACATGACACTTACATGGATGAAGAACCACTTTAAGTATTTTTTTCCCTGTTTTTTTTTTTTCCCTGCTTCTCCAGAAGATCAAATCTGAGTGGCCAGTAATGTATCACCTGCTGACTTTGCACTAAATGCAGCACAAAGTGTGTGGTGGAACTCTCATCAGGGGTCCACATCACAAACCTTTCCCCAGAGACAAATTACTCACATGACAACCTCTTTCTTTGTCGTCTCCAGAGACAGATACTCAGTCCAGGCAGTCGCACTGTCATAGGTCTTAGACTCATCAACAATCTTTTGAAACATTGTTCTCTTTCTTTGGGGGGGATGGGGAGGAAGGTAAAAAAAAAAAATAGAAAAGAAAAAAAGAAAAATCTATTAAACAAGGAAACAAATATGTTGAAAACAGGTGGCTGATCCTGGTATCGGTAACCCTTCCAGAAGGGTTTCCAGTAGTTGCTCTTCTGGCACTTACGTCCTCAAGGAAGCCCCCACCAAAACCAAGAACCATCATCTGCTCTCTTAACTATTGTAAGTGCCTTAAAAATAAGTATAGTGGTGAGACATGAGCAGGTCCTTGAAAGTATGACCTACTGCAAGTTATGTCAGCTGAGAAATGCTTGCACCTTCGTTGGCAGTACAAGAAGTCTTTTTCCTTAAATGTTAAGCAAACTGCAGAAACCTAGAGCTAGCTGGAGTATTTTTAAATACTGGCTTTATATACTTAGTCAGGCATTGTTAGCCTTATTTATATAATCTAAATATGTATAGGGAATTCTGAGGAATGGTTTATACACAATACACCCTTGTTTGGAGTGGCATAAGATCTGGAGAAACCTGATATTTCAATATTAGCAGAGAAAACAGTTAGGCCATATCACAAAGTGACCTATGCATGTGTTCTCTCAAAAAGAATCCAGTGTCTTAGCTCAACCAAGCTTTTGCTTGCAGTTCACTCTGCCCAAGAAGGGCAAGGACTACTTTGTTCTCAGCTGGTGAGGAAGTGATGTTATATAGATAGATGGTGCCATACAGATATTGTATCTCAACAGTAAGAGTTCTGGGTATTCCAGCCTTCCTCAAATTCCTCCCTCTTGGACTGTTTAAATTTTGTGTAATTATACTGCAGTGCAAAACACAGAAGCAGTTTCTGGTCTTGACACGGTATTTTGAAAGCACATTTTGAAAGCTCCTTGCTAATTAGAAAGTTACATGTCATTGAGTTTCAGTCTTATGTCCTAGAAAGTTAGCACACGCTGCTCCAAGATTTTGGCTTTTTTGGCCCTTGGGTGTGAAACAGACTATGAGCTGGACATTCACCTACAATGAACTATTTGTTATTTGTGTCATGCCTCTCTCATAGAGAAGTTAGTATAGTTCTGGCCAGATCATTTGCCATTTAGAAGTATTTTCAGAACAGAAATGCTAAGTGAAAAAAACAAACCAAAACAATCTTGGTATTTCTTCCCACAGGGGATCACATAGCCCTGCCTAGCTGGAAATAGAGGGTTAAAAAGTCATGTATATGATTTAATTGAGTAGAAGTTCAAAATTCTTTTGAATGATTAGAGTCCTCCCACCAGCTCTGAGGTCAGTACTAAGGGCAATCTCCCAGAGCCAGTGTCCGTGAAGAGGACTGCTGCAGGGGTGGGTGGCTTTCAGAGCAAAGCCTCACATTTGGCCCTTGTAAAGGGCCAGCTGCCTTCTGCCTCTCACGCACAGTGTACATGACCAACTTACTTGAAGTAGAGTGCCAGGTCTGTTGCTATAATGGCAATTTCCATCAGGTGAATCACATGCTCGTGCTGTCTGCGGTTGAGGTTCTGACATATATTCAGTGACTGAAAAGCAAAGGAAAGGGAGTTGCAGAATCTAAGCTCTGTGTTGGTATGAGTTCCTGGTCACCTCCCTTTCCCAAATATATTCAGTTTTTTTCTTTCAGTAGTTCAGCTTGCTGCCCCCAGGTGCGAGGGGTGCGAGCCCCTTCATGGTGTGTGGTGCCTTTTCCGCTTTAGTGCAGTGAACAGGGGGAGGTCATTACACAGTGTCTACACAAACCCCATCCCCTGACTACAGTGGAAATCTGCCTGAAATTAAGTTAGCTGTGGGAAGGTGTCAGCCTTGGCCCTGTCAGAGGGGCTACAGGAGAACAACCCTGTATTTAACATGCTCCTATGGGGATAACAACGTAGCTTCTGAAGAAACCAAGTCATGCGTTTAGGAAGCCTATATGCTTTGGTCCTGGCTGAGCATAGAGTCCTTAGGAAATGAGGCAGCTGCAGTTTGTTGACATCCAAACCACAGAAAGGTCTTGTGCTGACAACTGGGTTGTTAATGAAAAACTTCCCTAAAAGTAAATTATTCATACCCTTATACTACTGTTCATTACCAACCTCCTCAGAGAGCAAGAATTTTCCAAATTCCAAGTGATGTCTCTCTAAAATTGAGGATCCATGAAGTTTAGCTAAAGGATTTTGAGATCTGGTTGCATAAAAGAAAAAAATTAAGGTATTAGTGCACCACTGAAAAATGAAGTGTCTCATTTTGTATTTAATTTCTGTTGCACACATAAGTTCAATTCTTTTTAAAAGGCCTATGAGTAGAACTTTTTAATAGGTAATGATTTTAGTCTAATAAAAGACCTATGTGACATTGCTTATAACTCCTTGGACACTGTGTAAAACAGTCTTCCAACTGAAAATTTCACTCCAACTATTGTTTATGACTGCAGTGTAATTACTCATCTTAGCAAGTTTGTTTAATTCCTGAATAATTACATGTTGATATCTGGTAATAGGAACAGAAAAACCTGCAATCCTTGGACACCTTCCTAGCTGAAAAGCAAGGCCCTCTTGTATCAAAAAACACAAGCCAACTTCATGTAACATTTCTCCAAAGCTCCAGGAAACGTAAGAAAGTACAGCCAGCAAGCATTGCAGAAGAGGTCTGATCTGACTTCTTATAGTGAGCAACAGAGTCCTGCCTAGGCAACAAAATGATGCAGTTGTTTATCTGTAGCTAATGAGCACCTACTGAGAGCAGCATTCTCATAGGTGCTTTGTTTCTGTAGGTGGTGACGGCAAGGCCATGCATGCTGCTTTCTCCATAGATACAGAAAAAACTGGTCGTCTTATGTTCAGGATGCTTCTGTTGACATCCTAAGTCTCCTGTAGTGCTCGGGATACTAAGTGCCTGCTCTGCACCTGTTCCACATGGTAATGGTAACATAGTTTTTCTTTAACCAAAGGAGGTTTTCTAGGAGGTAAAGAAAGCCCCAGAGAGCTCCATGAATTTTTCCCACCAGCCAAAGCATGAGCCCAAACACTGCAGCAAGCTGTGTTTACCTTGCTGAAAATCAAGGTGCTTGTCAAAGAAGGTTGTCACCCTTGTGTATTAAACAGAGCTGTACTGGAGTTTGGTGTGATCACAGCCTGATTCCACGCCAAGGAGAAGCAACAAAAAACGGTTTGAAGTGGTGAGAAAATGCTTACTTCATTTGGTAGAGGTTGTTGGTTCCCCTGTGATCGATATCATGGCACAGAGCAGCAGTTACCATTGCAAGGGCTTCGAGGTCAGTGTAGTAACGCTTCAGTTTGCCAGTCTGGAGGGGGAGAATTTAAATGCCATGTGTTACCATCTCTGACAGGAAAGGGTACTGAGCAGTGACTGCTCTGTGCTGGGGATGTCCTGGGAGAGTCCAGGAGAACTGAAAATATTTGTGTACAGAAATACAATACACGGTAGACTTAGGTTAAAATGGGGAATCAGCTGGAAAAAAAAAATTTCAGACCCAGGCAGGCACATATGTAGTGTTTATCTGCTTGATGCACACCTGTAGGGTTGGCTACCCACAGCTATAGAAGCCTTGTGCCCTAGGATTCACCCAGGCTGTCATAAGCACACCTCCCAGTCCCTGGACACAAAGTACTTTGTGAAAAGGCTCTGCATCTTTCTGGTCAGTGTGGTTGTCAAGCTGAATCACGCAAAGGATTGTCCAGGGGTGGTAGGCATGAGTCTGCTGCCAGATGTGTGGGCAGATGTGTGACAGATGCGTGGAACCATCTTCACTGGTTCCTGGCTGATCAGTCAGTCCCTGGTGTGAAGAAACAGTCTGACACGTGGTTTTCTTGTTGAGTTATCTGTTGCCCTGAGGTCCTGTGAGAAATGGCACTCGCCACGTTCACACTGGCAATAGACTTACACCTGTGTCTGTCCTGGGTGGAAATGGAAAGCATGAGGTTGTGTCCATCCCAGCCAGCTGATTTCAGTCTGGCTCTTACTGTCAGAATCTGTTGGAAAAATGGAAGTCCTGTAGTCTCTCTCCTCTACTCAGCAGAAGGATTTAATCTGGAGTCTATTCAACACCATACACATCTGTGCCTATGAGGATTAAAGCTCTCCATTCATTGGCCGATACTGACCAAAGATTTCTTCACATGTAATGCAGTGACTGTCACGTCAGGCAAATGGAGACCTTGCTTGGCAGGACCCGTGCTAGGAGTGACAAACCTTTTTCCTGCACCAGGGCTCAAAGGGAGCCCTGCATAATTCCCGGGTGCAGCAGAAGACCTGCTGTAGGTAAAATTGTGCCACAGAATTAACCGTGGCGGTGTCCCCTTACCATCAGGAGTGTGAACATGGTCTGTGCAACGTTGAAGCCATGCCGCCAGTTGTGGTATGTTATCTTCCTGTAGCCTTTGCTGACGGAGTACACAAACCTTACCAGAACCTGCCAGAGGGGAAGGGGATGTTAGTGTGGGTGATGCTGTCGCTGCCTGTTTATCCTGCTGTAAGGGTCACGTACAGAAATCATGGATGAGCTTCAATCCAGCTCTACAGAGGTGGGCCCAGAAAGGGATCAGAAACTGTAATATCATCAGGCTACCCTGACAATGTTGTTAGAATAAAGCCTAGTAGAGAGCAAAAGGGGACACTAAAATACAGCTGTTTTCTAATTTTTTTTTTTTTTTTTTTTTTTTTTTTTTTTTTTTTGATATAAAATCACAGAGATGCCTGTGTGGTAAACAAGAATCAGCTCTGCCTAAAGAAAAAGTGATTTCATCTTACTGTTTGTGAATTTATTGAATTGTTATGTTTCTCTCAGTCATAAGATTTGTCTCTTTGTCTTGGGATTTATTAATACTGATATCTCTCTTCAAGAGATATGGATCCATAGATGTAGAGGTGAATGACATTTATGTCACCTAAAGAATTACAATATAGGACATTAAACAGAAAAATGTTTTTTTCCCTCTGCAGTCTACTTTCCCATGCGTACTACATCTTGTAGCTATGCAGGTTTCCTCATTAAAGAGCAAATTATTCATGAATGAGTATTCAATTCTTAAAATCTCAACTATGAGAATTACTGCTTTTCACACCTGTTCCAGGGTTTAGTTGTTCCGGAGTAGATATTTTGAATATTTTTGACACTGACATTCTACATGTAAGAAGCACAGAGTTAATTCCCATTCACTTCCCTCCCGGATGTCATCCCGCCTTTCCAGGGTGTAAACTCTTCCTGCAGTTACCGCCAGATCCCACTAGATGGAAATCGACTTCACACGATGTGCTGAGAAATCCCTTGGGGAGCAGCGGAGCTGCTGAAACGCCAGTTTCACAATTCCTATGGGGCTTTGAACTGCAAAAGTCGTGAGTTCGCGCGTCAGGGCTTATGAGGTCCTTGTTCCCACAGGGCCACACCATTCCTGTCGACAAATTGGTGCCAGCTGCGCCAAATGAAGGCACATCCATGTTTGCATGGGGAGGAAAAGCAAAGGGACTTGGCAGAGTGAAGCGCACGCTGGCTGAAAGATGCCGGGCACACACTGTGGCAAAGGAAACAGGCATAGTAGTTGCTGCTGTGATGTGTTTTCACACTGCGGCTGTGAGTGGCACTGGATGCAGAAAGTGCAAGCAGCCTTTTTCAGGGGCCCCCACACACCCATACAGACCTCATAGCAAACCCGCACCTGCGGCAGGCAGTGAGGAGCAGGAGAGAGCAGAAGAGGCCAGCTTTACACTCCAATCCCACATGAGAGACCATTCCTGCCCTCAGCAGGGTGAGGGGGCTCAGGACAGTGACCCCCTCCTTGCAAGCCCCCGTGAACCCAGTCAGCTCGGTCCCAGCACCAGCATGGATCAATCTGCTGTACATCCAAGGCAGGAGATCCTAGCTTTTGCCAGCTCATACCTCCTGTGGGATCTGGAACTTTTTCACCACGCCAAGCTCGTAGTACATCTGAATGCCACACTTCACCAGCTCTAGCTCGGTGCAGTCAAAATCAGAGAACCTGAACTCATAGATTTCGAACTTAGTGGGCCCCGGGAGTTCTTCTTTCTGTAAGACAGGTGAGTTGGTTTATTGCTGTGCTACTTATGTCATTCCTAAGCTTTGCTAAATAAAAATGTATCAGCTGGCTGCTGCTTTTCTTTTAGAATATAACACATAAATGGACTGAAATGAAGCTTTTCATGATAACCCCATTAGTGGAGGAAGAGGGAGGGCAGTTTTTGTCAAGTGCAGGAAATATTGGTTGTTTCCTGTTAAGCACTTGATTTGATATAGTTTGAAGACTCAGACTGGGGGAAGACTTACAGCCCTCCTTAATTACTTTGAAGAACAAAATATGTGACAAGCCAAGGTGGTTGACGTCTTTCCAGACGGACTTTGAACCCCTTGAGATAAAGTGGCAGAGAGCAGGGACTCACCAGGAGCTGTGCAAGGCACTTGCTGAGACATAATAATGATAATCTCAAACTCACAGAGCAGAGGAGGGCAGGGTATGCTTTGCCTTCACCCTTCACCAGGGATCAGCATGCCAGGACTGGGAACTCTTCCCTACATCTATGCAGGCAATATTTGCTTGCCAGGGCTGTTCTTTTCAGCAGTGCATTGTTCTTACCAGAATGCTTGCCAGCTCCTCTTCGTCACACTCACTTGGCTCCTTCCCCAGCTTTTCTCGTGTTGGCTGCAAAGAGCATGGGTGTGTTAAGCAGACAACTGAACCCCACTGGACTTTGCACTGGGCAGCTTTGGGGCAATCTAGGGCAGCTGTCATATGCAAATTGTGCTTCTTTCCTGGACCTTACTTCACTTTCTCGTCTTTCAACACATTTTTTCCTGGTAGTGTTCTCCCTCTCCTTGATATTGTTTTGTGTTTCCCTCACTTGCAAATGTCCCCCTAGGGCCAGTGTTGCAGCTGGGTCCTCTAACTTCACATCCTCTGCACTAAGGATATTTTGAGGAATAAATCAGTTTCTGCTCCACCCCTACAGCCCTGCCCTGAGTAGCACGCATGCAAGCCCACCTCCAAGGCTGGCTTTGCTGAGGAAATTAGGAAGCACATAGTGGCGCAGTGTGCCAAGGTGGAGGGCAGACCACAGAACAAAAAGAAAGGCTTGTTCTGCCCCTCTGCACTTACTACGTGCTGCTGCCACGTTGTGGTGGCTGGCAGCATTTCTGTGAAATGGGAGACCTGTATCTGTGCCACAAGTCATAGGCCAGGCCAATACTTGGGTGTGTGCTTCACGTTGCGAGGCATTACCAGAATTTCCTGGATTTCGTCCTTGTCACATTTCACGTGGTAGAGCACCATGTCCTGAGCAATGTCCTTACGGTTCTCCAACTTGTTCATCTTATCATACGTGTCCGTGTTGAGTACAGACCAACCCAGGAACTGTGTCAAGGACTTGGTGAGGGGAAGAAAAGGCAAGAGTGAAACAGCCATATCATCTGTTCCTCAAAGACACAGTCTTATGACACTGTATGATACATTTTTAAAGAAACACAAGCTCCACTTTGGCCACAATCCCAGCAATGAGCAACCATGTCTTTGCTCCCAGCTGCAACTTGCTCCTCAGCAAAGCAGCTCCCCAGGTGTTGAATCTGCCCAAGCCTTGAGAGCACCCATGCTGTGGAGATTGAAGGACCCTCTGTCTAGTTCAGGGTACAGAAGACTATTTCTGGGTGTCTCCATGCCTGTGGAAAGGTTTCTGTCACAATGGTGACAGCAGGTCAGGAGCCCTCATATCAAAGGAGAGCAAGGTGGTCTCATCACCTCTCACATGTATTTACTCACATCCTGTATTTGCTTTCAACTTGTTTGCTGTCCAGTGGCCAATTCAAACTGATTTTTTTTCCACAGTCTTTTTGTTTAATAATAAATGTCTATTTCAGGAAATGTCCTGATTGATAACAGATGCCAAGAGCTAAATACTTACAGTTCATTGAAACTAGCATAGGAGCATTTCTAAGCAGCAAGGCCTTTAGTCACAGCCACTGTTGGCAGATTCAATAGCTGGCCTCCCTTTTTTATCCTAGCTACATAGATAGTTTCTGTGTAATTTTTTCACTTGCCCAGCCAGAGAGAGCCAGTGGTCAGGTATGTGAACAGAGGTGAGAATGGTTGTGCTGGCACACAGCAGCTGCTCATGGCTGGTTGTACAACCCAAGAAGGCTGAAACAAAATCACATGAGCACAGATGGGTTTCCCATACCAAACTCCCCCAGTATTTCAAACAACTGGTTTCAAAATTTTCAAGTTGATGTATAACATCTCTCTAAGCAACAAAGGTGGCCACTTAGCTACAAAACACTAGGGATGCTTTGCAGTTGTACATGGAGCAGTAGTGACCTCTTCAATCATATGAATTTCTTCCAGCAAGAAACTATACCTCCATGAGGGTTTCATCCTGTTCATCAAACGGCTTCCCATCTTTTCTGTTATAAAATGTGACAACGCCAACAATTTCTTCCTTTTTATTCACTATTGGCATGGAGAGAACATTTTTGATAGTCCATCCTGATTCATCTAGAGGACCTTCCTTGAAGCAACAGCAAGCAGAAAGACATCATGTACTTAATATGTTTTCTAAATACAAGAGCACTCCAGTTTTACTTTAAGACTACAAACAAAAGAAGTATTTATATGCTTAACATTGACTCTACATTACACTTCTGCAAAAAATAGGTTGAATCCTTGATAGAACTGGAAGTTTTCACGATACCTGAAAGTTAAACATCTCATCTGCAGCAGCATTCATAATGTTGCAAATCTAGGGGATCACACAAAAGAAAAAGCATTACAATATGGGCAACGAGAAGTTTACTTGCCAAAACAAAGGACTGAATTGCTGAGAAAGCAGCATGAGTATTATTCATCTCAGAAAGACTTGATGAATCCTTGGTTAAGTACTTACAAATCCACTTTCAGCCACATAGGCTGGCAGTCCAGTTACTAGTGCCCAGTGATCCGGGGTAGGATTTCTAATGAAAGAAAAATGTATAAGGGGAGTTAAAGATATATATTTACTGAAGAAAGATCATGGAGCTGAAGTGTGTTCAGCTGATTGCATGATCCAAGTTTAAGCCTGGAACCCCCAGTCCATAAACAGTCCTGTCACTTTCAAAGGATCCATGTGTACAAGCGAAAATTTTCCACATAAGTAAATATTTTCCCTTCAAGGATTCAAGACAAAATAACTGATAAAATATCAGTTTGCAGAGACTTAATAAAAAGTCATTCCTGAGAGTGAGGGCCATGTTCCAGAGCTTCAACACAGAGAAAGATAAAAGGAGATTCTTGGCTAAGGATGTCTGCCAGCCTGAACTTTGAACGCTGCTGTACCCAAGAAATGGGGGCCTTTTTTGCAGCACATACACTGCTGTAAAGCAGTGTTACCAGAACTGGGCAAAACTCCTCTAATGCCAGATTTGCCTAAGGTGCCCGAGGCTCCTCTGAGAAATTCAGTGGCAAGAAGAGAGGGGAGTTCTCAGAAAGGGGGAGTCCCAGTGTGTCAGGAGGGGAGAAAAGGCCAGAGGTAGCCTTAAGATGGGTTCAGGGATAGAAGGATTGGAGAGAAGTGAGGAAGCCTCAACACAAGAGCATCCTGGGTGGGGCTCACCCACTGACACACGGAGGAGAGTGATGCCTCAGCCTGGCAAGGAGAGGGGAAAACTTCAGGCAATCAAGGCAGCTCACTTCTGCGGCCGAAAACAATCACTGGTTGCAGTGAATTTTGGAGCCTGACTTCCAACTCAGGATCCCAATACCCCTGAGGAAATCTTTACCCCACAGAAATGTGAGTTGAAGCACCAACTTACATTCTGACTCTCAGTCTTCTGTCAGTCCTTTGCATTTCTCCACATTGATGTCTTTAAACTATGGGGAACCTTGTTTTTAGCTACACCCTGTGTCAGTACCTAGCATACAGGGACTGGGCACTTACGGGATGACTTTAATGTCTTCCTTTCCATGTAATATATAATCAATGACCTTGTAAAAGACTATTTCCTACAAGTAGAAAAAAGAGTGGCATTAAAATGAGTGGTGAGGCAATCCATCCAGACAGGAGAGAGTTAAAGAAATATTTTTTTTACGTACCCTGCCGTCCGGGGTTCGAGGTCCTGAGTAGGGGGGTACTTCTCCCAACAGGACTGGCCACAGGTCAAAAAATTCCTGGTTTTAAAATTTAAAAAGTATTTTTAGAGTAGAAAAGTACATTCTGTCTTGAGCCTCAAAACATTGCTCTACCATGCTGGTTTGGTGTTGTGTAAACAAGGCAGGAAACAATAAATCTAGTTCAATACAAGGCAGCAGAATGATATCCAAATATCCAAATCTGGAAGTGTCAGGTGCATTTATATGGCTGCATATGATCATGCACTGCCTATACACAGAGTGCTGATTCATTTGGTGAACAGTGAGTACTGGCTGTACTCAGAGCAGAGCTGTGACAATGGTTTTATGTTCTTCATTTTCCAGAGTGTGCCTATAGCCTGACCTACTGCTTGCCAGATTGAAGAAGTGAAATACTTCTTTTGCTTTTTTTTTCTTAGGCAACATTATAGTGTTGATCAAAGTGTCTTTAGCTTGCACTAAAGATCTTTTAAGATGCTTCTTCACAAGACAATATGCTACAAGAGCTCTGTCAACAAGATGGTCAGCCTGACAGTGGGACAAACAGGGCTCCACTGGCAAGGATGCTGTGCAACCCCCCACATTAAGTTTGCAAATAATCAGACCAAATCAGAGGTAACTTTAATCCTGTCAGCTTGTTCTTATGAAGCCAAATTTCATCTAAAAATCTGGATATTGTGAGCATGAATGAGCCCTTGAGGAAGGTGGCTGCTTTGTTGATGGATGTTTCCACAGGTGTCTCACTACACTTCTGATATCTGCAGACTTTTTGAGGTTTTGTTTGTGCTGCAGGCTTTGACCAGGATTGCCAGAGTCAGACACATCTTCCCCTCCTATGTCTTCCCAGCCTCAGACAGTCCCATTCCAGTGATAAGCTCTTCCCTATTCCTCTGTTCTCATTAACCCATTATCTTAATCTTTGCACAATAAAAAAATGCCAACTGAAGTAGGAATAATGTCTCAAAGTTAGCTGGCTCTTTCACTGCCTCAGTAAATCTTATCTGCATGCATCACCCCTCAGTGGGTAGCAGCAGGCAGAAAGATGCACAGCACACATGTGAACACTCACCTTCTGCTTTGTCATGTCCAGGAGACCGACTGAGTACCGGTCACAGTTCAGATATGCCCTCACTGTATAAAAGGCTTTGTGGAACTGCCTCTCAATGTCCGTCAGCTCCTCAAAAACCTTATTAGCTGACCACAACAGCACCTGCAGGAGAAAATCAAAATGTATGCACAGACTTTCTCAGAGACACAAGCTTCCCAAATGTTGGGTTACAGCTCCTGAAAAGCGCAGGAAACCGACACTGCTTGTTCACACTGGGAATTACTCTGTAGGAAGAGTCAGGTCATCATAGTATTACATAGAAGTCAAATGTTAACAATACAGCACAAAAAAAGTAGTAGTGTCAGGCAAAGAGCTGTCCCCACTTAAATTTTATACCCATTAGTAAAATCTTGTGTCCAAAACCAGTTAACACCAAAAATGTTGCAAATTCCAAAGGCTGGTGTTTGAAATATCTGAATTAACACTTTCCTCAAAGCCTTTGAGCAGCTGTTTTTGTGTGCATCAGCCCATGACCCTTTTCCTCATCTTCTGGCCTATGGATGCAGCCTTAAGAAAGCTTTAAGAAAGCTGTTGCTATTTAAGCTCTTTCATTTGTAAAAGCAGAGGTTACACAGGTATGGCTCTGAAATGGTAAGGAAGCCACCCACACTCTTGCTTAGCTTAGCTACTGCATGTGTGCCTGTATCCAAGGTGTGTGCCTGGCTTTCTGAATCCAGGAGTGCTGCAGAAGCGCTGACAGCTGCAACCTGAAGCAGACTGGAACTATGCTTTGTGCAAGAGATACTGTTACATGGCCACAATCAGAAAATGTGCATCTCACCTCTTCACTGGGCACTAGTAGATGTCTTTTGAGCAATTCTGAGCTGCACTGGTTGCTGTTTCTAATCCATAAACTGGGACAACTCTGCCACTTGTATGAAGTCTGAGTCATTCAATATCAGCATCCCTCAAACAGGGTAGTGGTGTTGTCATACAAACCATTAGATGAAGATGAGCAGCAGTTTAGCTTTTTGGCACCTTACAGAATGCAGTAAGTAATGCTGAAAGCCACAAGCCCAGTGAGAAGGACTGAGAGAAACAGCTGAAAAATATGTAAGTCAAGGAATCTTGCAAAGAAGTTGGTCAAAATGTATTACATGGTCTTCTAGTAATACTCTTGCACAGTATCTGAGGGCAAGAAGACTGAACTGTCTTTGCACAAGCCATTTTACCCAGTATCACCCAGTCTTTGCTGTTGGGACTTGCAATATTAAAATCCTAGACCACTTTTGAGAATGTCATTTGCTTACTCTGTACTTCATTCAGTACTTTAAATTCTAACACAATAAACTGTAATAACTTTCACACAGCCCTGAAGACATATATTAGTCAGAGGTTTGACAATTGAGCTGTTGGCAGAACTGGAGCAGTGTGTCCTGCATTTCATTCTTGCTTTCCTCTCTTTCTGTGGGACCTGCTCAGACAGCACTAACACCTGAACACAGGACTCCTGGGTTCAGTCCCAGACCAGAAGCATTAGGGCTTCCACTTTTTTGGGACCCCATTTTGTCTTCTAGCCCCTTTTTTACCTGACTAGTGCTACTGCTAAGCTCTCAACAGGAATAAACCCTTGCTAGTTCTACTTTAGTTAACTATTCACCATTGCTGGTGGCTGTATCACTGGACTATCATTCATGTTTTGTTAACTGAAAAAATTACACAAAGCATTATGAATTAGAAAGTAAAAGTGCTGTCCCAAAGCTTCAAAATAAACTTTCATTCTGCATCCAGTTTGCTAAGACAGGCATTTATTCTCCATAGGAATCCCAGTAGAGAATAGAGCATGGCTGCCATGAAGCACAGATGCAATTCCATGTCCTCTTCAGTGATAACCAATACCTGCTGCACAGAGTGATTGCAAGGTTTCACATCCATCCCAATATATCTGAGAGTTCTGTTGTACCCCAAGTAATGGAAAAGAATGGTGCCTGAATTACTTCAATCCAAAATATCCTAAACCCTTAATATATGTTCTTTTCTACTGATGGAGGCCAATAAAACAGGCAGATGACAACAATTTCACTGCCTCTAAGAGGAAATTCAATAGCACTTTTTAATGAGCAGATAAGGAAAAAATACCGCATTCCTAAGTGTTTCAGAAAATGTCTTGGTGCTGCTGTCTGAAGTGATCCAAGAGTGTTTCACAGCCTCAAGTCAACAAAACATCTAGAGGTCAGTCCTGTTGAAACTGGTGCCACTGCATCAGGTTCTGCAGTTTCACCAATAGCGGCCGAGAGAGTAATGAAGAACTCTAGGGAAAGGAGCAGTATCTGAAAGCAGTTGAGGGCATCTTTTTCTTTCTGCTCTTCAGGAACAAATCTCTGAAGAAAATCAGATTCACCTTTTCAATCAGAAGAATGTATTCATTTGATTTTGAGATAGTCAATCTGCATTTCCACTCTTACCTGGCCTCTGCGAGTCTCACAGTTGTGAAGATAACTCAAGTGATAAATTTTCAAGTTCAAGGACGCAAAATTCAGATACTTCAGAAAGAGCTGAAAAGGCAAATTGTGAGATTGAATTGAATGCAGTAGCAACCTCATGTGTACAGTATTTCATATCACTGCTTTACAAGCGTCAAGGTAATTTCCCAGGATAAATGCTTTGCTTTGCACTGCCATGACATGAGGCTTATCCCACTGTATCTTCCCTAAAAGATCTGAGATAAGCATCCTCATTATGAGCCTCTTCTATGAGAGTATGAGTGCTCTTTAGGGAAACACACACCAGTGGAGCTCCACTAGAGCAGACATCACTACTGTAATAGAATCTCTGTTACATGACAAAAGCTCTTTGATAGGAACTCAGCTACTGACCACTTACTGTTTCATCAGAGCTGGTGAAGTGTGGGCCATTCAGCTTATTTATAGCCACAATGACAGCAACCAAATCTTTGCCATTCAAGATGGGTGTTGCAAGGATGTTTTTTGTAGTGTAGTCGGTGAGCTCATCAACAAATGGGCTGAACTGGGCACACTGTTTAATAGAGAATTTACAAATAAGCATTTTCCACAACGTGCGTAGTCTTGAAGTCAAGTCAAAGCACAGCCCCTTGAAGTAACCTGCCTAAAAAAATTTTGCTTAAAAATTACTGAGGAAAAAAAAAGAATTAGCAGAATATTGGACAATATACAGGTGATAAAGCTAGTATCAAGAGCAGAAGCTGTGGCTTTTCTCTGCAACATGTGCTTTTAACTTTCTGTAAAGATCTTGCCAATCATAAGCTATAACAGGTCAAACTCTCTCAGAACAATGGGGCTCTCCCCTGGTCAATCTCTGATCAATGACATTCTTCATAGTACCTCCTCCATCCTTTCCTCTGACTTCTTGTTAGCACTGCAGAGTGGTTAGAGCCAGGTAGCACTGCACAGCCACAGTGTATAGACCAGCGCAAGTTCACTGGAAAATTCACTCACCCTCATTTTTCGTCTGTTTTTACTATGAAGCCTGTTGTCAGCTTGCAGCATCTACCCCTAGTTTCTCTTGGAAAGCAGAGAAAGGATAGTACATGGAAAGCAGATGGTAAATCACTTCACCTGCTCAGGGCCATATTGATACCATCATCACCTGCCACGGGGGAGTGCAGGGATGGTCTTGCTGACCAAAGATCTTCTCCCTGCTCAAGTGAATAACTTGTCAGCTTAATCACAGAAACCTTTTATTTGGGTTAGAAAAAGCCACACAGCTCTGATCATATTCAGAAGGCTGCACCAGAAATAATGATCACTCCCTAATGCATCTTCTCCCCATACCTTCCCCACTGTTGGCCTTTTCTGCCAAATGGGGTAGACTAAGCATTTATTTAGTCTCTGCATCTTCTTCAAAGGAATTATCTTATGGCAATGTCTAAAAGCACTGGAGCTAGAGAGCAGCACTTAGCTCACAGCACTGAAATCCTTCCATGTATTTGGAGAAACATCAGAAACCAAACAACTTTAAAAAGTTTAAGTCACATTCTGATGCTTCCCCCAACACCAGCAATACCCCCAGCAAAACAAACAAACAAACAAACAAACAAACAAACATGTTGCAGAACCAAAACAGTGTAACAGTGTCTCAATGTGTTCTGTGGAAGACAAGGAAGGTTTTGCTGAAGGGTTGGGCTATGCCTGCATTGAGCAACAAATGAATGAATAAACAGATGGCCTCTTTGTAACTAGCAAACAATAGATGGAGTAATCCCAAATGCCATATTTGGGTCACATGGATTTTAGTTTTATATCTATGATTAGAACAAGCAGATTGTTATTCCTGCCATCCAGGTTTACATGATTGAACCAGAAGTATGGGAAGTAAATACTGTCATGAAAGCATAAACATAAAACATTAAAATCCCTCAGATCCCTCCTGATATTGCAGATTGCGGTTTTTGCCGAAAGCCTTTTTTTGGTCAAAGCGTGTCTCTTGCTGCTTCTGGTGAAGATCACCCATTTACAGATTGCCATTAACATACCTGCTCTGGGGTCCCCTACCTCTGAGTGATAATAATGCCTCTAAATGCCCCTTAGCTAAATCTTCGTCACAGCTTTGATTTTCAAAGGTCTTTCGTGATGGAAAACCCTCCTTGGACTCACTGTAAAGGATTTCTCTGTCTTTGCCGCTTACTCATAGAATATAAAATTGTATGGAAAGTTCCATGTGCATGCAGTGCACTGACTGCCTCACTCTCCTCCGCTGGACTAGACATGATTTTGTTTAATTAGACAGGCAAGGTGTAGCAGTGCAGTGTTTGCAGGTGTTAAGACCCAGTGTAATCAATGTGCTCAGTTTCACCTCACTCCACAAATGGAATTGGAAGCGACTTTCAGGCTTGCTACTGGTTTCCAATACACAGCTACTACACCACAAGCACTGAGGTGTGCTGCTGCCTCTTGACCTCGTGAGCCTCTCTTCTACCCAGAAAATGAATAAATGGCAAACATACCTCACGGACATCCTTGATGTTCATGGTTTTCTTGGTCTGAGCGACATGGCCCACAATGCCTATGTCCAATGGATAGACAATCTCGCAGTCTGGGGAGACCAGGCATTCCTCCAGAGTACTTCCCTCTTGGATGTTGAAAAGCCTTGTTGCCAGTTCAGGAGTACCATTTCTCTGCCTATACATGAAAAGACTGCAGCGATCAGCGTGAATAAGGGACCTGATTCTTCTCAAGGTCTTGAAAACAACTTTCTCCATGTTGATGCTTTCTTGCATGTCTTGGATCAACTCAAAAAGTATTTCACTCTCATTGTTATCCCAGGACTCTGTTTTTAGTTTCTTCTCAAAATATTGCTTGGCAAAAGCAGGGTTGCCATCAAGAAACTTCTCCACGTCGTCTTCACTAATGCTCATTGTGAATGCCTTGGATCTTGTGGGTAAGTAGTAGTCCAGAGATATGCAAGCAGCACTCTAATTTCTCATGTAGCTCTTAAATTTTTGTGGTAGAAGATGCTGCTTCTGGAATGACCAAGTTTGAGGTATCCCTGCCAAGAGAGCTTGTCATCAGGAAGAGGTATTCCTTTATAGTGCTGAAGGTGAGTCTGTGGGAGGACAGATCTTCTCAACCAAAGAGATTAGATGACCTCTACAAGAGCTTTGGGTCAACTTTCCTCTTCTTAATCTAACTGCAAACAAAAACTGAGTACTCGCAATGTCTGAAAACACTCTCCTTTCTCTTGATAAACAGAACACTTACTGAAACAATTCTGTTGAGGCAGCAGCAACAGGGAAGGAGTGCATCTCCTAACATTGAAATAAGCTCTTTAAAGTCTAATTAAATATATACTGCTCGGGCCTAATCCTTGGCTAACAAGGTGAGCATCTTATTATTTCTGCTCTCCCAGCTCCCAGCAGTAGTAGGTAGTGCATCCTTCACAAAGGAACTCAGTGGCCAGAATAAAAATAGTGAGGTAATGCTGCTCTTTTAGGATTCTCTCTACTATTGCATGACTCTATAGCAGCTCATGGAGGGGCTTTTCTCTAAGGGAAGCACCAATCCTGAATGCTGTAGTCCAGGGTTTGAAATGAATTTGCAAGGTCTCTGGTCTTCATTTCTTGCTAGTAAGAGCCTCAACAGGAAAACATGCCTCTTAGTGGCATCCCTTTAGGCAGGAATCTGGAGAGCTTCTGCTTGGGATTGTTGAATTGAAGCACTCTGAGGAAACACGGGAAGCCCCGCAGACAAAACAAAAAACCAAACACCAAACAAAACCCAAGCAAACTAGGAAGGCAGAAATATTTCCCTCATCACTACCGGTGGAGAAAGGGAGAGAATTATGGCTGTGAGGAGCAGAAGCTGTTTCACATCAATGAAGTCACAATGCTGCAAACAGCAGGTGAGGGTCAGTGTGATGCTGGGAGGCAAAGTGCTACAGAGGCCATTACTCTTCAGAGGAATTAAACAATGCACAGGAGTTTTCATTACTGGGGAGCAAGGGTGAATTCCATCTACTACATTGCAGGAAAAAAAGCAAGGCTCACCCACTCAAGGAGTAGGGGTGTAAGGGTCAAGGCTACCTGTGTCTCTGAGTATTGCCACTACTTCCAGGAGTGGTTCAACCCAGCCCAAATGTGAATGTGATTGCCTGGGAGGAAGGTGGCTTGTCCTGGTAATTCTCACAGTCAGAATATCAAAAGAGAATTATTGCTCAAGAATATTTGGAGGAGGTAGTGTGTGCCACACACGTTCCACAAACATATTCTAGCAGAAGAACAAGGACCGACTCAGATCTGGCACAGTGGGGTCTGCTCCAGGCCTCCAGGACAGGGGTGTGTGAAGCCTTTTTGTGAGCAACAAGCAGGACTGTCCCAAGCACAGGGCTTGGTGGCAACAGGGAGTTTTAGTAGGGATGGCAGCACTTCAGTTTGCAGGCTGTTCAGCAAGGTTTCATATGCTGCAGCAGTTTTCTGGGCACCAAGGGTGGCTGAAAGGGGAAGAGGGAATTTTCTTTGGTTTTGCCTGGAGGCAATGGGAAGAACTAGCTGAGAAATGATGGTGGAACACAGTTTAGGCAAGTAAGACCATGAAACAAGAGTTTCAAACTGGAAAAAATAGGCCATTTTGTAAATTCTCTGTTCTTGTTAATCTTAAGGGAAAAACAGGCAGAAAGTGTGTAAGTGAAAGTGGTGAAATTATTGAAGATGTGTATAAAAATACCATGAACAAGTAAAAATGGAAAGTCAGAAAACTCAAGGTCGAATATGAGGTTAAATTAGGAATATGGAAGGCAATGAACATTTTCGGTTTATCATATAGGGAAGAGCAAGAATATCAAGAAAATTACTGAAGAGATGAAGTTCTTAGAGGATTGTGTAAAATAACCTCTAAACTCTTAATGACTTTTTCTGACAACTAATGGAGGTTCTTCTGAGGTTCTGAAAGACTGGGAAAAAGTAAATGTAGTGATTCTTTCTGCAAAATAGGAAAAAGAAAGAACTGGAGAGTTCTACAACAGACCATTTTTTAATACTGTCTTCTAAGAAAATAGGGGAACAACAAACCTGTTTATGTACATAACCTGAGGAGGCAAATAACAGCCGGTGTGATTTTGTCAGGAGCAAACTGTGCCATCCAGCATAGTTTCCTCTATGGCAGAGTCAGAAGTCTGTGGACACAGGGCAAGTAATGGCTATCACAACTCTTCACTGATGAGGCAATAACACAACAGATGTTTTGTCTCTTATGGTGAGGGCTTAGATGAGATAGTTAGAAGGTGGCAGCAAATGTATTTGAAAGATGAAGAATTTGTTCTAGTAGCTAACTAATGAAATGTAGAATTTCTTTAGTAGGATTCTCTGTGGAGGCTATAACAGATGTAGAACATCTCAGTATTTCCAGTGATAGGTGGAAAAATATTAGGCCAGCAAGTAAGCCGTGGTCAGGTGTCTGTAAATGTGTTTGAGCACCATCTTAAAACTAAATTGCAGGCAGGTGTGTTCAGGACTAGAGGACTAGAACTCCCCAAGGGTGTGTGGAAAGTCCTACTCATGTGGAGAGCAGTCACCTGGTGAATTCATGAGGATGAGTCACTATCTCAGCTTAACACAGGCTGCACGTGTGTCAAGACTTCTGGGCAGAAGGAGGTACACATCCATTAGGATGAACCTTCTCTTGCATAACAGGTTATGCCCAGTTGTTCTGAACAGATGTTTCACCTGGAATAAAGTGGGAAAATGTGGCCTTTGAGGAAAGACTGAGGTTTCTCGTGTCTCTTTTTGAGTCATCTCTTTTCTAACAAAAGTCCCCAGTTGTATAAAAGGCTACTGCTAAGAAAAAAGGAACAGTCTGTTCTCTGTAATCATATAGGACTGTAGGCTTTTAGACCTTTAGAGAAAAGGCTTCCAAAACAGTGGGAAGAGGTTGCTCTCACCTTATCTTAGATACCCCTAGAAACAGAGATGTCATCCTTTTTCCCAGGGAACATTTCTAGTCAGAAGAGATGAGCATGTAATGACACCAGCCAGATGCCTGATACAGACAAACAACTTCTTAGAGTTGGAGGGAAACACATATTTCTGTGGGTCCAGCCTTCCTGTCCATGGCCTGTCAGACCAGTTACATGTAAGGAAACCACTGCTTGTACACCAGTAAAGACTTCATTTGCAGCTGTGTAAACCTCCCAGGTGGGGGTAGTTTTATTTATGATGAACATGAGGAAAACTGGAGGCAGCCTTCTGCCTTCCAATGTCCCTGCTCTAGCAGCAATCTGGGCCCTTCCAGCACGTGGTAAAATACAGGCCTTGTTTCATCCCACAGTGATAGGGAGGAAAAAGGGTAGAGTAAAACCAGTTAAAAGTCTTTCCAGGGGACTAACACATTTTGGATTCTGGTATCCCAGAGGAATGAAATTTCCTTCCACCAGGTCTTTGAAGAAAATGTGAAATTTAACTCTTCTTACAGTCCGGCATACTGTGGCCTGGCAGTTTTTATGATCCATTGGATCCTTCTTGTGCCAGGTCAGATTTGTGGAAGGAGAGAAAGTCTCCTGGGAGCTCACAGCCGCTTCTCAGAAACGTTTCAATGTCCAGGAATCATATGAATGATCATATGTCCAGGAATGATATGAAGTGGATATCACAGGACAGAGTTCTTCAGCTAGGGGATGTACTCAGGATGCCCTGTGTCTGAACTGAAAGTCCTTTGTGATTGGTAACATGCTACAAAAAAAAGGTTTTGTGGATGCACTAAGGGGTATGAAAACTGTTGTATGTGCTTTTCAGTTGTTGTTTGGGAGCTGAAAACTTGCAAATGGGTGAACTATTCATATTGAATCAAAATTGGCACTCTTTTGGATCCAAACCTTCCAGATATTCATACTTTGTTTGGTGTGAGAGGTTGCGTTCAGTTCAAGATAAAGGTTTTTCTTTCAAAATGTTTGTAAGAAAAACAAACAGTGTCCAACAGTGATACTGCAGGCTCCAAATATGAAAGATCTGGACTCAGTTCCCACTTCTGCACTCAGGTTTGAAATTCAGCAAGAAAATTTCCTCATAACAAGGGGGAAGAATGAAGATCCTAATGTACTGATGTTTACAGCTGTAGAAGTGCAGAAACTGAGGCAATATTTCTTAAGGCAAGCCAGGGCTGTGTAATTGCTGTGCAATTTAAACCATGTAGGAATGACAGGTGGAAATCTAAATTTGCAATTTGCAAATGGAGCCAGCGGGCCAGAGCAACCCCTCTGGAGGGCTGATGTACTCAGAATTATAAGCATGGTGCAAAAAAGCATGAGTGCTCCCTAGGACTTCAGGGATACTCAAGTGGCACCATGACAACCATTGCTGGCACAACAATGATAACTGAGGTGGATACAGCCTAAGCTTGCAATAGGATAATGTTCTTTGAATGGACTTAGGCAGACAATGGAGGATTTTGGAGGAGGATGAGGCTGCTATTTTAGGAAACTTGCACTAGACTGTCACACAGCATAATAATATCTGAACACGTGTGGTTGCACCAATTCATTTCCAATAGCTTTAAACCCAAACTGCAGAATTGGCATAAGACCTCTGCTTTGTCAGGTGTTGGTAGATGTCATTTAAACACCGTTCTTATTGGAAACCTCAAATATTTAGGCTGCTCCAAAGCCTTGACTGGTAGCTGGGAAAACAAGGTGGAGTTTCTGGAAATAAAATTCCTCTCCTCCCAACAGCTCATATGACAGTCTCTCCCTAGTCCTAGGATGAAAACTACTGAAAATTTGTTGACTAAAAATCATCCGGCTAATGTGGTGCAAAACATACTGCCCAAGAGAAGCATTAATGTTAGGGCTGTTAGTGGGACTGTGCCCAAAGCAGTGGGTGCAGACACTATTTGGAAGGCAGAAAGAGGGGTGGGAAGTGCTGGCGGTGTTCAGGCTGCTAAGATGCTTCATGCTCCTCCTTCATGGGAACGTTGTTTTTCCCCCTAACCAAGAGGCTGTGGGGAGGGGAGCTGCAAGTGACTAATTTGATTAGACATTATCCTTAGAGGGTGCTGTATTGACAGCTATACTCAAACCTTTCTGACCCACTCATCTGTCGGCATAACGAGATTGCAGCTTATCTGATTTAACATGTAATATTCTCATGCCACCTGCTTGTACACAAGAATAAGCCTTCCTGCCTGTAGCCATGGGAGCCCAGCAAGGATCAGAGCCATGTCCCTTGCCCCTCCTGGGCCAGGGTCTTTTTCTGTCCCCCAGAGTCTGGCCCCCTCCTTCAGCTGCACACGGATTGTCACTTCCGACATGCAGGGCTAGCGTGCAAAACCTTATGGGTCTTGCTCAGCATCCTCCCCCTGTCCTTCCCCTCTGTGACTCTCCAGGGACATTTAGGTGCCACCCCAGCACAACCTTGCCACCTGGGCTCTCACCCCAGACTCTGCTGGTCCCCACTCCTGGCCTGTGGTCCCAGCTAGTGCGGCCACCAGTGGGTGGGATACTGCCACAGCCTTCCTGTCCGCACATGTGGTCAAGCTGGTTTGGGTTGGACCAGGGGCAGAGTGCACCTGGGCTACCCTTCATCAGGAGCTCAGGGGCTGGAGAACCTCCTGCAGCCTGGGCAAGCGCCGAGTCCTGCCCCTGGAGCTGGTAGGAGCCTGACAGAGGGGCAGGGTGGCAGCGGTGGGGACGTGTGTCAGCTGGGGCATGTGCATGAGCACAGCTGAAGACAAACTTGTTTTCGTGCAATCTGACTGTCACACAGAAGTACAGCAATCTGACACACACGGGAGCACAGCAGCAGACTCTAGGTCTGCAGAAAATGCCATTTAGCAGTAGCTGGTTATCCTACAGTTGTATTTCCTTGCTGGCAGGACAGCTGATAGCTGAGTTGTAGCCAGACCATTAAATGTTTGCAATAACGTATAAATCCCTTGCGCTTTTGTGTACAGAAGAAAGTGTACTGCTGGCAGTCCAGTTGCAAAGGGTAAGCACTTTGTCACTGGCTTGCATTTTGGCCAGAAAGTTGACTTGACCTTGTCATGACAAAGGAACATCAGCCCTCATCTCAATAATTCCTTTGGAGAATTACCTTAAAATTAGCATACAACTTTTTGTATTGCATTGCTGAATTGCAGGAATTAGTCAGAGATTTCCATCTGAATGGTTCTCATAGAAAGGAGGTGGGTTTCTGAGAGCACACAGGGCAGTTTGGGGTTTGTCAAGTCTGATTGTTACATTTTTTGGGGAGATATTTGTGAGGAAATGTATCTCTGCCATGCCAGAAGACTGTAAATGTACCTGAGCCTCTAAGTCACCACAGGCTGGATGTGCCTTCTTGACTTCCTCCTCCTTGTGTATGTTGTAAATATGCTCAGATGCTCTTATTCTTAATTTCATGGAGAGATAGCTCTGATAAAAAACACTGCAGTACAGTAGCAGTGGCAATTTCTGCCCTAAGTCTGCATGAGTTTATTATTTTTCAATTGACAGATTGTATCCAAAGCTCTTAGCACAAATCACTGAACCTTGAATAAGAAGATTACTTCATTCATCAAATGTTCTGTGAAGCTGAAGGACTAAAAAGATCATTAAACTCTTCTCAAACTAAGCCATGCGCACGAAATACTTCCTTCCCAAGTTTCTTCCCAAAATGTTCTGGGCATGGAACTAAGGAAAGCTCAGTGGTACGACATATGAAATCTCTTAGAAGGAACACTAATGACAAAAAATATGTACTCAGATGTACCTAGAAATGGGTTTGCTTTTGCAGTATCGTGAAGAAACAAGGAAGAAAAGAGAAGAGGCTCTAAGGAAAGATTTGCAGGTGTTTGCAGAACAAGAGGACAGCATCACAGGGAAGAAATGAGGGAAGTGATTTGTGGGAAATATGGCCACAAAATTGGGGGGAAAAAAGGCGGCGAGAAGGATTGTTTAACAGAAAAGGAAGGGAGCAGAGAAAATGGCTCTAAATTCAAGAGTAATGGAAGAGCAAGTAATGAGGAATTAAAAAGGGCTACTGAGTCTATAAAAAGCTGTGGAACCAGAAGGGTGGGAGCAAGCATAGCCACCACGGGTAAGAAGATTTCAAGCCCAGAAATCACAAGAAGAATCTGGGGCTGTCTGTGTAGTCTCAGTGCACGTCAGAACAGTATAAAGAGGTTTGCAGCATTGGCAGACACAAGGCTGCAGCAAAGAGGAAGCAAGTACTCCTATTGCAGGGACCAGCAGCAGGGGTGGTCATACAGGAGTTTCACTGGTCCCAGCAGGAGTGGCCATAGCTCCCCTGCCAGGCCTGCAGGCACAGAGCTGCAGTGAGTCCACAGAGGTTTGGATGACGGTGGGGTACACTGCAGCCTGCCTTCTCTTCCTTCTCTTCTTGTGGGCAGAGGGATGCTTAGTGTCTGGTTCCTGTAGCAGAGGTGGCTGCAGTGGTGGTATTTTTAATGGGCCTCTCTCTTTAAGGCAACCCTGCAATTTTCAGTGTTTCCAGCTTATTGCTCAGTCTGAAGCAGATGAAAGCTTGGTCTTCAGGCTGAGTATTCCAGCTGTAAATTTACAGAGGTGGTAACACTGTGGGACTCTGAGATTTGACTGGAACCTCTGGGCTTGTCCTTAAATAAATAATTTTTCTGTGTAAGTGATGAGAAGCATGCCATGGTGAAAACAGTGAACATTTCCATCTACGGAAGACTTACACTACCTAAAGCCTTGCAGCTTTAAAGATCAGCTGCTTAAAGCACAAAATAAACCAAGAATATCCTCCATGAAAAAATACATAATTTTATTGCTTTTGACAGTGTAGAAAATTTCTCTGTTTCCCCAAGCTGCATACTTCCATCCATTTCTCCTACAGAAGAAGCAGAGATAGAAAGCTGAAGTGCAGTTGTATGTGAAAACCTTTGCTTATTCTCAAGCTCTGTGACTCACTAATCAGCCTTGTGTTCACAGCTGCCCTGCCTTTGGAGTGCAGAAAGGTGCTCTGACCTAAACCTTCTGTCCTTGCACCTTCTGTTGCACATGGAGACTGTGTCCTCTAACACCTTGTAAGGCCAGGTGCCCGGCTAATGGCTTTTGACTGCATGCACATACAGATTTCCTTGGCTTTTTTAATTTGTGCTTCTGGTTTTAGCTTTTAAATCCATCATCAGGGCTTGCATGGACATCCTGGCTTATCCATAACCACTCAAGCTCTGTGCCAGCAGTATCACTTTTGTAAAGCACCTTGAGATGCATGCTATGTAAGGAGCTGTATATATCCCGTTGGAGTAATCTGGTGCAATAATCTGGAGGCAGAATTTGCTGTCTGAAACATGTGGACATATGGTCTCCTGTTACATCATGCTCTGCAACCAGTTAGAGCCTATCCATTTATTCCTTCATTTTTTGTGTTAAGCTGTTTCTGTTCCATGAACAGAAAAGGAAAGAGAATACTACATGCATGGTTTATACCTTCAGGGATATTCACACAACCTCTGTGCCTCCTGGTTTTTGGAAGGCATGCTGGGAATAACACCGGGGATTAAATAAACTCCGGTCTGTCACCTCATTGCAAAATGTGAGAGAGGCTTCTGCTGCCTGAAGGAAACAATCTCCTTCCTCCCTCCCATCTTCGGCCAGGAGAAGAATAGGATCAGGCCATACAGATATGTCAGAGATCTTTTCAAGTGTAAAGATCTCCAGAGATCTGAGCTCCTTTTCTGTTTGCAGGTGCTGCCCTCCTTGTCCAAAACGAAATGGCAGACCCTCCAGTCTTTTTGTGCTGAAAGGTCTGGTCTTTGCCATCCAGGACCTGGCAGCTTGGCACAAAAAAGGCAAATGTTGTATCTTTAAACCAATGTTGCAACTAAAATGAATAAACCTGACAAAGTCTGGAAATAGATCGGTTCAGTAGGTAGTAAGTATTAGATATGTATAGAGATATGTCAACAGTATGCCTTATAGTAAGTACTAGAAAACAACAAACAAAAAGTTCATCTTTTTATCTGATGGCCACAAAAGGTCTCCTTTTCATGAGGTTGCCTCAGGCCTGAATGGTCTTTTGGTAGAGATTAGTAACAGGCCATTTGGGAAACTCATGGGTTGGAGAGGAAATCCAGCAGCTCACTGATGAAGCTGCAACAACCATCCACACAGTTGTGCAGAAAACAGGAGGTGGCACAAAACCCAATATGTTACTTTGGCCAGCAGATCATTGTGTGCTAAAATCCCACTGAAGGAGAGATTTTAGCTGGCTCTGCATTCACCCTGTTCTACCAAGGCAGCAAGATGCTGAAGGGTTTGGAAGAGCGGCTGCAACTTAATTTTTCTGCAAGCTCTTGTCAATGGCTCTGAGAAAACCATTCCCTCCTGGCTGACTACCCATCGTGGCAGGGAGGCTGAGGCTTCATGACTTCTCTTGCTTTGAACAGCCCCCTGTTTCACCTGCAAACAGGGTGACGTGTGTGCCTTTGTCTGAGATGTGTTGTGTGCATGGGAGCCTGTAAGGCCCTGCTCTGCCAATTGTCAGTCAATACATTCAGCAAGAATTACACTATAATTTTTCAGAAGGGAAAGGTGTCTTTCAGTTCCTGTCTTTTAAAACTGTGAGGTATTTGAATATCTCCTTGAAAGTCCTAAGGCAGTGATTTATGATGCCTTTTTAACCTAATTATATAATACACCCAAGAATCTTACCCTTGAGCCACAGAAGAACAAACTTCAAATTATTTCCTCTTCATCTGTATTGCACAACTGTCTTCCTTGGAAAAGTACAGCATTTCTGAGCAGAAGTCACAGAAACTGAAAACCTCTATGTCCACAGCCTTCCTGTGGTGTCCCACTATGGGGAAACCTTATTTCTCCTGCCTCCTGCCCTAAGGAAGCAGTGGAGCAGATTCTCACTGTCCTCTCAGCCCTTGGCAAACCTCAGCCTGGTTCTCCAGCAATGCGGGCACAAGCATGCGACATCCCCAAAAACAGCCTGGCATCCTCAGCAGCACGAATTAGATCTGAAGCTGGAGGATGAAGTCCCCGTGACTCACAGGGCAATAACCACAGCAGCAGCTCTCAGGACGACTCAGAATGCACGCACACGTAGCTGTTCTCCAGTGCCCTGGCAAACAAGCCCACAACTTGATTGCCCACTGGACAGCAGGGAACTTAGTGCCCGGTGCAGGAGCATATTTAGAGCTCTCATCCTGTGCCCCTGGCTGCTGAGCTAGCAGCACAAGTTACTAAATCTAAGATGGCAGTGCAATTGCAGTGATTTCCAGAGCAGTTTACCCAATGCTTATTCCAATAACAAGGCAGAAGGAGGACCTGCTAGGGGCAGGAAATCCAAATCTGTTGCTGCTGTGTTTCACAGGATAGGGAAGAAGATAAGATTAACCATCTCCTCTGCACACCTGTTTTGCTGCAAGTCATTAAAACTACCATTTACTCTTGTGCTGAGATCAGTACAGTGAATAGTCAGGCCACCTCTTTTACTAAAAACCAGCCAGGTTTGATGAGCAGGTGTGGAACAGGCTCTTGGCTATCTTCTCTGACAACCGAAGCCAGTAAGGCATCTTTGTTTTTATCAAATGTGTTTCATGTTACATCAAATTCAACAAGCCCAGGAATATGTTTCAATGCTTTGATTCCTCCTTTTTTTTTTTCCTATGCCCAGCACAAATTACAATAATACTGCAAAAATGAAGGTAAATTTTCTTTTGTTTTCTTCTTGCTCCAAACAGCAAATAATGCAGTGACAGATGTTATGCTCACCAACCAAAATCTTGTGCCGTGATTAGCTATTATTAGCATGTGTCTAATCCCCCGGGGATTAAGTGGTTCATCTAAGCATGGCTTCGAGTGTCACCTATGTCTCACATGGACATAAACTAATCTGTTTTGTTGGAAACAGACGAAGTGATAAGTGTTTGGAAGCCTTCTAATTTATAGAAAACACGGCAGTTTGTTCTCCATCAAGTCCCCATGTCAGGGTGGAAGAGCACACCTCATGTCCAGTGTCAGTCCCTTTAAGATCTAATGGGCATCTAGCCCTGAAGTACAGTTTAAGAAGTTACTTTTTGTGTGACTCCTTAAGTGGCGAAGCAGTCCCAGTTGCCATCAGCTCATTCCTGTGTGGACTTGCCCAGGCTGCCTCTGAAGACACGCAGATAGCATGGACAGGGTAGGTTCAGTCACCGTGCTGCATGCAAAGTACCACTGCCTCCCTCTAATGCGTGAATGGAAGCTGCACAGAGGCCAGATCAAAGTTTCCTCTGGCAGCAGGCAAGGACAGCATTTTCCAGACAATGCCCAGCCCTAAACAAACTGCCTGGAAAGCAACACAGTTCACACCAGCTACAGGGCAAAATTGTGTGCTTCTGTTCAGGATTTCTGGCCAAGAGGTGGTGAGTGATCACTGGAGCAAGCCCAAAACATCCAGAAGGCTTTAGCCTCACTGTGGAACTCCAGACTGTTGGATCAGAACCAAAAGCTTCAGGACTTCTGGGCTCACTCCAGAGGAATTACAGGGGTGTCTCTAGTGGCT
Organism: Monarcha castaneiventris obscurior; assembly: GCA_026261815.1. Lineage (NCBI taxonomy): Eukaryota > Metazoa > Chordata > Aves > Passeriformes > Monarchidae > Monarcha > Monarcha castaneiventris. Next base: position 297,897 of record JAMPIT010000227.1, read on the forward strand.
ATGGCCAAGGTTCCCCTTCACTTAGCACCCAGAATGAGGAATAACTGCTAATACTGGCAACTCCTACTTGAATGCCTGAAGTCTTAGAGCTCCCAGGTGAGACTGGGAGGAAGAGTAAAGGAGCAGCCTTTGCATTTGGGGAAATCCTTCAGGCACGTGAGAATGACAGGCATGGTTTGCTACCAAAAGTACTCATCTAGTGATTTCTGCCTTCTTGTCTTTTTGTGATGTATTGTATCCCCATGAAGGAACATTTTAGGTAGGAGAGAGCTGTACTATTTATGTAACTGGAAATGTTGACAATATTAACTAGGAGAAATGTACATAAAACTGTTTCAGTGCACAGGAGAATTGATGACTCCCAAGATTTTGATATGAACATGAGGGCAAAACTGCATTTTTGCACCTTTTTGTCCCCTCCCACATGTAGGTAATGCATAATATCTTTCTTCTCTTGCAAGGATCACCTTAATTTGATGCTGGTACTGGAAGAGCTAATTATGTACCTGGTCCATCCATGCAAGTTGTCAAACTTGAGCATGTGCCTATAGAGATGCGTGTGTACAGTCCAAGTGTCTCTCTAATTAATGCTCTGTGCTTATTCTCCTTGCGTGTTAGAAGCAGAAAGACTTCAATGAGACAAAGCAGTGGTACAATCAAATCAGCAGATTTATTAGCTTTCTGGGCAGCTTTTTCCATTATGTAAAAGCTGTGTTTGTATTAGTATAGCAGTCAGACCCACCAGTGTGAGGATTACAGTTGGTTTTTACATAATGGATTATCCAAGATTAAGTGTTTTATTCAGGCACACGAGCAAAAATAACCAATTAGTGACTTTGCAGATTCCTTATTTAAAGGGAGCTGGAGGACAATTGACACAAAACTCTCCTGCAGCCCAAAGACTGAAACCCAAAGACTGAAGCAGAGTAGTCTCAAGGATCTCCAACATCTCTACTCAGCAGGTAGGTCTCTCTTCAGCAGACGTGGATCAGACTGGCATCTCTTGCAACAGGGAAGTGCAGCTTGCATGGCAGCAGCTAGGAACAGAGTAGCTGCTTGGGTGTTAGGGCTCTGGGTTGGTAGCTCAGCTTGGATGGTGCTGACAAGCATCAGGTAACTGTTTTATCTTGGCATCAGGACAGGTATTCAGGGTCAAATACTCTGCAAGAATGTATCATGAAGGCGCTCTCTTCCCAAACTCTAAGAAACAAATATACTGGGATATAGATGAGCTGGGGTACCCAATGAGAAAAATAAAGCCATGGGCACCTAGTGGTTATGCTGCAGTACCAAACCAAGCCTGCAGAAAATTAGTATTATTTGTCATGTTTGTTGAAGGAACAGTCAGAGGGCAGCCAATACAAAGGTGTATTATGCCATTAGAGTAGGCACCCTAGAAAAGGCCTGTTTTGGTCATCAGAACTGATGATAAAGAACATGGCTTTGCTGCCTTGAAAGCAAAGTGTACATTCATTGTGAAATAATCAGAAACAACATCTTTACAATGTACGGTGCTTTACCAGAGCTCATCAGAACATTTTTTCTTCCTATGAAAACAAAATTCAAAACACTTCAATTTTTCACCAGTTCTTACTGACCTAGTCCATAGTCTGGCTTGATTTATAATACAAAAATACTATGAACTGCATTAATACTACTGTCAAGAAAAATACTCTTGCAAAGTAATCTCCATTGATGTTCAGTTTTGGCTGAAATTAGGCACCACAATGACTCAGTATCAGTGGAAGAGTTGTTTGTCTACTTAGTATGGAAAGAAAGTAGTTTTAAAATGATGGGCATGCATCTGTAGCACTATGTAGCACCTCCACCTACTGCATGAAATAAACCCCCATGTCTGCTTTTGTCTTGCAGGATGAAATACGCACAGTACATTTTCCTGGCCTCGGTCTTCTACACTGTTGAATACAGCCTAGCTCAGACCTGTGCAGTGGAGTCTTTCGCTGTGAAAGACAATTTTGATCCAAAAAGGGTAACTATGGTTACTTCAATACATGTGAAGAAGCTTTACATATAAACTGTTTTTCCAGGTTATGAGTTTTGTTCATCTAAATGGGTCCTTCACCAAAATTTAACTTCTTTCATATGCTGTCTTGCAGATGCTGTTCCTGTAGTTTGCTTTTCTCAGTCTGTTTAACCTTCTGAACATTATGGTAAAACTGGCCTTGAAAGCCAGGGATGTTACTCAGTTAGAGGTCATCTTCTGTTAGCTCAGCACAGCTTTGAGCTTTGAGCAGTTCCGTGAAAGAAACAATTTAGATCCACATCAGAGAGGATGCTCAAGCACAAGCCCTAGGGTGCTTGCATCCACCACTAGTCATTCTTGGGAGTCATAGCAAACAGCAATCTTACCTAGTCTGGTATCCTGAACACTGACTCTTGTTTAGACACATCATTTGTGCTTCCGAGGATGAAATGAGTGCTAACTTGCTCTTGGAAAAGCCCAGACCTGTGTTGTACTGATTTTAACTAATGGTCAGCAAACGCTACAACTCCAGGGGCAGCTGGGATGTGGCGAACACTTTCTCTATACAAGATAGTCTTTGCTAGAAACAAACCATGTCCAGGGAGAGCTTTGGGAATATCCCACTCTTAAAAAGTCAAAGTCTTCGCTCCAGCTCCAGTATTTGGGAATTAAGGGCTTGCAGGCTTAAGCATATAACTTGCCTAACAGATTTCATTAACTTCACTGCAGAATCAAATTTAACAAAGCTAGATCCCGGTCTTCTCAGCATTTCTGCTGATAACATTAACTTTTAAGGGTCTTCCTCTCTGTCAGTCACCTGTTCAGATCTTGTTTTCATTTCAGTAGATACTTCTTGTATGTTTTCCAGGGCCCATTTTTTGCATGAACATATTCTTTCCCTTAATCTCAACCCATTTCTCTCTGTTACTCTCCCCAACACACCCTCTCCTTGTTTCGAATACATAGTCATCACTTTCTGCCTTGCTGGGTATACCCTTTTCCCTATCAGAGATCAGCTGTGGCCCCTGGAAGCCACAAAGATTGTCCCCAGCCAGCTTGCTACAGTCTTTGTGCCTGCAATTTGATATTGTTGAATTTGGTATGGTATTTCATGGAAGAGCAGGGGCTTGAAGAGGAACAGGAACCCATCTCTCAGAAGATGTCGGAGATGGGAGATGCTTTTGGTGTGGGGTCACTGTGACGGGAATGTCTCACTTGATGGGTGCATGCACACAGCAGTGCAGAACTGCTAGACTCGCTCCTTCTGGCACAGAGGGTTTGTCAGGCAGCACTCTAGGATCTGTGTGCTACATTCCCACCCAACCTCAGACTGGCATTTTTCAGGCAATGGGAAGATAGAAATGTACTTGGATCACAAAATGGTTTTTGTGCTAATATTGCCATGGTGGTTAATCCCGACATTAATACACTTTCCATGACAGTATGCAGGGAAATGGTATGCTCTGGCCAAGAAGGATCCAGAAGGCCTTTTCCTTCAGGACAACATTTCTGCTGAATACACTGTGGAGGAAGATGGCACAATGACAGCATCCTCCAAAGGCCGAGTGAAGCTTTTTGGGTGAGCTCTCTTGACATTCAGTCCTAGCTGCTGCCATGAGGTACTGGATGAGGGGGACATGGATGGTGATCTATCCTGAACACACAACATGGCTGAGTTTTCTTCATTAAAAAGAGAGGTTTAGCCAAGGTGTTAGATTAGAAGCTAGAGGTTGGACAATTTTGAGTACTGAATTTCTTCTCAGCCTGGCTCAAGTTTGGGTCTATCATAAAATTACAGCACAAAGTCAATTATTAAGTCAAATCTTGATTGATGGAGTGGTTAGATAAATTAATTGCAATCAAGCAAAGGAGCTAATGAAGGCTGTGGGGCTGCAAGGGCAGGACAACACTCACTTCATTGAGAGGTTATGGGGAAAGAGAGGAGCACTACTTTCACAGGTGTCTCAACACAGTGTTGTACAGGTTTCTGAGGAGAATATGGGGTTAACTCTTACATGTAATTGCAATGCCTGAATGGACAGATGGCAGGAAGCTTAGAGTTTTGCTTCTTGTTCATGATTACTACAAGGAATTACAGCATGTAAAGAGATTAAATAGCTTTCTGAGTGCAGTAAAGAAAATCTGCAGCTTCCAATTGGCTAGCAGTAGCAGGTGGTTATGAACCTTTGTACATCTCAACAGCACAGCACTCCAGGATATTTTGGGAATGGGCAAATGAAGCTTTGCAGGCATGCCACACAGTGCAAGCGGGAAGATTCCTGGAAGGATTCTTTAGAAAACAAATGGGGTCTCAAGGCTGCTGCAAATTTTATTTCTGCAAAGGCAGGGTAAGGGGAAGCGCAGCCTGAGGAAGGAGAGGAATGAAGACCCTTCCACTGTTTCATAAATCCAGGCAATGCTTGACAGTGTTGAAATGTGGGTGGCATTCAAAGCAAGCAGACACCAAACAGAGAAGGGTATTGGAACAAATGGACTCCCACAGGGTATCTCAAAGGCTGTGTGATGGCTTTTCACAAGCTTAGCAGAGGGGCTGTGACTATTGCCATGCTTGTAACAGATACCCCTGTGCTCATATTGCTGGGAAAGGTTAGACAGGGGAGAGCCAACTCCCTTCCTCTGCCTGGGGCACAGCTACTGACCCCCAGTGAGCCCAAATGCAGGTCAGCTCACCCTGCAGACTGCTAGCAGGGAGCCAAGAAACCACCTTCATTATCATTCTTGGTGGCTGTCTGCTTGTACAGAAATGGTGGTAAAATGCCTGCCAAACTGAAGGAGGGCACTGTCCCAGCCACAGCGTAGCCGTGCAGCAGAGCTGGGGACCAGACAGCAGCAGCAGTGACTGGGGGGTGTTGCAGATTTGCATTACTTAATGACAGCGACTTTGCATTAAGGAGGGCCATGCCCATGCCTGAGACAGTTGTGCCCAAGTCCTGAGTGAGGGACACCCATTTGAAGCTCTCATGCTGCCAGGTTTTAACTCGAGTCTTCTGGATCTCATTGCAGTTTCTGGGTGATCTGTGCTGACATGGCTGCTCAGTATACAGTACCTGACCCAACCACTCCAGCAAAAATGTATATGACCTACCAGGGACTGGCCAGCTACCTCTCCAGCGGTGGTGAGTGAAATTCTCCAGCCCCTGATGCTAGTCAATTGCTTACAGCTGTCCAAATGTGTGTTTCAACATACAAGCAGGAAAAACAGTTCAGCTCAGATTGCTCCAAGTGAAGACAAAACATCCTTTTTTGGGGGGCATGCTTAATCCAAGCAGTGAATTTTACATCCATAGAAAGGGCAGCATCCAGAGACTTCCCAGAGATCCCTCTTATCTGCTGTGTACATTAACATGGAGGCTTAGAGGCATTGGGCCACATGTATGGATTTTGTACAGCCAAGTGTGGTGTTGAACCTGGGGGAGCAATACTTCCTGGGCCCCACTGTCAGTGTTATAGAAGTGCTGAGGTCAGTCATCCTCGTACTCCCCATACCTAAATAGAGGAGACAGGTGGACCCACAGCTGCACCCCAGCAACAAGACATTCCTCCTCAGGCAGACAGAACTGGACTCAAAGAAATGGAGCTATTAACTCAAGTACCACTCTCAGAAACTGCTCATGCTGAACCTCATTTAGGCACCCCTCAAAGCCCATCCTTTGTGCCTCAGTCTCCCATAGCTGTGGCTCTCCAGCTGTGGAAGTTGGGGAGGACTTCTAATGTGTAGGAAAGAAATACATTCACTTAGTACTGCCAGATAAGCCACACAAAAAAAAAACTTAGTTGAGCAAGGCTAGAAAACAGGAGGAATGTTTTACTGGGGCTTCCTGTATAGGAAATATATGTATGTCCTTCCTTCCACCATGCTTGAGGAAGCAACATAGAGATACTTTGTCACTGAAAACTTAGAAAATCCTAGTCCTCCCAATACTTCTAGCCTAAGAAACAAAAGGTGAAAATGCACGGAGCATCATGGGGAAAAACATGGTCTCAAGATGCCTTGTGCTTGTCCCAGTTCTTCCCTTCATGGTGTGGAGATAAGCTGGATGTGTGACATGATTATAGATCCCTTGGAAAGCTATCCCTGCCATGTGTTGAAGTTTGTCATCTCCCTGCTGAAGGATCTACCTGTGCTCTGTTTTGCCCACTGTGACAAACCCATGTGTTCTGATGTTTCAGGGGACAACTACTGGGTGATTGACACCGACTATGATAACTATGCCATCACCTACGCCTGCCGCAGCCTGAAGGAGGACGGCTCCTGCGATGACGGCTATTCCCTGATCTTCTCACGCAATCCCCGTGGCCTCCCCCCAGCCATCCAGCGCATTGTGCGCCAGAAGCAGGAAGAAATCTGCATGTCTGGCCAGTTCCAGCCTGTGCTTCAGTCAGGTACTTGGGGCTACTAAGCAAACTCACTGAGCTGTACAGTAGGTGATTGCATTTGCTATTAATGTGACAGAACCACAGCAAACTCAGCTGTTCTTTTTTAGCAACTCTTTCCTAATGTTAGATCTAACAGGAAAAGAGCTACAAAGGGAAACCCATGCAAGGGCCTGCTACAGACTGGTTCTGCAGCCTTAAGATTGCTATTTACAGGAATCCCGTGTGCTGAAACTGGTACACTACCAGAAGATCAGCCTTGTTACTGTAATAGACAGGACAGGGATGAATGCAACAAGCCGGTGTTTCTGCACTTGGAAATGCTTGTCTTGGCCACTTGCACAATAGTAACTTACCTTGGGTCTGTGCAGTGTTCTCCAGGAAAGGATGAGAAGGTGCCTCCAGGAAGGACCACCCTCACACTCCTTAGTTCCATCATGACTTGTGTCCTGTGTGATCTGAGTAGCAGGGATGAGGTGCCCTGAGCAGCATTTCTGACTGTGTCTGCTGGCAGTGGGAGTCAGCAGTTGCACCACATACATGCAAACAGACCACATACAAAGCCCATTTTGAGAACGTTTTCCTGGAGGTACAGGAATTGATCTTCCTGTCCTGTCCTGTCCATGAGATAGGCAGATACTTTTTTAGTGCTATGCTGGAGGCAGAAATTCCTCTGTGTTGGCAGTTGAGTACCCACACCCTTCATATCCTCAGTGCCTTGCCTTGACCCTTTACTAAGCCACGTAACACATGCATTCCGCACTGTGGGACAAGGAATGGCAGCTAAAACCTCCTGAACAGCACATCGTTGTGCCAGCCAGTCCTCCACTACAGAGCAGGCACTAGCATGATCCACGGCTGTGGCCATGGCATGGGCAGCCCTGCCCCATTCCCCCCCGTACTGCTTCCTGTAGCAGAGGGAAGGCAGCTGGTTTGCAGGGTCGTGGCCAGGCACTCAGGAGAGCTGAAAGCCCACGGCTAGCTGGGAAAGGCTGCCCGAATCTGTGCCGACAGACACAGAGCAATGTGAACAGCAACTTTTGCACCCCACATCCCAGTCTTGTACTGTGATTCAGAAGTATCCTGGGAAGGTTGTAGTTATAGCTTCACTGGAGACTAAAAGGCTGTTAAAGCACTTTGCAAATTTACTTACACAGACTAAAGTTTACTTTTCTTTCTTTCCAGGGGCCTGCTAAAAGTACGCTTCTGATCCTATCCTTAAGCACAGAAACCAGACCTCTTGGTCTTGAAGTTGCCACTCAACTAATAATAAAAAAATCATAGTATGGAATAGTGTGTTTTTACTCAAAAACACATGAAAATATTGGGGGATCTGTAAACTGTGTGCAATATAATAGTGATATTTGAATTTTCAATGGAATACCTAATGTGGCATTTGTCAATAAATGTTTTTGAAAAAAAGGCACCTCTGGAACTGGTTTTTATTACCTGCTGTCCTGTCTATTGGGGAGCAGAAAGACTAAAGATGCTCACTGCGGACAGGTGAGACAGCAGCCAAGGGTGTTCCCAGCACAGGCAGGGCATGTCACTCCCCAGCAGGGGAGCAGGGCGAGGACGGTGAGAGGGGCAGGTCCCCTGACAGTGCTGATCATCAGACGAGAGCATGGTGACAGGGCAAGTCTGGGATTCACCTCCAAAGTCCAGCCAGCAAGTGAGGAGAGCCAGCAACCGGGCACAGGGCAGGATGCAGGCACCCCAGTGAGGTGGCTCCAGCCAAAACCAGGACTGGAGAGCATGTCTGAGGCAGAGCTACCTGCAGCAAGACTCCCAAGGGGAGAACCACAAATGCAATAAAACAGATGCTACTTTCAATAACTCTGGACATTGCTTTAAATGAGCAGGTGCTTGCATTTCTAATGGCATTACCAGTAATTTGCTCCCCTCTGCCTTCATAATCCAGTTTTCAGTATTGGAAAGGTATAGAACTGAAAGATACAGAACAGACTGGTTTTCTGGCCAAGAATTTCATAGATAGAGAGAACCAAAAGAAGAGTACCTAGAAATCTCCAGGTAGAAAAAGGGTAGCCCAAGCCAGCATTACTGACATGTATTTCCCACGGCTTTTAGTAAAATCACATTCACTTTGTCTTTCCTAGTAATAAAAATACCAATCTAGTACACCCCAGCACCCAGAACCCTGCAGTTTGTCAACCACACAAATTTTTACAAGTTATAGTTACCAAGCACAGAGGTAAGACCAAGCTGAACAGCCCCTATTGCTGAGGCTTCCAAAAGGTCTGTGGCACGAGGCTGATGTTGACTGAAGACCTTCAGAGCACTGCACTGTTAAACAGCTTCTGCAAGATGCTTGCACAATCTTACCTACAGTAACTGGAAAGAACATAGAAACCAAAGACCAGAGACACTCTCCAGGACCAGAGTCTGGTCCTGGAGTGTGCCTCCCCATCATCCCAGGGATGCAGCAAAGTCTCTCAAACTTGTATTTCCCAGGATTTCCTGGAAAAGCTCATAAGGCTCTCAACCCACTTGAACAAAGGTGTCCTTGCTCTTCAGGTCTAAGGAAAGTGCCCCTGAGACAAGATTGTGAACTATCACCTAAAGCTAAGGACAGAAACAGAGGAACACTAAGAGGCAATGCTAACAAAAGCCCACATAGATAGAGAACTACTGAGCATTGAAAAAATATCAGCCTTTTCTGCTGGACTAAGTACAAGGTCAGTGCATTGATTAAATGTTCTCCACTAGCACCTTTCTCCCAGCAGGAAGTACTGGGGTGGAAATCTGTGAACTTAGGACTTGCGTAACAACTGATAGAAAACGCTGAAGAAACATGGCCTTTGGCCAGAACTTTCGGACAACACTACCAGTCTTAGAGAAGTGGGATTTTTAATGTCTATGGTTTATAGTAATTGTATGACCAGAGCAGATGAGAGTTGTAGCAAGAGACAATCAATATGCAGGACCAAAGGCATCCTTACTGTGTTTGGTGTAGTCTGTCTCCATGAGATAGGCAGTGAAATTCCTCCCCAGCCACATGAGGCAAAGCCTGCAGAATCATAGAAACATAGTGGCAATTCTGATTGAATACACCACACAGCTCACATGCCCCAGGAATTGTACTTGGGGGAGCATGTTTCCATCAGGACCACAAGCAGGTCCTCATTGTGTGATGTGGTGAGTTAATGAACAGACGGGAGTTACCTCATATCATTTCTCTCCAGTGACTGCAGGAAATGTGAAAGGCGAAGTAGGGTAGGGCAGGCAGCCACCAGTGTATTCTGATGAGATTCACACTTGAGATTCTGTTGAGTTCAACATGAAACATCTCGGGTATATCTAGAGGCAGACATCTTCTGTCTGGTGTTTGAGCTGGCTGATGAAAAGCAGTCTATTATTCCTGGGTTTTAAGTGTGTGTATAGGTCCCAAGTCATAATCTGTCCTGCACAAACTTTCCACTAACAAGACAAAATAAAAAAAATTGTTTATGCATTAAAAGGACTGTTGTTTTGTCCTCAGAAGGTCCTTTAGTGCTGGCAGAAAGACTATGACTGCGCAACAGCAGGAGGGACCCTGCAAGGATATTGTCCTTCACACACCAGTGAACCTCCTCCAGCAAGGACACTGCAAGTCCTGAGATCAAGCACTGCGATACCACCTTGAATTTGACCAGTTTTCCCCAGGTTGTGGTAACTGAGGCAATCTATGAATTTAGGTTTCTACTTCAGCCTTGCCATTTTTTATGGTAAAGTTCCCTTTGTGCTTCAGTTTTATGTAATGTTGGAACTTCCATGAGTTGAGCTACCTTTTACCCCTTGTGCTGGTAGCCGCTGAGAGAAGCTGTGTGGGACTTGGTTGCTGTCTGAAGTTAAAACATGACAGTCCTTGAGAACAGCCTTTACTTCCCAAGATTAAGCTGTTGATGTAAGAGTTTTAAGCAGTTTCTACAACACAATGATCAGATCCTGTTTTTACAGGGTTCATGTGAAAGATTAAAAACCAGTTTTATTGGCTAGAACAAAAGATGGTAACAAATGTAGCATATAAACAATTAGACAATGTAAAATACTCAGTTGAAAGGTTCTTTCAGTTGCAAAATGGTTACATAGCCTCACAAGCTTTTGTTTGAAGCGCAGGCAAACAATCGCATGTTGCAGTTGCAGTTACATATTCTTACTTGGATTAATGAACAGCAAGAGAAATACATGAGTGCTCTGCAGTCTTGCTTTGGTTATGATACTACAGAACTGCTAAGCACCTGATATTCACACCTAGTGCTATGGATACTTGGCACTTCTGAAAACTCAAACTGTAATGATCACTACATGTAACAGAGGAGATTAGTTAAACATGCAATTTTGGAAATACTATCAGAGTCAGGAACAGATGGTTACAGAAATCTCGAGTTTCAAGTACTAAATAGCGTTCTTCTGTATGTATTTAATGATAAAAAAACAAAACACCATTTCAAAACTTTTAAACTTTGTTAGAAATAAACTCATACCTGGAAATACCACCTTTTCTTCTCTCTGTAATTGTTAACACGTTCATTTCTTAAAGGCATGAGTTTATATCATAGCAGCAAAGAAGATTTTCAGAAGAAATCTTCTATTTTTCATGGTTTGCACATCTATACATTTTTATCCCTGCACAACAAAATCAATACTATTCACTACAGCTTTTTTTTTCTTTTTTCTTTTTTTTGTTGTTTGTTTTTTGGTTTTGTTTTGGTTTTTTTTGTTTAATACACCTGTACTTAGTGCATAGTCCTTGGTTTGATAAAGACTGCTATATTCTGATTGCCAAGGTGGGAAAATTTTAAAGCAGAAGGGCTACTCAAGTAGGACATCCTAACATACTGAACTGTCCTCTCCAGCTCCTGTATCTTCCCCTGCTTCAGGCACACTAAAATCTCTCAAGATCCTATACTTAGTATTTCTCTAAATAATTTTATTTGTCGTTCCACCTCATACTAGCAAAACAACATTGTTAACTGCTAGATTTTACTTAACTATTCTTCACTCAGGGGCTATTATCACAACTTAAAAATGTATTTTTACTATCCCCATCCAAGTAGAATGTCTCAGTAACTTTTTTTAAATTGAGAGGGTTTTCAATTCCATAGGCTCCATGGCCATTTTCTGTTCTGCCTGTATAGACAAGGAATTAGAAGACTAGGATGTGACAAGTGCCCCTTATTAAAGGAGACAAGAAATATTTCTTCTGAATTCTGTGACAGAATGAATCTTTTAAGGCTAATTTTCAGCACATGCACAAGAACAAGTAACCAACAAGCGAGGAGATACAAGGCCACATCTCACATACACTGACTTTTTGCATATGCTTCTTTTCTGTGCTGTAAAAGTTGAGGGTATTTGAGGTAGTTCAGCTCTCTCCTACTGTGCAAACTTGGGCACTTCTTTTTTCTGAGACCTGAATATTTCATCAAATATGCAGTTTTTGTTGTTATGTTGCTGAGGTGGCTGATGTCAGCAAAGAGAGCAGTAGGGGATTTGTTTGTATGACAAAGTCACTCCTCTTATGGAAAACACTCTAGCTGTTTTCACTGGCATTATCCTTCTCTCTGCAAGCCTGTTAAAGGCACAGCTCAAACTGCGCCAGTTGTGAAAAGGGAAGAATAAAACAGCACCCCTGCAATTTCAGGGAACTTTGCTGTTTACACAAAGTGTTTGGCAGCTGCAAGCACAGCCAGTGGTGATCTGCAGCCCATGATCTAGGGCTGTCACACGCTTGCGCACATGCTTTGCAAAGCACAGGAGCTCAAACTGCTCTTTGTTAATTCCTAAGTGTCCTAAGTAGCAGCTCTGCTACATTCAAGAGTGTGCTGTCCTGTCATATGAAAACACAAAAGGCTCTAACTAGTGTTTCAGCTTTCTCCTGGCCATGCAGAGCTGAGTGGTCACTTACATTCTGTGAGCAGAGGTGTTAGCTCTAAGGGCTCAAGGACACCCGCCTAGGTGACAGCAATGGAGAGAAAGAGGGACTTTCAGGGTTAAAGCCTCCATCACAGAGAGGCAGCACCTGACAGCCAGAGTCCAAACAGGTGATTTGGACAAAAAACAAAAAAGAGAAAAGGCCAGGAAGTCTGGAAGCTAGGGCTTTCTGTGCCTTCTCCCATCTGAGAATGAGCTGACAGCCCTTCCTCTGCATATGGGAAATAGCTCTGGCATCATGTAATGGTCACAAATACTGAGAGAGTTGGGTGGAAACCCATCTGTGAGAGGGTGAAAAACCTCATACACCTGAAGACATGGCAAGTGTTCTAAAATAACCCACTGTGACTAACCAGCAGGGAATAAGGGATCCTTCACTTCATGCTCTGAATGTGTCTGGTTGCTGTGCACTTTTCCATCAAACCCTGATGTCAAGACAGCCTGGCAGCTAAGGCAGGCAGTTCACTCTTAGGCAGGTCCTCCATGTGCCTTTGCTACCATCCTCACTCACAACTCGGTCTTGTTCCTGTTACAGTCTGTGACCTCTATAAATCTCAGCTTGGCTGTTAGCTCAGTGTAACAACAGAGAATAATAAATATTTATCCCCATAATTCCTAGTTACCGGGCTGAATTCCTGTCCTACGGCAGCCTCCTACCAGCTGGGCTGGCAGTTGTGGTTGTTTGATAATGCTGTCTTTTGTGCTGTGAAGAGTTAATAGGGGGGGTGCTTCTAACTTGCATTCCTAAGTTCATCAGGTCATTTCCATACTCCCTCCTCAGGTTGGGAGGAGTTTATTTTTCTGGGGAGTTGTCATTTGCAAGGAACATACACCACTCTGACACCAAGCCAGGCACCACTCTTCGGGGTCACTTGAAAGCTTCAACATACCCCACAGGAAGAGAAGACAGGCCTGCCTTCCCCCAGTAGTCAATGGCACGCACTCTGTAAAAGCCGGAGACTGAGCTTCCTGCAAATGAAAAGGTTAGAAATGGTCACTGTGAAATGCTGACACCTGTGGCACTAGGAAGATGTGAAGCAGACACTATTCCTGTAAAATGTAGGTTTGTGGAACGGGCTGGGGAAATCGGTTCTGCACCCTAAGTAAGTGTGTCTGTGCCAGTCTGATTAAAAATTATAATAAATTCCTCATGGCCAAGTACTGGCTTATTTATCTTGTTTCACCAAGGATGTCCTCTCTACTTACTAGGATTTGCAAGTACAGCTACAGGACTGCTTTCCCAACAGTCCATTTGGAAGAAGGCTGTGACATCTGCTACACACAACTAGTCATCTTTTTTTCTGACTTTTTTCTGCCTGAATTATGCCTTTGGAACAGGTTATGTGGGGACAAAGGTTCAACAAAGGTTCAACAAAGAAGCAGAACAAGAAGCACTCAGGCTGACTGAAAACCGTCTGTTCTACTCAGGAAGCAGCATCACTTACTTTAAAGGTATGTGAATTGATGTTCTGTGGTTCCGCTGCTTTTTACCCTTGATCTAGTTCAAAGAACACAGCTTTCCTTAGCAGAATCTTTGAACCCACAAGCAATATAAATTTGGGGGTGTTTTTCTCTATTTAATTGTTTTTTATGTGTGTTTTAGTGTTTTTATTCTAGAAGAAAAAGAATGCTAGAAATAACGGGTGAGAAGGAAGTTCCTAGCAATTAGGACTACTGAGATATTTTTTCAAGCAGTCTTTTTTGTTGTTGTTGGTTTTGAAACAAACACTTAAAACTGCTATATAACATTATAATATAATAATGAATAATAATTTCAAAGATTTGCCATAGCCATGATTTACAGTCTTTGCTTGCCTGTGTAGCCTTTACATTGCAATAACAGCTCTGAACTTTTATTATGCAACCACTGCTGATGTTAAGATTTTCTCAGGGTAAGATAAGCCTGTATTTCTGGGAGAAACATCTCTCAATTGTTTTTTAATAGTATCAGTATGAGGCAAGGTTTGTCTGTGTTTCACCCCGTTCTCATCAGTGCTTATTATCAATATCTGTTGGATGGTCATGTTGCCAACTAGAGAGCATTTGCTTAAGAAAGAAAAAAAAAAAGAAAATAAAAAGAAGAAAAAAAAAATAAAACAAAAAAGGAAAAAAAACCATCCCAAACCTACAACCAACTACCACCACCTCACAACCACCCTCCCCCATGCAGATAAACAAAAAAATACCCAAATAAAATATCACTACCTTCCTTCACTCACAAGTTTTATCTGAGTAAAGTAAAGTATTCTGTTGCATGGTCTGGTCATGGTTTTTTGTGGGGTTTTTTGTTATCATTTTTGTATATTTCTGCACCAGCTACAGAAGTGATCCTTAACTTCTCAGGGACCTTGCCAGGCCTGCAGGTGGGTGACAAGTGGCTTTTGTGACAATTACCCATGGCATACTACTAATAATGTCCTCAAGACTATTTGTCAACCACTGTTCATCCTTGAAAATAAGGCTCTCACTGAGAATATGAAGGAAAAGGAAGGGATGTGCTCTTATTTGTGTATGTTACTAGCAAGTGACCTGCCTTCAGTAGTTACTAAACAGTGTTTCACATACTCATGAGCGGCAATATCAACATGACAGATTACCCAGTAGGAGTGTTCTTGCCATACCTGGACTGTAGACCCAGAGAGTGAATATTGTGTCTTTGGCATTAATCCGCTGGTACGTTTTTCCATCTGGTGAGAATTCTACTTCAAAGGTCTTTATACATCTAGAAAAGAAAACCAGAAAGGTTTGTAAATACAAATTATAATGTGTTGAACAATCAAATACTAGTCTCAGGGCTACTTCAACAAGAAGGACAAAAATAAGAAATGTTCAGTTAACTCATTCCTACCAAATGTAGGATGGCATGAATTTTCAGTATTAGGAAGAACCACGGCTCCAACAGCCCGCAGAAGAACACCTAGACTGACTTGCTACTTTGGGTATATGCAGCACCACAAAATGTCATGCATCTTTCACTCAGACATCAGGGTTATCAAGGATGAAGAATCAAGGGAGACTGGCTTGAAAAGGAGCTAAGTCACTGCTTCCTGAGGCAATCTGGCTGTACACTGGAACACCTTTCAGAGTTCACCTCCAGAGGGTTTCCAGTCGAGTCCAGCTTGCCGAAGCAAGCAACTGGAGGTTTTCTCTTCCAGTTCACAGCCCTTACAGAGATGTAAAAGATCCCACTTAGGCATCTGCTGATAATATAATTTTTACCATGAATCTTCCTGCCACTGAATGCTGGTGAGCAACAGTCAGATTCCTTTGGTCAGGCAGCAAATTAAGCAGGGCTCCTCTCCATAGTTTCTGCATGCAGTTCATTTTGTCAGACAAATACACTGTATTGTCTATCAAAGAGCAATAATTCATTAATTTGTGAACTTGTTTTACTCTGTAGGGCTTGTGGAAACATAGGGAGTAATATGTTGGTAACTCATTTGTATCCATTTTATTTTAAAGCTACTCACTTTGACTTTACACAATCATCATCCCACAGCACAACGACCTGCCCCTTTGTGAGAGGGATCAAACGAACACCAGTCACCTGTCCAGAGACAGAAGCCCATGTAAGAAAACTGTACAAACCAATCAGCCAGGTCACATTTCTGTGTTCAACCTTCCTTACTAATTATTTGCTTTGATTTTTTTTTCCATTGAGATCAGGTATAAAAACAAAATTCTTGTCTCTGTAGCTTTTTGTAGCCTATGTCCCCCATTCATCAACCTTGCAGAGGACCTTCAGAGACTCTGGGTACCACCATGAGCATGGCTGAGACTGGTGAGCAGATACAGATGTCTAATATGGCTGCCATGATGCCATTTTAGCTTTAGCTATCCATTATTAACTGGAGAGCTCTTGTCAAGCCTTGTAGCATACCATGTGATTTTTAAAAAGCTACTGCACTTTTCAGTCCTGCATTACTAATTTCCCACCATGGGAACTTCCATTCATCTCAGTGATGGCTCCTATCACTTGCTATGTAGTACTTTATCTTGAATTATACCTTTGAGAGCCTTCTCATCAAAGGAGGGAAGAATTGTTTACTTACTAATTCTTACATGGTACTTTTAACAAAAAATTAACTCAAATAGTCTTCTACTAAGATTTAAGGCAGGAAGCAGTCTCTGTTTTGATGTGTCTGATAGCAGAATACAACACATACCTGATCAGGAGCTGATCTGGGTTTTGCACAGATGTGGATAAGAAAGACTGAGGGAATGGGAAGGTCTTGCTTCAGTGTCAGGATGCCACCTTCAGGAAATGGGAATGGGCCTGCTGCCAGTGGGTCCTGTGGAGCGGAAGAGTAGTGTTGCAAAAAATCTTTCATTACAGCGCCTAAAGAACAACTGTCAAATCAGTGTAAAGTGCCTGAGTATGTACTTTAGGACTCTAAATTTCCAATAGAGTTGATACTGCTAATGCTTACAGGCATCAAAGTTCTTCACACTGGGAGACTTGATACTCACCTGTTTTCCAGCTCTTCAGGAAACAGAGGGCTTCTCCATCTCACAAACTGGGTTGATCACAAATGCCCTTAGGCACAATCTGTCACTTCTGGTAACCTCCCCTGGATGCCTTTGAGGCTAGAGGTCTTTACAAACCACACCCCCATCTCTTCCCAGTGTGCAGAGCGAGCTACTGCCAGCTACAACAGCTACACAGCTGTCTCTGGGGACGAGGCTGTACCAAATAACCACAAGCATTTAAAATCTTGCTGCTGCCCTTTTCAAGGAAGAGCTGATGTCTCCTACAGCATCCAACAGGCCTCACCTCAGCAACAGCCAGTTATGGTGACTGGGAAGAGAAGACACAGTACTGCATACCAAAGTCAGAAGGCAAGTAGTGTCTGTGGGCCCTGAAGGGGATAAAGATGACCTCTTTTTTTAACCTGAGAGTCATGCATAGGGGAAACTATGGGAGAGGGAGCTGAAGTTACAGGCTGCTCAAATATGCTCACATACAGTAAGTAATCTCCACGTGGCTTTCATCCATAGGGATGAGAGGAGTTCTCAGAGACTTACTCCTTAATTACCTCTATGGTGCATTCAGCACTAGTGGTAGAGGATGAGGGAAGCGGTAGGTCTCCCAGTGAGCCCCCCAAAGTTTTCTAAACTTGCACCAAGTAGCTTTCACCTCAGAGAGGTATTTGTTTTCTGTTATTAAGTGGGTTCATTTCAACTCCCTAATGCAGAAATTTGGCCATTCTGTAATATAAACGGGACCATGTGACTTATTTGGGGAGACGGAACAGAAGAAGTCTCAAAGCTCACTGAAGATTCAGGGGGAAGGTGGAATTTCCCCAGGAGCAACTGTGCCTCCTTACTTTATGGTAGGCCCAGAGTGAAGAGGTTGTATAACACAAAGGCGTAAGCTGTGTATCAGCCACACTTTTCTGTAGGACTGCAAGTGAATTTTTGTGTGTATATGAAAAGTGAATGACTGCGGGCTAAGGAAATTTTGACTACAGGCCTTATTTCTTGTCTTTTTCACAAGCACTTTACCCATACAACACTTCAAGCAAACACATAATCATACCTCAGCATCCCTTATTTGCTGGAACTGTTCTGGAGAAGGAAAGTCAGGGCTTCCTAGGTTTTTCCACTTCAGATAGGGATTGGTTTGGTTGTTATCCATGTAATATGTCACATACACCAGCTCTGTAGGAATATAAACAACACAAAGTAAACTCTTTACTTGAATTTAAAGATTAACAAGAATAAATTCAGCAGGTGTGCAAGTCTACCTTTTCAAAAGTGATTTCAGAACTTTGGAGCCTGACTTCCACTAGAAAGTCCCATGGCTAGCACTCTTACGAGGCTCTGCAATTTACATTTGCCAAGTTTACATTTCAAACTATTACTTCCATAACCAGAATTGAAATCCTCTTCTTGCACAGGTGCTGGCTGCATGCATTTGTTGGGTAACTGCATCAGCTGTGCAATCGTGTGTTTGTGTTGGCTGTCTTGGAGTCATCTCATTAAGGGAACTGCTGCCCGGCAATATCCAGCCAAGGACACTGAGATCAATAGTTTTCCAAAAAAGTAGCACTTGGCAGTTGCCATTAAAGGCAGATTCAAAGTGTAAGCATTAGGAATGAACCTTTCAAAGAAGAACATGATTATACCTGAGAAAATCTAGGAGTGCACAAGAAGAGAGAAAGTTAGCAAACCAAATTCACTCTTGCAATGAAAGGCAACTCAGTAGAAGTTTTCCAGCTGACCTTCTGTCCTAAAGATCACTTAACGTGAGCTGCCTACATGGTATTTGTGTACCTCTAAGTTTGGGGAAGTGGGTGGCATTCACTGTGACGGTGCTGACGTTGGATGAAGTCCTGTTATCCTCACTTGAATACATCAGTACAGTAGCTTGCCAGCTGTCTGAGGGCTGTGTCTCACTTGGGGTGTGCACAGATGCCAGCACGCCAACTGTGCTGTTTTGAGCACTTTCATCTCCACTGATCTTCACTTCTGCAAAAATCTGCTTTTCTCCTTTAAAAAAATGTGACAACTGTAAGCATCATTGTTAGTCAGTCCTGTATCAGAAGCTGCAGGGTCAAAGCATGCAAGTAGGTTGAGCATAGGTTGAGCTATGTTCTGCCTTATTTTACCAGTTACAGCCCTCAGTCAGACATATTTTACAACAGCAGAACATGCACATAGAACAGCAGTTCTTATGCTTAGCAGTTCAGCTAGCAACATGCAAACAGGTGACAGTGAATGAGGTTCTTCCTGTAATATGCTGCATGAGTCTTCCAGCTGCAGGGATTTCTTAAAGACAGTTGCAGCCTGATGGGATGTTACCGCTTGCATCACAAGAGGGAAGTCAAGAAAAAACGAGTGGTTGGCACACAGAGGGTATAAACAAAGTAGTAAATTAAATCAAATGGATAACAGACTCTCAATAATATTTTATGAGCTATCAATCTCTCTGAGGAAATGAAGTTTCCTTTTCTTAATACAGCTAGTAAACAATGAGTAGGAGAACTCCTGCTTTTATGAATGGTGAGATGGCTGGAACAATCTTTCCTAGGCTGGAAGCTTCTAGGCAGGAGGGGTTATTGATGTGTCTTTAATCAGTGGTTACTATACCTAGCAGTGCCAGCAAGCCCATGGCAGTCAGCACTGGTTTCCGCACCATCTGGACATGAGGTGGCTTTGTATTGTTCATCTGGAAACGTGCTGTCAGAGTCCGCTGTGTGAAATAATGGGGGTAGTAGCTCAAGAAGGCATTGTCATTACTCAGCAACGAGTAGTTGATGGTGTTGTTGGCTTTGGAAATGAGCAGGTTTTGGTGCTGGATGATTACCTGCAAAGTCATAAAGAAAATGGGCCCTCACCTTGGAGAAAATCCAACAAACATGCAGTGCCTGTATTTTTTTAAAATCTTCACAGCATTCTGGAACAAACTGTCACTCTGCCTTTTAAAAAAGACTGAAGAAAAAACTGTTCATCACACTTCTTAGAAAAACTATACTTTAGGTGATATATTAATCACTGTAAAATCTGAAGTATCTACATAGTTTTGACAGTAGTAAGTCTCTGAAATAATTATTACTAGTACTCTTCATAAATAATGAATACGTTTCCTTGTCTACTGCACTACAAATGATGCTCCTCTGTCTTGAATACTTAATTAGCAATCAGGATTTACCATCTAAATTAAACCTAACTGGTTCTCCAGATCTGGAGTTACTTTGTACCCCAGGGTCTGTCAGCGGGTCCTGGGTTCTCTCTCTTAATTAATAATTTTTCCCACTTGGTGCTAACTTGGAATTAATTCTCCTGATGCTTCACTGGTTGCTGCTTTCCTGCAAAACATCACAGTTCCCAAGTTCTCTGTTTATTAGATTGTGCCTGAGTAGCAGAATCAAGCAGAACTTCAGAAGGCTGACAACCGAACACTCTCACAACTGTGTCCTTGAAGGAACACAGGGCTTCAGCTTCTATATACCCAAGCGTTAATTTTCCACTGGATTTGTCTTTCTTTCCACCTTCATATCACCACATCATTATAAACTCTGTTATTTTGTCTTGCAAACTCACTGTGATGAAGTCAAGGACTTGCTGCTTTACAGAAGACTGCTTGTACATGCAGTCTCAAGAGAGCTGGGAACCTTTGTCTCCCCAGGAGCAGCTGATAAGATAAATCTTTTTTCTGGGTGACATACATGCTCCCATGTTTGGGAATTATTCCTTTGCACAGGAGCACTTGGACTCTAAGTGCTGTATAAGGTAGTGGCTCACAAAGCACCAGGCCTGCAGTGGAAATTATTGCTATGCAGGGGAAGAGCTGAGTTTGCTCTGAGGCCAGAGTTCAATTACTGCAGAGGCAGGAATGTTGAGCATTCTCTTCTGCTTTTCTGGTCAACATCAGTAATTACTAGCAGTAATTAATAAGCATGCGTACAGCAGTATCCAAAACCAAAGAATGGACCTGTGCTGACAGCTCAAGGGACTTCTTAATCATACCTGACGTCTCTTGATGAGATCAACTAATGAAGGAGCTGGGAAATAATCTCACACACGTGAGGCAACAGCTAGCAGTACTGACACCAGAGCAGTAGAATTACATGGAGAGGGCAAGTGTGGGAGTAATCTTATCCGATGGATCTAATTGGGGGACTGTATACATTCTCCAACTCAGTTCTCTAGCACTTCTCTGACAAGTTCTCCATTTGGTTTTGGGTTGGATTTTCTTTTTTTAAGGAAAGATGAAGAAAACTAATACAAATTAAATAAAGCTACTAAAACCAGACTATTCAGACTCCCTACTTTATCAGTAGGGAGCTCTCCTTTTTTAGGATCTATTAGTCTGAGTAACTGCTTAAAAATTAACTGTTGAGTCTACTTTTTTTAACTGCATTAACACATCAGCAGACACTACTGTGCCAAAACTACCAACAACTGTTACCTTTACAACCATGGCTGCATAGGTCACATCAGCTCTCCAGAGCTGTGGAATGGACCATCCAACCATTGGATCTGCTTCATCATTGTATATGGCAACAGAAGAAAAACTTGGAAACAGCTTCTGAATTTGCTGAACTGCTTCTATTTCTTGTTGCAAGATGTAGAGAGAATTCCCACCTCCCTGCAACAAAATTACATATCTGCTTAGTGGTAGTGAGAAAACAGTGGTAAACATACAGACATAACCCAGAGTCATAAACATAAAACATATCCTGGGTCACCAAGCTGCTGTGGACCAACAATATTAGTATTAGTAATTGTGGACCAATAATTACCTCATCTACTACAGCATGTGCTGTTTCCACGAGCTCCTCCTAGAATATAAAATGGAAAAGAAGTAGAGGAGTTGTTTCCCCTTGGGAATTAAGCAAAGACAAATTTGCTTTGAGTTGAAGTCTTGTAACTAAACATCTAGTAAGTTTTGCAAGAATAAGTAGCCATGCTTCCAGCTATAGGCTGGACACTCATCATCATCATAAGCAACTTCGTAAATCAGAATAAAATGTAACTTTGATTGAACTGATTGAAAAAATGGCTTTAAACTGAAATCTTGGACTAACCTTCCTATGGAGAGAGATGTAATCCAGCCTTACACCAGTTTCCCCTGTGAAGAAGTTGGTCCCATTGTAGCAATGACACAGAAGACTCCAGCATATGGGTGACTTGGGTAAGGGGTGGAAGGAATCCCCAGGCCCTCCAAATTTTAGAAGAGGACTAGCTGCTCTTAATCCTTCTGAGCAAGCATCATAATAGTTGAGAAACCCTGAAGTTCAAGCAGATGTATATATCAAAGATGGTAACTCAAAACAGAAACTGGATCTAAAACTACAAGGAGATGTTATAACCCTATTATCTGATTTATTGGCAAGACCTCACAAACTGGGACTACTTGTGACAACACAAGAAAACATCAAAACCTCAGCTGCCTTCACAAGATTCTTCCAAAGATTTTGTATGGATAGGTTCCCAAGGCATGCAACTGTCAATGAAGAGTTTTCCTCTTATTCCACCCTTCCCCCCTTCCTGCTACTAACTGTACCTTATATCCAAGTTAACGAACTGCACCTTCTTAGTGTAACTCCTCTTTTGTTTCTCCTGTTCTACTATCCCTGATGCCCAAGCAGGGAATGAAGTGTAGCCAGTAACATGACCTTAGCAAAACAGATTGGGTGTACCTGTCACATTCCTTATCACGCCTGTCTACCTTACATGTTTGTCAGTATAACTTACGCCTCACTGTCACCCCTCTGCTCAGCCCACACACCTGTCTCACTTCACCACACTCATAAGTGCCCCAAAGCATGCTCACCTTTTACTGTCATAGACACATTGTCAAAGTCATGGTGGTCTGGTTCATTCCATGTTTCAAAATTCCACTTAGCAACATGCTCTAATCCGTACCTGTCTGTAGGAGAGGCCTCATTTATCAGTGAGCTGCACATCCAGACAACACTATCAATAAGTGACTTATACAGACCGTTCTATTAGTTAGGGCTGCAGGTGAGGCTCAGCACCCAGAAACACAAATACATCATTTCCCTCATTATTTTTAACAATGAGGGAAATGTGATTTGGGAGTTTCAAAATGATCTCTCATTTTTGATGAAATGCAGCAATACTTGAAAAAGATGGAAAGTGAGAGGGAGATGACTTACAGCTTTGTGATTAGGGCACTCACCTACCCTTAATTCAGGTTGAGTCTTCTGCTGTGTTAGAAATATTTGAAACTGGCATGCAAGAAGTATTCAGGTTATCATGCTCCAGTGAAAGCTGGTGGTTTACAACCACAACAATGTAACAAGGTTAAAAGTCCTTCAAGGCAGGCCAAATGTGCTACCCAAAACACTCTACTCGGGATGTTGGCCATGGATCAGTAAAAAGAGGGACTATTATCCCATGTTCTCCATGGCCTGTTCTGGCATGGTTTTTTTTTGGTTTTGTGTTGAAACCCAGGGTCTTGAAATTGATCATAATACACAGAACTTTTTCAAGTAACCAGAAAGGATTACAACAGAATAAATAACAAGGCTTTTATTTTTTTAACTTACCTATGTATCTCCTGGCCAGAACTGTAACTAAGTTTCTCCACTGTACTACATGTACTTTATCTTCAAAATCTAAAAAATATCCTGATGGATTCCCCATCAATTCAAATCCTAAAAAAGACATAAGAAATTGGTTTCCTTTTTTTGTGAATGCTATCACATTTTGATTAATGAAGGGGTCATCACATCACCTGAAACGAACTTGTTAATGAAGAAGCATCATTAAATAGGCTCTCTTTCCTGTTTTCACATGTTCCCACCAGAAATATTTCAGATTTGATGTTGGTTACTTGTTACTTGTCAGTGACTATAGTAATCAAAAATAGTAATCACCAACATAAATGCAAGGTTCAGAGGAAACTTAAAACAGTGGATGTTTGCATAAATTTACGGGAAGTTATACCTTGAGTTATCTGCTCCTCTGGCCCTTTTAGGTATATGTCAATGAGTGCAAAGTCTTCTCCCCTTCAAGAGATCTCATTTACAAGTCCATCCATCTGAAACTACCTTCAAACGCAGTGTAAAACCATGTGTGTTGTTTTAATTTCTATAATATCATTTTGCTCACACATTTTCAGGGACATGATGTAAAAGCAAGTAGGTAAATAATGAATTTTTATCAAAACCAGCTTTGGAAAAGCTCTCTAAGAATATTATAATAATTGTACAGTATGGGCAAACAGATATACTAAACTGTGGAGGCAGGCAGCTGCCCTTACCTGGAATCAGCTTATTTTCCCACAGGAGATCCATAAGGTTATCCAAGGCAGTAAAATTGTAGTTAAGCTTGCCATTCAACACTCTGAAGAACAAAGATAATAAAAATTACAAATGCAAATATTATAGCAAAGATAGGACTTGATTAGTAGATAATGAGTCAGATGGCTTCCTTCTCAAAATTTACATGTGACTTGAGTTCTTAGAATTGTACACAAATTTCCTTCCTCTAAAGTAACAAGTGTTCACCATAAGCAAGTCATGTCTCTTGACCAATCCATGCCCTTTTCCTACTTCAGCAGCTATAGAAGCAATATAATGGATTTGCTTGCTGAATTCTGGTTTTTTTAACAGAATATTAAGATTTCTAACTCTTTGCTGATGTAAAATTTACATAGATTTTCTTTTTTTGGTTAAGCTGTTTTTTCAGTTTCCATTGGATTACCCACTGCTAGGCCAGCTCTTTCCACATTGCCCCATATGTGGTCTTTCTCAAATGTACTCCTAATTTGTAATATGTAATATAGATTTCTTAGTAGCACTTCTTATGGATTTAGGTCCAACTGAAAAATAACTCTGTATCTTTCAAAGAATGCTGGATTTATGCACACGATGTCTGTAATTTTTACTTCATTGTAAGCATTTGTTTAGTATTTCTCCTGTACTCCCAGGACGTCAGGCTGCAAATCTTTTATCCAGCTTTGAATAAATACATTCAAAGACTTAGCAGCCCTACGATGCATCCCTTTGTGTCAGTGAATCTTCCAGGAACACAGGTGCCAAATTTTGGACAGGCACATGCATGGGAACACCGGAATTCTTTTACCCAGGAGATGAAAAATGGCATTTGCAATTTATATGTGATATACTAGAAGATTTACTTTAAATTGCTGAAAGGCTTTTCTTGCCTGGTAAACAGTAGAAACAAATAGAAAGTACTGTGTGGGTCAGTTTCCCATAACTTCTGAACTTATGGCCTGATTTAACTGAAATCTGAAAGGGCTGGAGAATTTTTGCCAGTATGAAGTGCCAAACAGGAATTAACAATGAACTTCTGTTGAGAATATTCTGTTAGTGTGACTTACTGCTCTTTGGCCCAAGCAACAGCCTTGGCCTGGTGGCCAAATTCTGGCCTCAGTATGACCTGAGCAAAAGGCTTTTTAAGCACCTTTGATGTAAGTCCAGCCACGGTCACACAGCAGTGCTGAGTGGAGTCTTGGCAATCCCTCTCAAAGCTGATTTCTCCAGCCATGCCAGGGCACTACAACTAATTTTTCTGGTACAGTGCAGCCTGACCACTTCTCCTGAAGTCTTGCCTGCTCTTTCCTAGGCACTTTGCCTTTGCTTGGATGGAAAGCTGTACAAGTGAACTACTGATAGAATTCCCTCAGTATGATCGAAGAGGGAGAGACAATCACAGTTCTTGCAACTGATCAGTGTTAGCACAGCATGACAAGCACATCAGATTTTATGTGAGAACGGAGCCATCAACAGAGCTCTTAAGTCAGTGCTGGACTCTGTGCTGAGTCACAACTTGCTTCTTTCTGTGCCTCCCCAGGCACTTCTGAGCCTCTTTGATGGAGGCTCTTCCTCTGTGCTTTCTTGTCAAGAAAAGGTTTTAGTGAAGAAACTGTAATAGCAGTTCCAAATTCTCAGAGAATTAAGAAGGGCTGTCCAGTGAATAAATAAGGGAACTGTGGAATCTGAAGAAGACAAATCTCTGACCAGGGTCTAGAAGAGGAAGGCAAGGCAGGCAAAATAAGTGTAACATAGGCCATATCCACTGTGCCAGCTCCACATGTTATGTAACGAAGCACACACTCTTAGCCCCAGCCTGGGCATCTTTTTTTACCAAAAATTTGAAGCACGCTTTTTATTTTTAAAGTATATCCTACTACCATGACAGAAATTGTCATGTATGCATACACTGATGGGCTTAAGAGTTCCTGCCCAAGTCAAATCATGCAGCTGTAAAATAAGCAAATAGCAGAAAGAAATGTATTTCCTTTAGTATACTTTAAAGTATTTTAAAAGTCACTGTTGAACTAAAGAACGGCCATTTGGAACCAGGTTTTTTCTGCTTAGACAAAAGTTTTTTTCAAAGAAAGTGCTATTCCAAAGTTCAAAGACAAGTTTTGGGTTTTTTTGCAAAAACTAGTTCTGCTCCCTCAGATCCATTAACTATTTCCAGTTGTACCCTGTGTTCTATTGAAATATTTGCTTACATGCACACTTACAGTCAGTGTGTGTAAGAATGATTAACTACACTGTCTTGTAAAAAGTTAATAATGCCATATAGATAAAAGCAAAGGAACTAGGGTCTTCCTGAATTCAGTCTGAGGTCTACCCAGTATGATGTGAAAGTACATGCATAAATAAAATCTTCTACTTGATGCCTGTACACTTAAGGTCCCAGCACATTTATATTTTTCCTACTGCAGCAATTAAGTAACACATTTAAAACAGTATGCCACTGCCAGCTATGACTGAGTGACGGTCCATGAGATCTTGTGTTATGCGTGTAGGTGTGGAGGTACTTCTTATGTTCTTTGGCTGATCTGTCACTTTATAAGAATCTCTTCTTCCTTCCAAGTGGACCAAACAATATGCTCCCATTAATATAATGATTACTTGACTGAAAGGATTGACACTTCCTCAGATTTTGATCTTATCCTTACCCCATACTAAATTTCTTGTGTGGGATTGATGCATTTTTTTACAGCATATACAGTACTGCTAGAATTTGGGTTGCATGGTTGCCTGCCATGTAGTGACTGGAAGCCATGCTGACTGTTGCACTTGAGGCACAGAAACTGGTACTATTTACAAACATTCTGCATGGAGAAGATTGGCTTAACTGCCAGGCCCTTGCCAGGAGTGCTCTAAGACAATTTTAGGACACTGAAGACCGGATCGAAACTGTTAAATCCATGGCCCAGGATAAATCCACATGACTTTGCCAAAGTTGTTCAAAACATCTTTCTACATCTAACCTGTTGGTGCAACATCCTGTACCTATGACTGGGCTCTTGGTTGCAAGCTCACAGAATTTTACAGTCATTTTTTTGCCTGCTCCTCTTCCAATCTTTCTGTCATGGCTTCTAGACACCACTGCCTTCATTTATAAACACCCAGAAGGTTATGTGCTCATCATTTCATTTGAGTGCTTGCAAGACTGGGATTGTTCATTGTTTGCTGTTGGGTATTTCAGATGCCAGACAGCAATCGCTGTCCTGTCTGTGCCCAGCTTTCAACTGTTCCTCAGCTGGGATTTTTCTGGGAGACTTGCCAGATAGACCTTCTTCGTCTTCAGTCATTATAAACTACACTAAAGCACATTTACCAGCATCCTGGCACCAAGGTCCAGAGAAGCACTAGGCTTGAGGCTGCTATACTCCAAAAGCTGTTGCCTGCTGGTGAGGTATCTTTTCAGTCTATGTCATGGTCTCAGTTCCAGACCCATGTGCTGCCTCTTGGGAGCAACAATCATGCTGTGAGTATGAAGAGCAGTGATGAGTACAGAGGGGTGTCTGCTGACTGCCACAAAATCTGGTTGCTCCCTTCCTTGAAAAGGCTTGCTTTGTGAGTAATCCTTTGCTCAAAGTTTACAGGCCCATCTTAATGGCTTTCCACTGCCTCCTATAACTGAAGTAAAGTATGGAGGGAAATTCTTTTCAGGTGCATAGGCAGCACTAGACAGCGTGCCAAAGTGTTGTAAGATACTCATGTTGTGCTTCTTATCCATACCACCTTCAGCCTACTCCCATTCACAAACTTAATCTCAGGAGGGCAGAGGTAAGATAGCCTTAGCTGTCAACACCTTGCATCACAGCCAGATCTGCTCCAGTTAGCACAGCTGCAGATACCACTACTCAGCCTGCAGCAACTGCTTCCCTCCCATGCCCAGCATCTGTTGCTTCTCTTCTGCCCTGAGTTGATCTTGTCCAGGAATATAGTTGCATGTCCTGGAAAACAAGTGCACACACAGGCATTGGACCAAATATCTATCTACAGAAAAGAGAGAACAAAAACCATAGGCAGAGGGTGTTTCCTTTCCAGGTGATCTTCAGTCAAGTACTGAATCACTGATAACACACCAAGCTAACTTTATCAGACTTTATTGTAATGTACTGAACTAAATCTCCTGGAAGTCTTGTGGCTGACCCCTGTCACAGCCCATTTAGGAACTCAAATGTACCATGTAGGGTAAACATCAACAGAGATCCTATGTTGAAGAGAGCCTAGAATTAAGATGATTGGGAAATACCAATATACTGGAATAGTACTCATCCTCACCCTGACATTCTCACTCAGCTGGTGTGGTCTCCCTTTTGTATTTCTGGTGAACACAGCTATCATGCACACCAAAAGCTGACATAATCTGGATTGCTCTCATCAGTATTTGAGAACAGCCTCTCTTCCAGTAGATTGGCCATAGTGGCTGGCTAACACCATTCCCATGGCAGCAGAGCCTGCTTACATCCTCACTGGGAGCTTCTGCTTGGAAAGACTGCCCACCAAGCTGCAAATGTAGCCAAGAAGCAGGGACAAAAAACTGGCACAAGGTGTTAGCAGAGGAGAAGTGCAACTCACACCTGTGAAATTTTTCAGCAGGCTATTGGCCAACCTCACATTTGGAAAGCAGACTCCATGAGGGAGCCACCTAAAAAAGACCCTTCTCCATTGCAGGTTTTCTGTGTTACAATCCTAGAGAAGCAACAGTGCAGTCCAAGACACTACCCTGCTATAGCAGTATCTAGTATCCCTGCTGAGATAATTCTCATATTGCATACCACTATTCATTTGATAAAGATGCTTAGCCATGTGCCAGACCATCTTCGCCCGCCCTTGTAAGGCGGTTCCTGCAATCATACACTCTCTTGTCCATGGTGTCCAGGTCCTGGATGTGGACCAATGGTAACACTGTCACCGCTGTACTTGATGAGTATAAATATGCATAATAATTGAATTCACCCACTCAAGACTAGATGAAGTGAAAACAGTTCTTGAAGTAAGTGACTATCAAGAGCATCTGCAGGTACAGTGTCCCAAGGAATTGTTTACCACCTTTCTAGAATGCATGATGCCATTTTAGGGATCATAAAGCTCCAGAAAACACACAAGTGTCCATGTACCCTGGAAAGGAGTTTAGTGTCCAAAGTCAAGGTCTTCACTGAAAACAAATAACAATAAGCTTGCAAATGTTCCCACAGTAACTGTTCAGGGAACAAACAATAATCTATGCTTTCAAATTCTTGCTGCTACAAGGTCCTCCAGAAGGAATGGTCTTCAGAAGTACCTGTCTTGTTCTTTAGCCAGAACAGGCTGTTAAATGTTAAATGTAAGCTTAGAGCAGAGAATCTACAAGATGAAGGTCAAAAGCTCTGGACAGAAAATGTCATCAAGTTTATTTTTTCCAGAAGGGAGACTTGTTGCCCTCCAAGTGCCTCTTACAACACAAAAGGATCACGCCTCTTTGCTTTTCTAATTACTTTTGCAGGTATGACGAATGAAAAGAGGCCAGTTTAAAGTTCAGGTTTTTACAAAGACCTTGTTTGCTCCAAACCCACCAATTAAAAAACCTCTGGACCTTAAAAGCAGATCCTAAGGGACTGTGAGCACTATTGAAATGATACCTCAGAGCATACGAAGGGCAGAAAAGCCCTCATTAGCATTCACCTTTCCAGAGGCTGAATTCTCAGCAGTTCTCTCCAGGTCTCTTCAGTGTCAACCAAAAACCCTACTAATCTGGTACTTCAGGTTTAAGTACAAGATCATTAATAAGTAACTGAGAAATTGGCAGGTTCCTGGGTTATTAATAAACAACACTTGCCCCTCCTGAACTGAGTGGAAGCTAGCAATACAGTACTCATTCACACTAGAGCTGCTTCTGCCATGTTCTTGCTCCACTCGCTCTTGCTTCCTATGATCATTGCAGGTAAAGTAAACTGGCTCCTGTTCATGAAATCCCCATATTCCAAAATAACCATGGTAACTTGAGATTTTTCAGGCTGACGAACACTGATTCTTCCTCCCTGGCGGTCCCCAAGCAAAACACAGCCTGTGCTTTTCACACCTGGTTTGCAGACCAAAAACCCTAATTCAGAGGCTTTTTCAAAGGCCAAAGACTACCTCACCCACACTAAATAACTCGTATATTTTATCATTTCTGTGTCTATTTATTAGCATTAATATTTTCTGCAATTGCTTCTCAGCTCTATCATTTGTGCAAGCAGGGTTTGAAAATCTGCTTGCTTTACAATTATGGCACAGCTTCTGCACAGAAGCACAGCGCTGAAGACTTCAGTCTGTGCTGGCCCACACTTCGCATAATTCACTCACCCTATAGCAGGAATGAGTCAGCCCAGCAGTAATGCGAGGATGCACTACAAAACCACAGAGCCAGGCAGCATCCAGCCTTTGCTGATGTCACAGCTTGTCACAGTTAATCCATCCACACAACCAACCAGCGTGGTACATGCGCAAAAAGAAGGATGGGTATGAATCTCTGTGACTTAGGAATAAACTGCTTCAAAAATGAAGAATACATCAGCTGTTATTTACTGGAAATCACTGCCTCTTCTACCAGCCAAGAGGCTGTGCATTCAGCTGAATCTTTTTACTTTTTTAAAAACATAAAAATAGAATTGACTTTTATTTATACAGCATCTTAATACGCTTCTTTGCTCTTTGAAATCAGCATTATTTGAGCTTCACCCTGCAAAGCAACTCACAAAATCCTTGCTGTGATCTGGCTGAAATTCACAGACACAGAAGTGCAAGCAAACAATGGATGTTTTCAAGCCGATGCTAATCACGGCCTATGATTTTCCATTTCTTACTCAGCCTGCTTTTGTGAGCATAGTCTCAGTCCTTCTTTCAGCAATGAGCGTGCTGTGTGTGGGGGGAAGAGAGAGGCAGACAAAGCACCAACAGCTTCCTGTGTCGAGGTGAGTTAACCTCGGAAAATATTGTTAGACTGTTGCATCTCGTCTCCCCCCCACGCCCCTCTTCCCCTTTAAAACAAATTCCAGATGTAAAAGGGGAAACAGGCTGTAAAAGCAATTTAGGCAAAGGCATATGCTATTTTAGTATCTGACCTCTCTAGACATAGCCAATCCTCCGAAGCATGGATAATTCAGTGTTGTGAGACTCTGTGATCTCTTGTTGAGGTTTGTCATGTTCACATTCATTTGCAAAGGGAACAATTAAATAATAAGGTGAAACAGCAGAAAATGCTTTTCAGCTGATTCTTCACTGCAAATTTAAAGGCTTTGCAAGTGACTGAAAGATAGGTTCAGTCACTGTATGTCAGCTGGACTGCTAGAGGACACCTTTCTGATTGAGTTTGATGTATGAAACTGATGTCCTTCTGTGTAACTCTTAGCTACAAGTAAAATGTTCATTGTGGTTTGATACTGCCCTTGATGATGGAACTCCAAATAATGCCACCTATAAGCAAAAGTTTTGAAATGAGGGGACAGGGAGACTAAATCAATAATTAAGATTAAAGATGCACAAGGAAGAGAAAATGTGACCAAATGCTAAAACTAGCTTACTTCAAGCACATAACGCCTCTTGGCACTGCCTGAGAAAGCTGTCACTGAACTTTTCTTTCCAAGCAGTGACAGAACAGTTCTCTGCATGCATCCAGCATTCTAATTCAAGCACACACAATACTGCACCTTCTGTAATGAGCCTCCTTGGTACATATTTGGACTTGGACTTCCTGTTTTCATTTCACGGTTCTGTTATTATCACTGCTTCATGTTCCATATTTTTATTTGCTGTTTATGCTCCATCTATTCTTTTGCCTACTAGCTGTACGAGGAAATACAGTCCAAAAGTATGTGAGTCCAGCTATATCACAGAACACAGCTTATTTGCTGTTGTGTAAATCATAATATTGAGAGAGAACAATTGCCCTCCCTGCTGCCAAATATGCAACAAGAACCAAATTCAGCAATGCTTTACTTAATGTGCTCTTGCAAGCACTTTGGTTGCTCATGCACATACTGTAACTGGACCTGAAATTCTGCATTAATGCACAATGTACTACTTTTACCAGGTACTTTGACTTTTTCCATCTCATGTTCTCAAAACTTGTTTCCACTTGTCAAGATGTGTACTGAGGAGCATGTAATGGATGCACCAACAAACAGCCTAAGAAAACAAAAACATGGAGCTAAATACTGAAAAGTGTGAAGGTTTGCAGCTACATTTCTCAGCTGATGTACTTATATCTAAAATACAAACAGCACATGGTGTCTGGTGAAGTCCAGCAGCTGCTGGATCTATTTGCACATCAGATGTAGTTTCAGGTGTGTCTTTATCAATCCTTGATTCCCCACAAGCAACTTTATGTCTAACTTGACTGTGTCTCTTATTTGCAAAATGATACTGAGTTTATTTTCTAATTTACTAGTGTTTAATAACTTCTGATGGTGAAAAGGCACAATGAATATGTCACCCATGTCTTGCTGTTAATCCTGAAGATTTTTTGTGATGAGTGGTTTCTGAGTACTTCAGAACTGACAAATGACCACTATAAGCCAATCTGGAAAGACCAGCTTTTTAAATGGCATGCCAGTGTCGGGTATTCAATTTCCTGAATATAAAACATAATAAAACCTCTTACAATTAAGGAGGTAAAACTAGTCAGTTGCATTTATAGATAGTTTTCTATGAGAAGCAAACCTACAAGCCTCCACAAACTGAGATCTGATAATTCTATTTTGAACCTGGGTTTGACATTACAATTTAGACTAATGATGTATTATTAAATATAGTAGTGATAGGTCTTCCATCCATGGTCTTCATGTTCATTCATTTTTTCCTTTTTCATTCTTTTTTCTTAATTCTTCCCCCATCCTAAAAAACTTACATTAAGAAGAAGAATATCTCCCCTTTCAATACAAAGATGCATTACATTCTGTGTTTATGAAACACGAAAATTTACTTCCAAATGTAGTAAGAAATGATCTATTTTCTTTGCCCCCAGAAATGGGTTTTCAATATCCAGTTAAGATTACACAAACTTTCAAGGAACGGGTGAACAACCTTCAGAATTCCAGCAAGACTATCCTTGCCACATTAAATTTGCCTCTAAGATATATAAATATCAGTAGTAATATTTATTTTCACCAATAAGCAGTCTTTGGTTCTACAGTTCTGGGGATGAAACAACAGGCAGTTTTCTCTACAAGGCAGGAAAGCTCAGACATTTTACACTCAATGTCAGCTGATGTATGTAAATTCTTCCAATATATAAGATTTATCAGCTAGACCCCTTTCATGTTTTACTTTAATAAAAATCCTTTTTCAAAGGACAAATCTCAATTAGTGACCATGGAAAACTAAACACTAAGTGTAAGGACAGTTCCACATACCTCCTGCCCTAATCTCATTTAACACATTAAGAGTATTTTTTTATCAAATTGAAGTAAGTATACAAAACTCCTGAAGCTGTTTAAAAGCTATGTCAGGACTGCAATTATATTTGAACTCCACACAGTGCAACCAGTTCTATTAAAGCAGAATAGCAGAGATGAGTAAGAAGTCAGAGATTACTAGGTAATGTAATGATTTAAAGTTTATCTTTTACCTGTGATTACACTCTACAGGACAAAGATTTTTCCAGTGCTACTGCTTATTTATATTATCTCACTGTAAACATTATTAGAGTGATACCCAATTGGAAGGGCCCACACTATATCATGACACAATTCCTTATCTATTCTTACAGAAAGCTGTGCTCCTGAGGTACTGTGCTACTGGGTGCTGATCCAAAAACTATCGTGGAACTACTGCAGCTACTTTGTGCCTTTGGTAAGTACTAATCCATTGGTTCTGTGTTTGTAGTGGGAAATAGAAAGGGGTTTGCATGCTGAGTGACAGCCTTCCTCAGTTTTGAGTATACAAATCTGCACTGAATCTTGTAGATCTGAGTTTCTCCTACAACAGGAACTACAGATTTTTTCATTTAAAAAAAATCAGCAACATGACTCTCCGCATGCATACAGACATAATTTTCAGCTGCACTGGACACTTGCCACAGCTAGAGAAGGAATGTGGGGTGCAGTGCAGTGGATTGGAAGGGAGTGGATGTTTACTTCCAGTGCACCCATATTTCCAATTAAATTGCAACCAAATGTGTGCTTTTTAGGCACATCACCTGGTCAGTATGATAGAAAGGTAAATTACAGAGTAATTGAGGCTTGAGGGCATTTTAAACAATGCAGGCATTAGGCTTAAGAGTTTTTTTAATTCACTGAATTTGTGAACTTCAAACACATGCATAGAAGGAAGAACATGGCTATTACATTTGGACTATGTACTTCTGAAGATTTGATATTACTGACTGTGGCCCAGTAAACATTTTTAACTATGATTCTGTGATTCTAAGATTAACCATCCCTACGCAACTAATTTAGCACTACTTTTTTTAAGTACATAATTAGGTTACCAGATATGAATTGTACATAGCAATGCCATGAATTTTTCTGAAATCATCTGAAATCCTCAAGTAAATGTGTCAACCAAGTCAAATATATTTTATGTCTTTAAAGCATTTATTTCATAAATACCTCTGTTTGATTCTGCTTTTAACCTTTTAAAGTTTTTAAACGAGTTGAGTGTCCACCTGTTCATATAGATAAATCTTCTGTAAAATCAGAATTACTGGTCAATGATCATCATTCTTTCCTACCATAGTTACTATTCTTAGAGACAGGTGTTTCATTGTAGTACCTCTTTTGTTTATTTTGGCCAGTTACCACTGTTTCACAACTCAGCAGCTGGCAAGGAAAGACAGCACTTTTAGAACTGAGTACTTTTTGTTAGTGTCAGTGGAACTCAAACAGGATGCCAGGACCTGCCCACTCAGAATTATTGCTGGACTGAAGCCTTGATGAACTCTCATCTCCATAATCCATTGATGAACCTCTGCTGTCAGTATTTTTGTAGGTTAAGTAAAACTCTTTCATCATAAAACACAGTTTTGTCAAAATTATATAGAATTTTCAAAATTCCTAGAGACAAAATGAGAGACTGCTTCATTTTGTCACTTTTTTCCCACTTGGAACTGTCCTGTCCAGAGACATTTAGCCTTGCTTGTACTGTGCTGTACCTAAAAAATGTTCAAAATAATTATTTTAAGTTTCTTTCTTTAGATTTCAAAAAGCATTATTTTTAGGCTAGCTTGAGGCAAAACAAAGTTACAACCATATATGGAAAGGGTGAAGTGATAACGATACAATTATATCGTCCTTTCTCTTACCAGCCTGATATTGGGGAAAGTGCTGTTGGAGAGAAATGCAGAGAGGTCTTTGTCAAGTTGGGCAAACCCCAATTAATCTGCAAATTCCAAGACTGCAAATACCAGAACTCACAGAGTTTCCAAATATTGAACACATTGTGAAGGAGAACAGAGTGGGCAAGCTTACTTCAGTACTGAAGCAGATGGCACGCGCATTTTAGGCGGTCGCTAGACAAGATAACTCTTGTTTCTAAGAATTAGATAGTAAAATGGATGAAATGATGAATTTGAGAGACTTGAATTTAAGTCACTTTATTTTTAATGAAGCAATACTGCAAGGCTAAAATTAAATTGACAGGAGCAGTGAAATCTTCTGTTCTGTAGAGCACAAGACCAAAGAAACACACCATCTTTCTGACCAGTGCGGAAAGCAGGTAAGGCGTCCCCTTTTTTTCTAAGAGCTACTTTAGCAAAGGGAAAGGGATATGAGTGGTTGACAAGGCTTTCCATACTAAAGAAGCAAGAAACAGGATTTTAGTAAGATTGAAATTACCCTCTTTAGATTTCGGGGTTAGAACATCGCAACTACTAACACCAAGTCTAAGTTCCTGGTAACAGCCCGTAGTTTTAAGAATCCATGACCAGTTTAACAATACAGAAGTGAGATGCGAGATACTTCCCTTTCTATTCCTCCCAAGTTTTGGCTTTTCATGTATGTAATTTTTATGTTTCCTTCTTACTTCTAAAGACCAGCAAACAACTTTTTGCACTGGGATAAAAGACATTGCTGGAACCTGGCCCTCTCTAGTCGTGGTTGTGAACTGCACCCCACTGCAGCTCTGCAAGCCAGCAACATAATCTTTTTGTGGCCTTGCAACTTCCATCTCAGATTCTTACTGCATGCCTGCTCATGCTCTTTCTTGGCTGAGAAACACACACATCTCCTCATCCCTTAGCTTGTAGGCCACATGAATATAGTTCCTGCAAGTCATTGCCTTGTGCCCAACCTGTTAATCTTCACTGCTTAGTATCCATTAAACATTACCTATCACCTTTGTCAAGAGGAGGAGATGGATGTTTATTTGTCATTTGGATAGGTCTGCACTTACACAAAGATCTAAGATAACTGAGAGGGAACTTGGTCATTTATATACTTCAAAAGAATGAAGCAGACTTTCAACAGAAAAGTCTATCTTTGTCCTGCTGATCTGCCTACGTTTTACAGTCTTTGGTTTACACAGAAGCAACAAATCTTGTGATCTGAATGTGCTGACTTGTAGGAACAGAACTCTGACCTCCAGCCATCCCATCTTATGCATGGAGCAGAACAGTACTTATTCCAGCCTGCAAAGTGCACAAATCTCAAGCAAGATGGAAATTATATTCATACACCTTGAAGATGTAAAATCAAAAGCTAGTGCCACATGAGGATGCATAAACCAGATCAAATCTCAGATGGAAAGTAGCTTCAAAGGTCAGAGATGTGCTAGCCTGAACTCAGCACAATTTTTGGATCAGTGCTAGTTAATTAATAATCTTATGCATTATTTAAACTCAAATCCTCAACTAGAGCTACATATACATCCAGCTTTACAAAGTGATACAAGTGACAACACACTACCAAACAGCAAGCTCAAGATTCCATAACTATCCATTCTTACCTTGAGGAATATTTAGCTAATAATTATCCTTTATGCAAATAGAGCAATGTCTGGCTGAAGATTTTCATTCATTTCAACGTGCAAAAACAGAGCTGGTACATTCCTGTCAAAAAGGTATCCAGGTAAGAGATTTGTCTCCCTTCCTGTGGCTCTGAATTCAGGTTAATTTGTTCTTTGTCTGTTTTCAAAAGTGCCTCTTTTCACTTACTTTGCACATGCTGTTGTTTTTTGGTTTCTCGTTATCTTGTTATTCATAAATATTGCTTATAAGGTAGACACTGGGCAAAAGTCTGTAAAGCATGTAGGCAGCTATGAATGGTACAGCAATTATCTTTCCTGCAACCCTCATCCAAGAGGTCAACCATTTGGCTAGTTTTTAATTCTCTTTTTAAAAACTGCATATACTTAGGCTTATCTGTCTCTCAAAGTACTACATTGATATTGAAGCTGAGCATTTTCTAAGTGCTTAAGTACGAAAGAGTGTTTCCAAAATACTGTCCTTATTTCATGTAGTAAACACAGGATGCCACAGAAGACAACAGAAAAAAACGTGAGAATGGACTATCCATTTGGTTTTCTCTATGACAGCTTAGTATGGCTAAATAATGTCCAGCAAATCCACAGGGCAGAAAGCAGAGGTCAGTATTTAACTTTGTCAATGATGACCAGGGTCTTGAAAAGCTATCTTGAAAGACTTTTTTTTTTAATAACAGACTTTCACTTTGAAACAGATACTTTTCCAAAAGCAAGAAATCTGATTTTTAGGAATGTTTTTTGACTCCACAGGAAAAGCCTTTTTAGTGGTCATGTCCTAGGACTCTCCAGAAGAATAATGCTGTCTTGCCTTCAAGTGCATGTCAATAGTTAGAACAGCATGTTCTGGAATCCCTGAACAAAACCCATCTCTGGAGAACGAGTGAAACTACTTGATCATTCATTTGCATGTATGATCATTCTCAAAGACGATCTGATGGGCCAGCCTTAACAACAGGTG
Source organism: Monarcha castaneiventris obscurior (assembly GCA_026261815.1). NCBI lineage: Eukaryota > Metazoa > Chordata > Aves > Passeriformes > Monarchidae > Monarcha > Monarcha castaneiventris. Next base: position 335,857 of record JAMPIT010000227.1, read on the forward strand.
CTGGCTGACTGTGTGAGTTCCACTGCAGCCTGCTCATCAGCTCTGGGATTGTTACCTGCCAGTGGCTGTCACCTTACTTACTGGGATATGGAACTGAGAATCCTTGGGAAAACAAGATTTGAATCACAACTGCTGGTGACTGCAAGCATTTAAAAAAGAGCCTAACTTGCCTGGAAAATCCTAGACCAATTTGCAGTTGGGAATAAAAATTATGAATTGGAGATTTTATTAGAAATACACAAATCTAAAAGACTGCCAGAATAAATCTCTCCTTTCTATAGCAGTTTTAATTTGCAGAGGACTTGATCTGGCTTTCCCGACTTAGCAGAGATCACTAAGCTGGAATGCTGTTTCCTCTTTCACTTCTGAATTAGTGTTAAACTGAAACTCAACACAAAAATGCTTTGAAGCAACAATATTTTGCCCAAATATAGTGAAAAAAACTAACCAAGCCTATAAAGTTTCACATATTTTTCCTAAAAGGCATTGCCATGTTCTGTGCCTATGGTCAGACAGCTTGCTACGTCAGTGTATAAATAAATGGTTTTGGTTACTGGCACCTTGCCTAAGTCTGCTTCCAAGTACATCTTAGTTCTAAAGATGAAAATACAACAGCTAATGCAAAACAGAGAGAAACATTCATCTCACTTGTTTGTTTTAGCACTTGATCACTTCTAAAACATTTAGGTTATGTTGGCATATCTAAGCAACCCTGCAGAACAAAAGCAGATAAATAAATCAAAGCAGTAGGTGCTAAAGCAGTATTGTCTTATATTATATGCAGCTCAGGGGATTTATTTCAGACTAGTCAGTTCTCACAAACTAAATGTACTCCCCACATCTGTTCAAATATCTCCAGAGCACCAATTGCTGGCTTAGGTTTTTATGCCACCATAAAGGGTCAGAGTGCACTGGGGCATAGTTTCTAGGTACCTTCCTCTGAAAAAAATCCGGTTTTCAAGAATAACACACCTCTGTACATAAAATCTATGCACCATGAGGCTGAACAAGGAGATTTTTCAAATTTGTGTCATTGCTCAAAAACAGAACAGGAACACAGTCGTAGCCATTAGAGCCAAGAAAGGTTTCTACGAGACAGAAAAGGTTTCTGATATGGAAGATGAGCAACATGAACAGTTTAACTCAACACCCATGTTTCCATTCAAGTGTAACTAGACTGATGTCTCTCACGTTTTTCTGTGAGTTATGCAACAACAAATGCAAAACCCACCCTAACCACATTAGTTTTTCATAGTTCAAACATGGAGAAAACAGCAAACATCACTTGGCTCAAAGTCTTTAAATGGCTGTATCCTAACTTATACTTGAAGTCAGTATTTCAGCAAGTGAGCCATTATAGTATAGAGTTGTGACACTGTCTGACTTCTGTTCTAAACAAAGCATTTAAAATATATCCTTACCACAGAGAGACAGGCTCACCCTCACTACTCCCTCCTGGGCTTTCTAGAGATACAGCTTCAGATTTTTTGGTGGACAACCAGGATGGGGAGGCAAAATGATGCAAAAAAAAAAAAATTTGGGGGGTTGTGCTGTTTCACAAAGAACAACTCATCCATTCAGAATGGTTATACATGCAGCAGCAGAAACTGCCTGCCAAAGAATCCACAGAGAAATCCCACATTAACATATTGTAATGAACGTTTCTGACCCTGCAGAAAGATTTTGTCAGGCCACATGCATGATGAAAAGACAGGAAGAAAGGTGGGACTAAGGCCAGTTGGAAAGTCAGCAGCTTGTTTGGCTCGAATGCTTCTTTCCCTTGTTTCTTTTTTTCACAAAATAATCTGAGTCAATGTATTTAACCTGAAAGAATGAGTTGTTCAGACAAGGTTCTGCTCAATTGTTCTTGCTCATATGGTCAAGGGAACTTGCAAAAACTTCACTGTGAAGAGTCCAAACATAAAAGTACAATTAAAAATAACCAAGACTACTTTCTGTTGTAATTAATTGAATGTTAAACATATACACGACTGTGCACACAAGTAAACTTTCACTTGTTTTAGACAGTTCTTCCGATACCAAAGTCAAATGCAATGAACTAACATGTTTTATGCTGTGCGCTGTACAGCCCTGCTAAGAACAGCTCTTTCAGCAAATGATGACTTGAATAAAATGCAAATATTATGTACTGTGGAGCTCTGGAGGAAGAAAGGGACAGTGAAATAGTGGTTTTCCATTTGTTAGTATGGCCTAAGCTGAAAATGGGTCATTTGGTGAACCAGTAAAGGAATCCACTTACTGACAGCCCTCCTGCATATTGCTCAAGTATTAGCATTTTGGAAGGACAATGGTGTATGTCAGTGCCAGAATCAGAAGGCTGGAGTCTGCTCATGTGCACAGCAGCAGACAGATCTCCTCTCCACCATTCTGCCTCTGGAGATAGCAAGAACATTGGAAGCTCCAAGCTCTGCTAGTATACAAGCTGCACAAGTATACAGGGGATAGCACACATATGTCATAGAATCCCATTTCCTTCAGGTGAAGCAGTGAGTTAGCTGACAATTATTGGGTTACACAGCTGAAAAATGCATTGCTGATAACAATGTCCCTTCCCTTATTTGGTGTGGCTTTACAATATTCTAAAAGCAACAAGGAAATTTTAAATATTAACAGTTTCTGGATACCAATACAGGGTGAGAGCTGAGTGCATTGCAGCTGCCATGTTCATTTGGCATGGCATCTGAATGCATATTTAGCAGAATAAACAGTTACTTACAGGAAGGAAACCTTTATTTTCAGGGGAAAAAAAAATAATTGAAGAAAATTACTTCCTGTCAGCTTGAACACAGAAGATACCTACTTTACTGTACTACCTTTTTTTTGGGGGGGGTGGGGGAGGTAGAGGATTGGTTGTTTTTTACGAAAAGCTATTATTCTGATTATCGAGTAAGGCAGTATAGCTAATATATATACTACTAAACTATCATTCAAACACAAGATCTCTTAATAGATTTCCAAAGAAATTATGTTTCAATCATGTATTAAAAATCACTATTATCCATCAGGGAGTTGCACAAACAATACACACATCTGAATTGCAATGCGGGTTTTTTTGTAAATACCAAATTACTTCCCGGTAAATTTTATGAGATTAGAGAGAGGCAGACAGCAACTCTGCAATTAAATATATGAGCCTTGTGTACAGAAGCTGATGCAATCTTTTTTATGTAGCCTATAAAAAGCACTCACTGGATATTGAACTGCCCACCAGCTTTTAAGTACGTACAGCAAGGGCACAGTACTTATTTCCTGGCGGGCTGAATTCACTCAGCTGTAAGAAGTGAGTGGCATTTGAATAAGGACTTGCTGTCCTCATGCACAAGTCTCTCATTCTCCAAACTAATTTAGGTAAGACAGGAAGTATTGGGTTTTTGCCTTTTAAAAATGAGCGTCTTTATTACATTTGCTAGCATTCTGTATTTGGTAAACTTTATTCCTAAGCTCTCAAGTACTTCTCTTGGTGTTGCAACTTCATTGATCTTTTCTGGCATCTTTGCATTCTAACAAAGGCTAGATCCAACCTATTTCCTGTACAAGCAGATCTCGGCTAGCCTAACTATGCAGCACATTAGGGTCTAAAGTAAACTTAGCGTAGAAAAAAAATAAACACTGATCTTTCTAAATAATTACATTAAATTGTAATTAGGTGTTCCCTTATGATGGATATAAACCTTACTTACAAACACAAAGAAATGTATTCAATGGAAGCTAAGAATGGGTTTATGTAATTGGGATGGATAAAAATCTACTGATTTTGTAAAATACATTTAGACTACTATGCAGGTCCTTTTCAACCTGGACAATCAGTCCACACATTTCTAACAATAATCTCTACTGCGCCTTTTACGAATTTATAAATTACCTCTAACACCTAAACATCCTGCTTTCAATTGTGGTTAAACTTTGCACAGCCTTAGAAATCATGCTGTATCATTTATCTGTATGCTGTATCATAATATCTTGTTTAAGATATTGTTAAGAACTTGTTTAAGAGTTCTGCACTAGTTACAGATACGTATCTTCTTATTTTCAATCTGGGGGCAAAATGTAATTATTAAAATCTTGAAAACTACTTCTAAGCAGAATAAACAAAAGACTTTCTAATAAGCAACCCTCTATTTGGACTGCTCCAGATCAAAAGCTTACAGGCTATTGATAATCTATTTTTTTGGTTTTCAATTATGCTTCCAGTCAGACTCATAAACACTGCTTTTTCTAAACTTGGAATTCTACACCTTAACAGGCTGTTACCAAAAATTAACAAATCAAAATATTCTTCTTAACAACAAAGAAATACATGAAATTTACACAGAGAATGATGACTTCTATCACTAGTATCTAAACTGTGTATTAATTGTTAAAACCATTAAAATTTACCAACAGAATACTGTGCCAGTAAGTGTACTTCAAGTTTTGTTAAACTGATGGGTACAGAGCCTGTCTCTAAACACTGAAAGGGGAAAGAAACAGCTTTTACTTGTAAGTGAAGACAAGCTTTGACACTATTGCGATGTCACTCCTGGCACCAAACAGCTCTGATGCAGAGATCCTGGCTGTTAATGACACTGGGAGAGGCTGAGCCTAGTGATGGTCTGATTTCCTAGAAGTTCTGCACACTGTTGCACTAGTACATACTATCTTCACCTAGAACAGTATGAGTCACTCTTCCCACTACTCATACACGGGCATCCTCATGTGGAACTCTCTTCTTCCTTTCCACTGCTAACCAGAAGACAAGATTTGCCATTTGGTGTAGTCTGTTTGACATTTTCCACCTGTGTGTTCCTATTTTATTTTTTTAGCTATGTAAGTTAGGGCACTTGCATGTTTTGCCTCTTAGTCATGTTCCCACCTACCCCAAAACTACTTATGAATGCACTAAGCTAATTTCAATTTAATTTGACAACTGAGTAAAAATGCAGAGGTTGAGTTTGGTGAAAACAGTTGTGTCCATTGAGGCAAGAGACATCGAAAGCACCCCCATCAGGGTCATACAAATAATCCCAGACATCATGTATCAGAAAACAAGCAGAACCATAGGAAACACTGCTGTGTTTGTTTGGCTGTACACATAATTATTTTTTATATCTTGTTACTGGGAGAGCAAAGTTGGGTAACTATGGATCTAAAACTGAAAATACTAACACGTAGCACTCTTCTGACATGGTAACATCACGGTGCTTGGTCCTTATGTTGCCAGTGTGGTGGTATTTGTGAGTAGGTATTTATTACCAACAAGTTCATGTGATGTACCAGCTACAAAGAGTCCATCAGTGGTTTGTGTGCATATCTTTTGTGTAAGACTAAACTGCTGCTCTCCAGAAAACTCTGCTTTACAGGTCCTACCAGCAACATTTTTCTCCTCTGCATTGATGACAACTGCAGTGACAGATCATTATACCTCATGTGAGTTACAGATCAATGACTATGAGATGTGCTCACTATACAGAAACACTGTAACCTACCTCACTAGTGCATGTTTATTTCACACAATCAAATTCTGCCTCTGCTCACAAAGACCTTTATGATGGAACATTTGGAATAGATGATGGAAATCTTTGTCACACAAATAATTGACTAATTTAACCCCATTTTTCTTTAACAGAACAAACTGGATTCAATTAAAAGTACTCTTTAATGTCTGGAAGAAAGGGCAGATTTACTTCTTAGCCTTATGCATCACTGGAGCCCTGTGATAGTGCTCTTGTTGGGATGATGCTTCCTTAAAAGCAAACTCAGGTGACAAACTTAAGAGTGTTAAGTGACTGTGCTCAGAAAACCCTCCTGACTTGCAACCTAACAGAGGTTTTCTTCACTCCGCAGGAACACATAAATGAAGTAAACACTGGGAAAATGGAAAGACCACTTGAGGCTACCAGAATGGAAAACAACACCTCATCCTGCTTTCTCATGGAAAGAAAGCCTCACGCCAAGATTAACAGGAAAGAAGTTATCCTAGCTAAGCTGAGAAAGAGCTGCTCCTGCACACCACAGAAGCTGAAGAACTTTGTTATGGACTTCTTTCCTGTTTTACGATGGCTTCCCAAGTACCAGTGCAAAGAGTACATTTGGGGGGATGTTATGTCTGGGTTAGTGATTGGGATAATTTTGGTGCCTCAAGCAATTGCATACTCACTACTGGCAGGCCTGAAGCCCATTTACAGCCTTTACACATCATTCTTTGCCAACATCATCTATTTCTTAATGGGCACATCCCGTCACGTCTCAGTTGGCATTTTCAGCTTGATAAGCTTAATGGTGGGACAAGTTGTGGACCGAGAACTTCTCTTGGCTGGGTTTGACTTGAATGATGATGCCCCACCAGCCTTGGGTGATGGCTCTCTGCAGAATGACAGTCTGTCCAACACAACTGCCTTCAACCTTACCATTGCGGGGATAAATGCTGAGTGTGGGAAAGAGTGCTACGCTATTGGCATTGCTACAGCCTTGACATTTGTGGCTGGGGTGTATCAGGTAGGTGGTTGCTGACATCCAGAGGCAAGGTATGAAGTTCCTGAAGCTTTTTTGCATGACCTAAGCTTTGGCTTGGCTGTCTTTCAATGAGATACATCATCAGTTCATGTGAATGTACCTTGGACTGTTTTCTCCAGGAAGCCTAACTGTAGGCAACTCAGAGACAGCATGAGGCTGGCACTTTTCTTAGCTACTAGCAAATACAGGCAAAACAAGAGTCTTCTGAAAGACCACTGTTTTGATACTCTACTGCTTCTTGGCCTTGTTGCTTTCACGGGACAATGAGCCCCAATACAGATATAGGAAATTCCCAGGTAGCTGTGTACTTCAACAATGAAGAAATAACTCTCTTTCCCTAGATATATTAATAGAGGTGTAGACCTATTGATCTACTTCTACAGGCTCAGAACATGCAGCTCAGTGTTTTGCTAGGGGGTGCTATGTGCTACCAAACTGTCCAAAAGATAAAGAAAGGACAAGAGGAGAAATAGACTGACTAACCTACTTTTCAGACAATGGCTGTGCTGGACTCCTTGACACTTGTCAACATGCTCCCACCACAAAGATATCAAGAGAACACAGAAGGAAGCATCATGAACATACTTAACTATTAACACTGTCTCTGTGTGTGTGTGTGTGTGTGTAAACATACATATATACATACATACATACATACATACATATATGTATGAATTAAGAAAGAGCTGGCTATCTTCCTATTGTAGTAAGAAATTTCAGGTCACATTTATGAACAAAAAAATGCCCCCTTGTGAAGTTGTATCTTTCAAAACCTTCTAAGGAAGGAGAATCAACTAGTTAAGGACAGAATCCTGGAGTTTGTGAGCTGTTCTGCCACTTCTGATCCTTAGGCATGCCATAAAGGCTGTCTGTGCTCCATTTTCCCTCCTGTCCAGAGGGCTAAAATTAAAAGCTGTTTAAAATAACAGCTAAAGCAGGGATCTTATTTGCTGTCATTTAAGTTCTGTTTACAAAGAAAAGCCATATATTTTAACTTTATTCACTTTAGGACAGAAAAAAAAGAAAACTGACTTTGGTATAATAGAAGTATTTTGGACTCACTGCTCTTTCGCATGGGAAATAAAAATCAGGCAAGCCACTTCAGTGCAGCCACTTCAGACAAATATTTGACTGATCCTGTCTCAAACTCCTCATTCACCTCCTGGGTTTGCAGCATTCCACAACAGTAAAAGGAATCATACATTTTAAAAGCAGACTGGAACAATAAGGATAATTCCTGTTTCAAGATTGAAATAGTCAAACACTACTGGCCTCCAGCTAGCTCTCCCCCATCTGCACTTAATTATTTGCAGCAATGGTTACAGCTCATGGTTTTATTTCTTTCTCTTTTTCTGTTTCCTCAGGTTCTAATGGGGATCTTCCGTCTGGGTTTCGTATCTATGTACCTATCTGAGTCCGTACTAGATGGCTTTGCAACTGGTGCTTCCTTAACCATTTTAACAGCTCAAGTGAAGTATCTGATTGGAATAAAAATTCCACGTAGCCAAGGGCATGGGATGCTTGTTATTACCTGGATTAACATCTTCCGGAACATTTCTCAGGCTAACCTTTGTGATGTCATCACAAGTGCCATTTGTATTGTGGTGCTGGTCACTGCTAAGGAACTCGGAGATCGGTATAAGCATAAACTGAAATTTCCTCTTCCCACGGAGCTGGTAGTTATTGTTGTGGCAACATTGGTGTCACATTATGGTAAGTTAAATGAAGTGTATGCATCCAGTGTTTCTGGAGCTATTCCAACAGGATTTATCCCTCCAAAGGTACCAGAGTTGAACTTAATGCTCCGAGTTGCTGTCGATGCTTTGCCTCTTGCCATAGTCAGTTTTGTCTTCACTGTATCCCTTTCTGAAATGTTTGCAAAGAAATATGCTTACACCATCCGAGCCAATCAGGAAATGTTTGCTGTGGGGTTCTGCAACATCATTCCTTCTTTCTTCCACTCTTTTGCAACCAGTGCAGCTCTGGCAAAAACACTCGTCAAAACATCTACAGGCTGCCAGACTCAAATCTCTGGAGTAATCAGTGCAATGGTGGTTTTGCTGGTGCTGCTCTTCCTGGCACCTCTATTCTACTCCTTGCAGAAGTGTGTCCTGGCTTGTATTATCATTGTCAGCCTTCGGGGAGCCCTGAGGAAGTTCCGAGATGTGCCAGCACGATTCCACGTGAATAAGGTGGACACACTTGTTTGGGTAGTTACCATGTCTGCCTCTGCCTTGGTCAGCACAGAAATAGGGCTGTTGGTTGGCATTGTTTTCTCCATGTTATGCATCGTTGTTCGGACCCAGCGGCCACGGACAGCCCTACTTGGTCAGATCCAAGACACAAGCTTTTATGAGGATGACTTAGAATATGAAAATCTCTCTACTGTTCCAAAGGTCAAAATATTTCGTTTTGAGGCCCCACTTTACTATGCAAATAGAAACTACTTCCTAAAGTCTCTGTACAGATTGACCAATTTAGATCCTAACCTAGAAGCTGCCAGAAGGAAGAAATACGAGAAGAAGGAAAAGCAGCATCTGAAAAAGGGAAATCACAGAACTGCTAATGGACTGGGCATTGGAGAAACCACTTTGCAACTAGTTCCTAAACAAATTGATTTCCAAGCCCTTGTTGTAGATTGCTCTTCCATCTCATTTCTGGACACCACTGGAGTTAATACTTTAAAGGAAATCCTGAAAGACTACAAGAATTTAAACATTTCTGTTCTCCTGGCTTGCTGCAATCCCTCAGTGATAGACTCTCTGAAAAGAGGGGGTTACTTTGGAAGAGATTTTGGATGTATGCAGGAAATGCTGTTCTACAGTATACATAATGCTGTGCTGTTTGCAAAAGACCAAAAGCTTCCAGCAGATTGCTCAGTTTAACCCTGCATCTTCCCTGATGATTCACTACGAAGTGACAGATGGAGAGGGGCAGTTTGCAGCAAGTAAATTATTAGACACACTGTTGGCTGTGTAAAGCCATTCCCCTGTAAGAGCTGCACTTTATGTCATATGCCACATAGAGCAGCCACTGGAGAGACAGTCCAGGACAAGCATGGAATAGGTTAGACTACCATCTTCACTTTAAAATGCAGGCAAAGACAACTCGGGATTGACTTCTCCCTTGTACCATGATCATTTGTACCCAACATGGATATCAGAGGACTGTTGTGGTGGAAGGTCTGCCCAGTATCAGCTTGCTCTCCCAGTGATTTACTGGCTGGTTTGTCTTAAGAAGGCTAAGCCACTTCCATGAAAATGCAATCAATATGGCATTCTGGACACATAATGGTTTAAATTCTGGCTTGCAAGGCCCTGCCCCTTCCAAACATTCTAGGTGTACTCCTAAACAAGACCCCACTGTTGGCATACAAATAAAATGTATAAAATATATTGTTCCTCCTTGACCACACAGGCTTAACAGCATAACCTGCCACAGGAGAAGAAACTACAATCCATCACAGGTTCCTCTCAAAACAACCATTTCCAAAAACTGCTGGCTTTGGAGTTACAGGAGCCATCTGTTTTATTGGATCAAATCTGTCATGATTAGTTACTGAAGACTGTGATACCCCCAATTATGCTTGGAAGAAATATGACTCTGATGCACAATTTTGTAACTAGTAAGATGAAAAACAGGATTAAGAAAAAATTAATGGCTTTAACTGGCAGCTATCCAGCTAGTTGTACCATCCTGTAAAATAAGTTGCCTCTGGTGGGCAGATGCAACTCTAATTCAGGGACACAGAAGGACCATCAAACATAAAACCTCAGAGCTGTGATGCAGCACATCTTCCTACAAATGCCTGCCTGGGTTCAAAGAAAAACAGGAGAAAATAGGGTAGGGTGGGAAGGTAAACCTGTGAGTTTTCTTGAAGGGGATTGATGGATCAGTCAGAACTGCCTGGCTGGTCTTCTCTGATGCAATGCTAATGAAGTATTACAAGTAACATACATGGGTCAAGTTAACAGAGCAATGCTTTGTAACTTGTGTATCCCTCTATGCTGAAAAACTTTGATCACTGTACATACTACACACACTGTGGGGGTTTTGTTTGTTTTGTTTGGGGTTTTTGTCCTAGCGTATTAATCTCTGACTTGAGGTCTACTAGACCATGTTTTCTGGGGCTGGTTACTTTCTATAATAATTTGCATTAACTGCTGTTCATTATGCTTTATGTCATATGATACTCCCATCATCAGTTGTATTGTTGTATATGCATGTTCTCTCTTTACGAGTAAGAATAGACTTGGATTTTGATTGTAACACAATTAGTATTCAGTGTTCAGGCCCATGGCATGGGCAGAATATCCTGTTTCATACTCAAGTTTATAATTACCTGCACAAAAGGTAAGGCAGCTGTGCTCGCCGTCCCTCCTTTTTCATGTCAGGTTCACACAGCACCAAGCATGGAAGGAAATCCCATCACAGCTGTGCCTCTTACAATTAACAGACTCTAGAAACAGGTACCATATATGTAGAAGCCATTTCTTTGCTGTCCCATTTAAAAAAGTCAAGTCAACACATCATACGACTTGCTCATTTCAATTTTTTAGGTCACTGAATGAAAGAACAGTCAAACTGAGGTTCTCCAGGTGCCCCAGAGCCCATTTGTGTTTCAGAAACAAGTATTTTCTTAGCGGAACAGCAGTCCACTCCCAAAAGACAAAAAATATCTTCACAGGGACTACAACTAACACAGTATTAGGTTATTCAGTGCTGACATTTTCATGCACTCATTACAAAAGAAGCCTATCAGCTGCGCACTGTTAGTACTGCTAAAGCAGTAAAACCTGACAGAAAGACCTGACACGAGATTAAAGAGTTGACCATTAGCAGTATTTTCCTGTCATAAAGCAATTCACATTATTATTTAAATTGCTGACTTGGAATGATTAGCTTCTTTCTGTTTTAAAAGGAAGTGAGCAGGGCCCAAGGACAAAGTACTGCTTTGTGCCTGCTTTTGTTTGTAACCATTCTTTGATTAGGGAATACCTCTTTTAAGGTCGTGTTTGGGCCTAGCAAGGGGAATGGTTTTATAAGAGTGTATCAATACAGACACTCTAAGGCCACTGTGCTAAGCAAGCCGTCAATGGAAGTCAAATAAAACTTCCTACCAATCTACACTTTAGCTTTATGGATCAAGCTACCAACATAGAACAAAAAGAAAAAAATTATGCAAAGATACCCTTAACTCTAGATTAATCTCATATTAAAAGACAAAAAAAAAAGAGAAATCCCAATGGAAGGTGTATCCTTGCAAGAGTCTCTGGAGAAAAATGAAGAGGATGAGAAAGTTAAGAGCAGGAAGTGTCTTTTTCACCGTATTTATTTTAAGTGTGGTACCAAAGGATACCTAAGCAAAGAAACTTGACTATGCGTAAGAGAGAAGGTAAACTTTACAACTTTTACATGAAGAAAGAAACTATTGGTCAGAAGAAACCATAAGAATAATTTCTGGTTTTGGTTTTACTGGCAGAGCTAGCTCACAATCAACTGTGTTGGACAAGGTCGAATGCAGCAGGGAAACAGTTTCAGTGCTATGATGTGGGGATGCTGGCAGACTGTGAATTATTTCTATGGAGTATGTAAAAGGAAACTAAAAAAAGCAAGCCTTTTTCTGGTACGTTTATGTTTGTTATACTGAGTTATACTAAGATTAAAGATATGAACACTGAAAATTAACAAAAAGTGCTGATTCTCTTCTCTCCTAATCTACCAGAAATTAGCTATTATGTCTTGGAGAGGAGCTGGGGATAGGCTTCTAATTCCAATTAGGTTAATACTAATATTGAAAGAGAAATCATTATATGCCTTTTAGGAAATGTTATACGCTTCATGTAGATTGACTTTATTTTTGTTCACTGTGATGCCTTGTGATTTACCATGTATCATGTATCTGACAGATCTTAGTACTGCTACATAAGAATGGGAAAGGATTCTTAACTTGTGGACTCTGTGTGTCCCTTGGAACTGGGCAAAGAGCCAGAGTCTTCAGCTCAAAGTGTCCTGTCTTGTTGACTAGTGAAGCACAGCCAGAATGTGTGGTCTAGGTGTCAAAATAGCTCTATTTACTGGCACTGGTAACCAACCTGGAAACTGTCCAGTCCATGAAAGACACCTTGGGCTCCCCCACAATCATGAACATTCCTGTGTCACAAGACCAAGAGACAATGTGTGCTTTTGGCTGGAAAATAAAAAATAGTTCTCTGAAAACAGTTTGCCTTGTGGTATCCTTTCACAGGTGGTGAAATAATGGGCTAACTCAGAAAAAAGAAAAAGATGAAGAAGGGGGCTTGCTGTACTAGAAAAAGTTAAAATAAAGGGATGCACTTGGTATTGGGGGATTATAAAACATAATGAGAAAGACCATCACAGAAGTGAGAAGGGGAAGGTGGCAGTCTTTTATTAAAGCACATCTAGTTCTTGGGAGAAACATGGCACCTTTTTACAGATGGCACAATTGTGAAGAAAAGCAAAGCCTCTATTAGACTTCCACAGAGGTGTTATCTCCTGGTCCCCTGTTTTTTCTAAGTGCTCTTCTTCAGTCAAGTGCCCATCTCCACATTCCAAGAAGTGTTCTCTACTCATCAACCCCATGACATAATACAGTTCTGCACACAGATGGTTGCACTCCAAACCTCTTTACATCCTTCTGGAACACTGGTTCAGGAAAAGACTTGCACATGCACAAAATTAAGCATCAGCATTGAACTTCTCAGCTTGGACTTGCATTCCTGCTCCTGTTGTTTTTTTCAGTCCCAGTGTTTGTCTGCAGGCTCCATGCTCCTTCCCCTTCCAAAACTGCTGACACTTAGTCCACTGGTTGTTGTTCCACAACTTAAATGTCTTCTTGTCTTTGACAAATGCACATTTTTTTGCAAAATGAGAAGTTGGTTCTAAACAGCAGCAGTTTCTAATTTCTACATGTCAAAGCTGGGCTACAGATTGAGGCTAGTAGGTTAAAATCCTACCTTTGAGACACTGCAGCTTTTTTGGGACTTCTTGATTGATTGATATGTTTCCATGGTCCTAGAATTTTGATTGTGTCAAGGATTGCATCCGACTTTAAAAGACTCAGCGCCTCAGTTCCCAAAAAGGCTGAGCAAGAATCCATGACAGGTGCGTTCCTCCCCCTCAGTCATTTGGAAAGTCCAATTCAACACACAGCACAGCTATGACAGGCTGCCTTCAGAATGGATTCTGGGCTCCAAGTGTAGATATGGCTACTTTCTTTCCAAAGGTACTCATTGATTTTCCCTAAGTGAATTGGTTGCAGAAATCTGAAAGACCCAACCCATCTCCCAGGAGAAATCTCTTAGACAGGGACTCCAGAAGTGGTAAGCAGTGACAGTTGTCCTTGACAGTGGGTCACTCCAAGAGGACATATCCCACAACCCAGTAAGAGAGGGAGACACACACAGGAAAGGGTGTTTACTGGCAACCTCCACAGGGAAAGATGTGAGCGAGGAGCTCTGTTACCTGCTATACCCACAGATGGACTAACAAAGAGGGGCCACTCTGGGGTACTGATGCAACACTTACCTGCATGCAGGACTTCTGACCACCTTCCTAAAAAACTGACATACACAAGCACACTTTAATATCAAGGAAGAAAAAGTCTGCTCCTAATGCACACGATGAAACTCCCTACTCCTCTGTTCACGTGCCATTTTCAGGGTCTGAGCTCTCCTTCCCCGTTGCTTCCCAACAGTGGTAAATTCCCACCTTTCTGTGTCTGGGACAGCAGATGCAACAATGATGTGGATTGTAAATATGCTCAGCTCAGCACAGTCTGAGCCAGGCAGAACTTTTAAGTGCTATTACAATTTTTCATGGGGTTTTTATGGTTTGTCTTTCCTCACAGACCAATTGTTCCTGCTCTAGGCATCTGGCTATTTGGCTATTCCCACTGGGCATCTTGATATTAGTGTCTTCAAACTGAGTTAAAAGGGACTTGAAAGGCAATGAATTCCAAGTGTCCTCCTAAAATCTGACATCTATTTCCCTAAAACCAAAAATGCCATTTTGTATATGAAACCTTTTGGAACAGGATGTTAACTGGTATTATCTGAATTCACCCCGTTTTAGTTCTCATGACCTGTCAATTGATGCAGTGCACAGGTGGGTTCAGGATGCAAAAAGTAACTCCTATGACAGGCAGAAGGATTAGTGGCACCTTTCACTTGGACCTCTCAGTAAATCAGGCTTGTATCAACCTTTGTTGGACTTTTTTGCTTTATCACATCTCCTAAATTAAAGGACTAAAAAGTAAGCCATCATTTTAGTCCCTCAGCTTCTCAGTAGAAACTGTGTCTTTCTTCATCTCATAAAACTCTGGAATGATGCCCATCTGTTGGAACCTAGCTGACTTCCATGAAAGCAAAGACATGCCCACCTTGCAACTAGGCTAAGATAAACATCAAAGTGAGCACCTCTTGGACCTTTTAATGTGTCACATTTTCCTAGACTTTGACTTGAGGTGTTTGCTTACCTAACAGCAACTAATTCCAGTAACCAGTGAATCCGAACTTGTTCAATGCCGCCGTGTGGAACAGAAGAAATGTAGGCGAGGTTCAGCTCTTGGTCTTTGCTCAGGTCAAACAGGTCAGCACGGCTGTGAGGTAAAGGAGGGCTTCAGGAAAAGACGGACAGAAAAGAAACACATTGCAATATTAAGTAACAGCTCCACTGGGCATGCAAAGATTCCTATGCTACATCCCTACACCACCGGCCAGTCCTACATGGCATGAGGAGCACTGCCTAACATGAGATGAAAGCAAAATGGAGCCGCAGATTATTTGGGGCCAACTGACTATATATATTGTTTGGCAAAGTAGAATACCACCTGGGTGCATCTCACTGCCATGCTCAAAGTCACTGCTGCAGAGACAGCAATCTCAGGCAACAGTGGCCAGAGGAAACCATATAGTGACAGTCGCCTTGTCTCTGAGTAACTAATCATAAAGGAGTGCACTGTTTTAGGCTTTTCAGGGGAAGTCGGACTTGCTGACATCTGCAGTAAGAAAAAGATGGGCTTTCCTGCTGAAGTTCATGCAATGACATCAATTCTTTCTCTGCTGTGGATGCTACTACACTTGTTAGAAGCAGAATTAGATGCTCAGAGCCTTCACATCCTTCAGCCATGTTCAGCTAACCCTTTAGCATAAGAAAGCACAGGAGTGTGCGGTTTGAGGTTTCTTTGCTTCATTCTGCAAGCAGTTTTACAGGTTCATGGCTTTACAGCAACGATCGTATCAACTTGACTTTGATGTCTACTTATTCCACTGAAATTAACATTACACTGTGGCAAATTTCTGTTGTTCTTATTATATACTGCAAGATGGAGATCTCAACCCCACCCTTCGCAAGCCAGAAACTTAGAATGCTGCACAGTTCACTGGGTTTGGGCATCCTTAGGGACTTTGATTAAGCCTCCCCGTATTGTGCACATTCTGAACGATAAAGTATTTGTATTTCAAGAAGGATAAAACAACGCTATCCCTCAGGCTTGGTAAAATACATCCATGTGTCTTCACACTGCAATAAGAGATGACTTGTGCTCTGATGACACACTATATACATACATAAACTGTTTAAGTCAAAAACTGCTCTAGTCTGCGCCTTGCCTATTGTAGTCTACGATGTCGACCAGACTTGTGCTGACTGCTGGGAAGAGTCATTTATGACATCCTTGCCTACTCTGTACCCATCCACATAATCATCCCACCATCAAGGGCTCTACGGAATTAACCTGCTACTATATAACCATCTGCACACAAAGGGAGAAAAGCCTGACCCCACCTGGACAAGAACCTGGCACAACTGAGATACTGCCTATCTATTATCCTATCTCCTGCATCCTTATCTGAAAGTTCAAGTCTTGACACAAACCACATCCACTTATAATGCTTAATACAAATCAGCCAGGATATGTGAGCCCCTCTCTGCAATTTCACCAGCATACAAGGCACTTAAAAACCATCTCCGTAAGATAGCTTCAAATCACACATGTGATATTGAGAAATTACCAACTTCATTCTTAACTAAAAATATATCAGCCATCTGAGTATTTTTAAATGTTCCAGTGAATGAGGACAATGTTAAGGATCAGATTCTGATGGAGTGCTTTACTACTACGCTGAATTTCAAACCGGCTTCCGTTCAACAGTGGCAAAGACACTTATTTTTGCTTAGTCCATGTTGAATAAACTCCATGAAATTCACACTCTGTTAAAGAGAAATCTTGCAGAAACCATATTGAGATACAAAAGAAAGCTAACAGAACAGTGGGTTTTGTTAGCGGTGCTATTAGTATCTGTCCTTTCCTATTCTGAGTGCCAAGTGCCCATCCAAGAGAACTTCAAGCCTTGCTCCCAGGCTTTCTCAGCTGCTGATCCACAGCTGTGCATTTGCGCAGAAAAGAAGCTTTAGTAGCTGGAACTCAGCTGTGCCACTGCATTAGCTTTCAAGGGATTTTCAAAAATACCAGTGTTAGCCAGGTGTTATAAAAGAGTAACTGCTGACGCATGGATAGCCTCTGCCTCTGCTACTGCTCCTCTGTCCTTCCTTCACAGGCCTTTCATGTTTGCAGCTCTCCAAAGTTTTGGAACATCTAAAACCATGGGTGTTTCATAGGCTGCAGTTTAAATGGACTAAACATACTATTTTTAAGGCAGATTTTCATTAATGTTTCCTAATATTGCAATCAAAATTTAAAACAAAAAATAAAACAAAAGAAACAAAATCCTGAAAGCCCAAACATTTCTTCTTATCAGAATGTATTTTAGGTCCTGTTCTGTTTTCTCCCCCATGGAAAACTAAAGAAAATCTTGCAAGTTTTGTCTTAGGGAACACTTACACATTACACAAAAAAGTGTACAAATTCCTTTTTCCAAAGCACATTCTGATTCCACCCCCATTGCAACTCTTTTCCAAGTAAGTGTTATTTAAGCCACTGTATGCCTAAATGAAGGAGATCATAATCACTTCAGAGTAAGATACAAGCACAGCAGTGGCATACACCATCTCATGCTTTCATGCCTGCTAGAAGCCTTCAGTAGTCTCACAAAACTTGAAGGCTGTTCCAAGCCCAGTTAGCTGAGCAAGACCAGGCTTCCTCCAAGAAGCAAAGCACAACCAGAATAAAAAGTGGTGGAGCTGGGATTTCTGCATGGTCACAGCCTTCCCCCTAGCTTAGGTCAGCCTGACCCACTGGCTCCATCGGAAAGGTGGTGCGTCTGGAAAATGTCTGTCAAGAAGAACAAACTCCTAGAACTATCAGCCTTTTGTCTGGTAGTACTAGGAATATCAGAAGTTTTGCCTGGGGCCCTTCAGGGGCCCTGGCAATAGAAACACTGAAAAGTAAAGGGAAATGAGTTCTCAATATAACATATGTACTGTGCTGGGGGAAAAGGACTTTGCATGTTCGAGGAGGCAAGGAAGCAAGTCAGAAAGGGAAGGCATGTCGACTAGGCCCCTCTTTTGGCCAGTTCACAATAACTGGCCACATCCCACATCCCGCCCTACACTGGTGGAGCTGGTCCAGCAGCAAGCCAAGCAGCGAGGGGCGGCAAGGGCCCTCTGATCCCACAGCAGCAAGCCCGGGAGAGCCTCCGTTGCTCCTAAAAGGCAACGTCCGCACGCCCTCGGGATCGAGAGGGCGGGATGCAGCCGAGGCGAGAGCCGGAGAGCCTCTGCCCAGCGGCTCGGGGCCCGGAGCCGGGCGGTGCGCGCTTACCAGAAGCCAGTGCTCCTCCAAAAGTGCTGCAGGGGCCGCTCGGCTCGCCGGGCATCCACGTATACCTCGTACGCCGCGGAGCCCGCGCCCAGCGGCACCAGCAGCAGCCACAGCAGCAGCCCCATGGCGCCGCGAGGGCCGCGGGCCGGGGAGCGGGGCCCGGCGGCGAGGCCCCACCACCGCCCGCTGCCGACGCGCCAGGGCACGCCCACGGGCCGAGAGGCGCCCGCCCCCGGAGCCCCGGGGCCCGGCGGCGTCCTGCCCGTCGCTCCGCTCGCCACCTCGCAGCGCTGTGGCCGCGCTCCCGGCGCCGCCGGGTCCCGGGACTCCCCCCCGGCGGTGCGGCGGGGCGGGCGGCGGCGGCTGCGGCTCTCCCGCGCCCCACACGGGGGCGGTGCGCACCGCCACGCCCGCGCTCCCTGCGCCAGGCCGCGGGAAAGCCGCCGTGACGGGGCGGAGCCGCCCGCCTTCCCCGGAAAAGCGTAGGGGCAGGGGGGAGCTGTGTCCGCTGGCTACGTGTAAACCAATTTATTGATCTCTGCGTGGCAAACAGGAGTGAATGTGCGCTCCCAGCCCAGAAAGCCAGCCGCATCCTGGCCTGCCTCCAGAGCAGTGTGAGCAGCCGGGTGAGGGAGGGGGATTCTGCCCCTCTGCTCCGCTCTGGTGAAACCCCACCTGGAGCGCTGCATCCGGCTCTGGGATCTGCTACAGGAAGGACGTGGACCTGTTGGAGCAAGTCCAGAAAAGCGAAGTTTATAAGGGGACTGAAGAACCTCCCCTACAAATACAGGCTAAGAAAGTCGGGGCTGTTCAATCCTAGAGAATAACGGATACAAATTGAAAGGGGAGAAATGTAGGTTAGTTATTGGAGACATGGACCTCATCACCCAGATGTCACCTTCTATTCCACCGTGATTGAACATGACTCAAGGGGCTTGTTTTGCTGCAATTCAGCCCTGTACAACTATTTTTGTCTTCAGACATAACCTGGTACATCTAATTCTGTCATTACTACTTTCAGGCCAAGGGCTTAACATCATCCTGGCAGTGTGTTGTCTCAGGGCTTGTCTTGGCCCGAGATTGTTTTAGCTGTGGTAAGGGCTGTTTGATAGTTGTGTGACTGCTGCCTAAATTTTTTCAGCTTAGCTCAGTGAATAGCATCCAGGGTAAAACAAGACAGGCCGCAGCAAGAGGCAGCTTATCCCTGAGGAAACAGGCAGCCTCATCACCAGCCTCATCCACTGCTTCTGAACGGAGGAGCAAGGCAGGTGCTGAGGGACAAATGTGGTCAGCCCAGAGTCCAGGTCGTTAAATTTGGATCAGGCAAGTATCGTGACAGGACAACTCTGGGGCCAAACTGGGAAGTCAGTCTGTGAATCAGAGTCTAGATCAAAGGTCTGTGGCCAGATGTAGGCAGTGCTGAGATCAGCACTTGTGCAAGATAGCTTGGGTAGGGGTTGAAGCCCCTCTGAAATGGGGCTCCTGGACTAAAGGGGGAAGGTTCTGTGGCAAACAGTGATAATACTTAATTTTCATAGATAGAAAGGACTACAGTAAAGATGCAGAGTTCTTCCTATACTGGGTTAAGTGCCAGTTCCTCCACTTCAGGAGGATTGGGATGTTGGGCCTGAGGCTAGTATGTATTCCATCTGCACTTAACTTGGGAGGGAAATAAATCTGAAAGATTTTACTTCCAGTTCTAAAGTTCTGTATTTACTCCACTGTCCCTGAGCAAAGAGAAACTCTACGTCTTGAGTGTCAAAGTTTAGATGGGAACTAATGAAAGCAAAACAGGTATTAAGAAAGCATCCAAAATAGCCCCAAATGGGGCTCAGGCAACCACACTACAATGACCAAGAGCCTACATTTGATGAAGAAATTGGCATGCCTCAGACTCAGTGTGATACCCACTTCCTGACTGGGGAGAGTTTATGTCCTCCCTGAGTCTTAGGACTCAGAAGGACAACAGCAGGCTAAACTTAAGGACAGAGAAAAGGGGTAGATAGTGGTAATTTAATGTGTATCAGTCTCACTCTTATTTTCGGAATGTTCATTCTACTGTAACTGAACCAAAGATAGTGATCTCCTGTGTTTTAGTTAGACTGTGGAAACCCTAATTAGACTAACAGTAAATTCTAAGCTCCTCATATAATCCGTATTCCCTTTTGCCCATAGCAAAATTTATTTTAGAATGTAGGAAGAGTGTTGCAGAGCTACCAGAGAGATTGGCATTGATGTTACATGGCAGTCATATCTGTTATGACTGGAGTCAGGTAGAAGAGGGCAGCACTATGTGGTTAGCTGAGGATGACACCCTGCCTTACATCCTTCTAACAAGCCACCTTTTCTCCTCCGTTCCCTCTTTGGCTGCATCAGCTTCTCAGGGTAAAAATTACCATGTATTTGTGTGGCGCTCCACATAGTCATTTCTCTTACAGCTCCTTTAGGTCCTTTGGTGGAATGAGGATTTGCATGTAATTACGTATGGCCAGAGCATGTTCTACCTCTTGCTTTGAGGAAGGGAGGCTGAATGGAGGAAAGAATAGATTTATCCCTCAAACCTCAACAGTCTTTGGTACTGTTTTTGCTCCTAGAACTGGCATCAGTACACAGGGTGGACAGGGCATGGGGAATTGATTTCCACAGCTTGCTCTGCCAAGCTCATTTAAAAAGAAGTCAGCATAGACAACATCAACTGCTCTTCCCTCATTCATCCGGGTCTTTGTTTCATTGCAGGCAGTCAGGTTGGTCAAGCATGATTTCCCTTTAGTGAAACATGGCTGACTACTCCTAATCACGTTCTTGTCATCCATGTGGATAAAGATAGTCTCTAGAATGAGGTGCTCCATTGCCTTTCCCAGGACTGAGGTAAAGCTGATGGGCCAGTAGTTCCCTGGGTCCTTCTTGCTCTCTTTGAGACTGAGGTGACATTTGCTGTCTTCCAGTCCTCAGGCACCTCTCCTGACCACCATGGCTTCTCAAAGATCAGCTGAAGACCAGAAGGGAAACTTTAAAATTCTATGGTTCAGCAGTGGTAGTGCTGTGTGCTACCATGCAAAGAACATTAACCAGTGGACCTTTCTCAGCACTGAATTGTACTTCATGGTACTCAACAAGTGGCTGTGATCAGGCACTGGTAGCTGGGCATGAGCAAATTCTCGAACTGTGGTTAGTTTCCAGGTACTCCCAAATGCTACAAGCCATGCATGCCAGCTTTTATTTTGCAACTGATCCAGATGGGAATATTTATTATTTATATATCTGTTTTTAATTATCAGTTAACTTACCACTTGCCATAATGCCATAATGCTCAGTAAACAGAATCCAGGAGCCTTTTTTTTACTTTTTTTTTTCTTTTTTTTTTTTTTGGTGAATTAGAATTAAAATCATCTGTATTTGGTCTGAAAGCAAGTTTTGGAAATCTGTGATGCTGGTTGTCCTAATACAAAAAATGACTCAGGGATGGAACTTTAGGTTCAGGGTAGATGCCAGTCAACAATTAATAAATATATGTTTGGAAGCCTGCCTCCAAAATGGAGAGGCACAGGATGTACACATCCTCACTTGTTTGTTCCACAGGACATGGATTGTAACTGATGTTTTGTGTGGGCTGTGGAGAGGCAGAGGCAAAAATAATAACAAATCAAAGAGTCCTCTAGAAAAATCAGAATGGCCACCCTGTGAGTCCTCTGGAAAGCTTGCGTTGGCTCATTTTGTCTAAACAAGTCAACCCAGATGTACTCAGTTAAAAATATATCTCCTTTACAAAGCTATTTGCCACTTTGACACCAAGTGTAGCCATAACTTCTGTGTTAGACTTCCTGTGGCTATCACATGAGCTTGTGAGTCAACCCATTAGAAGCTTTTCCAGTTATGAACCATGTCAATAACTGAGAACATAAATACTCTCACTGCGCTGTGCTTGTGAGGCAAGTAAAGAAAACTAAGGGCATTGGGCCACTACCCCCTTCAAAACAAGGAATAAAGATGTTTTCCTCTGCCTTCTCAGCTTTATTGCTTATAACCAATCAACCAAAGTTCAAAAATAAATGCTTTCATTCTACTATTGCTATAGCAAACCTGTGATTTGTCTCTAATCCCTTTTATATCTATCTCGTATAAGCCTTAATTAATGTTTAATTCCTTACTAAAGTCTTCCATTAAGGATTCACTTTATTTCTGGGAGGCATAGGGCTATCACAACTAATGTGTATCATTTGTTTGACAGTTTTATGGTTCAGCTGGAACAATTTGCAGAGCTGTCCATCAGTATCTTCCCTGTAGCTTTTCAGCCTTTCTATTTTAGTCATGAACTGCAGAGTAGAGCAGAGTAACAGGCCACTAAGTGATACTTAGAAACTGAAGGAATAAAGTTCAGAAAAGCCACTGGAAATATTCTGCCTAATAATTTATTAAGTTGTTTTAGTTGTTTTGCAAAGGTTTAATGCTAGTGCATTAGAACAGGAGCTGTGCTTCAGAGATATCTTCTCAGCAGTGCAGGACTTGCAATATTATTGTTTCATGGTTACACAGTTCTCTCCATCAAGAAGTATCATTGTCACTCCTCTGAAGCAGTGAAGGGGATGAAAGACACCTCTGCTGTCTTAGCATGGCCTTGGCAGTGCGCTCTGAAAGGCTGATGAAAGCCTTTCTGTGCTCTTCCAGTGTTTGGGCATCATCTGATGAGGTACCAGCAGGGAGAAGGGAAGAGATGTCAACAGCTTCAGCTGTTGGGCTGCTCTGCAGGTGCATTGCCTTGCAAGACCAGAAAAAATCTATGCACTTAGCCCTCCAAAGCTGGGCAGTGTCAAGCTGTCTGTGAAATGGCTGGGCATCTCTTTTAGGTACTTGCATATAATTCTTTGACATTTATCCTCCCCTGCAGTACCAGTCTTAGACTCATAGCAGACATTGTATCTTGATAGATTTACCTGTGGTCACAGTTGTACACGAGCCATAAATAAATGGTGACAGTTTGTGATAACATTCCCATTTCATTGCCATTCCAAATGATAGTGCAGAATATTTATGTCAGCATTTCATTCAGCTTCCCCATGAAGCCCATTCTTCTACAGGAGCAATGACCAGTCCCAGGGCAAGACCCCCTTGCCAGCTGCTTCACCATTTTATACAGTGCTCTCGACAGGCTTTTTCTAATGGTGGGGGTCTGCTAAAACACACAGTACTGTCGTGTGAAAAGCCCAGGGTTTGCACCTCAGCCTTATGGCCATGTTTAGACTGATGCAGAGTGAGAGAAACAAGTACTCCTGAAAATATGTGGGCAGGCACAGTGATGCCCAAGCTAAAGTAAGGTGGAGTTGTTACATGGCTTGAAAGATTGTTGCTGGGCTTATCCCTGAGTTTCCATTAAAGGAGAAGGTGTAGGTTATAATTGTGTGTAGATAATTAATGGTTAAACTTCTCATGTAAGGTTTTCTCATTTGCACAGTAGCGGAGTGGGTATGCTCGAGTTAACTGAGTACTCTTTTTCAGGGAAGAGAACTGTTAAAATAATGCATGTTAAAATGGGCTGTTTTTGAAGTTCAGACAACATATCAAAAGAGAGCACAAGATCATTCAGGTTCAGGGGTTTGCAGCTGCTTCCCACACAGAACATGTGAATTCTTCTGCACAGTTAGAATTCCCAGTTTTACCCACTTCTGAAAATGGACTGGTGAACTCACTGAACTGGAGAATAACTGCTTTCCTCCAGAGCCCAAAGCACATTTAGCAGCTCAGCAGACATGAGCATTGCACACTCATCTGGGATTTAATGGGTATATGCATCTGTACCTTTACATGCTGTGGTGCAGCCTGGACAGAACAGCAGCATTGGAGGGATGAGTTTAGCACAGTGCATTCATTTCGAGTAGTCCTTGCACTTATACTTCCCTACCTATTGACATGAGTAGTAAAAATGTATATGCATGCACAGATACAAACACACAGATAGATATTCCTCTTACCGTGAATTAACTCTCAATTTCTTGTCAATCAGTGGTTGCTGTCTGCAGACAGGTCTCCTTAGAAAAATGACATCCTACATTATCCTTTCCCTACATGCTGGCTTCATTTTCCTTCGTGGGGCATATTTTGCTGCTCCTGGATTTCCATCTGACTAAACTTATATTTTCCAAACCAGATCCTCTTCTTTGGCTTGTATTTTGCAAACTTCAACCATACTGATAAAAATTTCTTTACAGTTGTTGGAACTTTTTGGTTGAAAGTGGAAGGATGAAACAAACTATAGGAACAACAGCAACAAAATAGAACTGAGGAATCTCTTTGATAGCTATTTTTGTAAGAAGTAACAAAGTATTCTGTGGGTACAAGCTACCAAGGCACTAAAATCTTGAGGTGTTTATCAGACTGGCTTTGAATTTTAATAGTTTTCCCTTCCTAAAACTGACTATTTTCTTTTCAAGATATCAGATTACAAAAAAACCCCACAAATTAGCGAACTTAAACACAATTTAGTTTACCTAAAAAATGTCTACTGGCCACAGAGGTGACCGTGGAAATTTAGGTGCTCTTTGCAAAAAAAGTGGTTTATTTCCTTTTTTGCCTTCTTGCAAACTTTGACCTTTTCTGAATTGCAAGGCTTCTAGCCATCTCTAAACAAGGGGATCCTGTTGGCTGAGCCAGCAACACTTCAGTTCCAGCAGATGTTAGCTGTCATTGCTGCTCACTTCTCATCGGTCTGCTCAGGGAATTTCACCCTTTGCTCTTCCTTGTCAAGCTGCAGCTCATTGACAATGTAAATATGTCAGACAATCACTGACACACTCTTGCTTGTCTTGGTGCTGATGGTTGACATGGCACCAACACATTGTGATGCCCAGCTGACACTGTGTGTCAGATTTTTCTCTTCATCTTGTTTTCCCTGTAATGTTCACATTTGTGGCCCTGGAATATTATAGCTGAATTTGCATCCTGAATTCAAGGGGGGACCGGCCAATTTATATTTACCTTCTTCACCTTTGATTCAAAACTGCTGCATCTTCTCTAGTATGAATGAATGACAATTGAAGTTTGCCTGGCCCTTTATGCACACTCCATCTCAACACGTGCTCTGGCTTTGATTATATCTTCGTATTTACATCCCTCCTTAAGCAGGTAATGCAGGATGATTTAAGAAGCTTTTAAGAATGTGTTACTTGATGCTCTGATGAAAAACAAATCACAATACTTATTTACAGCACCCAGCTGCCCAGCTCTATTGGTGATTGTTATCATATGTTTTTCACCAAATTTTTCTTTATTAGATACTAATATAGATGAGTCATGAGCTCAAATACCAGAAATGTACAATATTACTGGTACAATGCCTTAAGGCATCTATCATATAAAGTTAACATAGGACCTCCTGCACAGTCTCTGGAGGCCTGCAAAGGAATTGCCATTTTTTCCTCACTTCTGTCACCCAATTTTCTCCATAAAACCAAGCACATTATTCTTATTATTTATGTAAACCTACCCTGATTATTATCCACCTGAACATCTTGTTACTGCCTATGTTTCAAGTTTCAGAGGGTGTTGACTGGTACAAACATACAGCAAATGCATTCTGTGCCAGCGTCAGAGCCTAGAGAAGATCTGAGAGGCAAAACTGTTATCCTGTTGTGCCAGATGAAACAACAGGAGGGTAAAAGATAGGATCTAGCTAGCCGAACCTAAACCACCCAGAAGGCAGAGGTAGCTTGTCCCTGCAGAACAGGCTCTGAGATGTCTCTTTCCGAAGTCAAGCTCTGCAGCAGCAAATCTTCTTCTGCTGATAGCTGATAGTACCTTGAAATGTACGCCTCATTTCTGGATAGCTAGAGTTAGATGGAATTAATCCCCATTAATCAGATTATCTACTTCTGCCTGAAGCAAAGACAGGAATATCTCAGCTCTGCCTAAACCTAAAATTGCATCACAAAGACTGTGACATTGACAACAGATCACCAAACACCCCAGGTCTAATCCTAAGGCTATGTACAAAACTTATAGCCTTTCCCCTTCAGACACTGTCTTGCTAGATAATAGCCAGTGGCAATACTTGTGTAACTAAAGCAGATGATGTTTTAAATTAATTTTTCCACTTCCTCCCTCTCTCAGTCACAATGCCCATTATGAGGCTGCTGATATTCCTTCCAAAAGCCTTTTCAGATAGAGCACGAAAGAAAAGACAGTTTCTGACCATAATGACATCAGGCTTTCTCCTTACACTTTTTGGCCAGAGGCACAAGAGGTATTGATTGCTCAGCCTGTCCCAGAAATGTCAGAACTCATGAGGTTCACAAAGCGATGCATTAAATGAAGTGTACAGAACTCTAGCTGCCAGACAGTAATTTAACAAAAATAAAGCTTTGCTATATAAAGAAGAGTCAGTCAGCTTTACTGATGGCCTCATGCCTCCTTCACTAATACAGTTAAAAAGAGAGATGGAGAAGTCCACTGACCCACCAGAAGCAGGATCTTGCCACTTGGTTTTATTAACCTGAGTGCTTCCATTTGTGCCTTCAGTTACAAAATGACTGTTTTCTTAGCAGGATTGCTCTTCACATAACAGAGGATGAGGTGTTACTTTTTTCTTTCTGAATTACCAGAAGATTTGGATCTTAATTCATTGTCCATTTAAATTGTAGTGGGCTCCTAGTCTCCTTTGGCAGACTTGAAGTGCTCTCCTTCCAGATGCAAACTTAAGCCAGCCCTGAAAGGTTAAAAAATTATATTTCAGTGGAGCTTTGGTCACTTACACTGCAGTGTCTTTGTTCTTTATGCTGCTGCTGATTTAAATTCTGTCAGTCCCACAGCAGTCTTTTTCTCAGCACACTTCATTTGAGAGCCATCAATTAAGTAAAGAATTAAGGGATTCAGAAATCAGTTTTTAAAAGGATTAAAAATATTCTCTGCTAAGGAAATGGATTTTTGTCTGAGTGGTTCTGCTTATAGAAGGATGGCACCATTTTCATATAAATCAACTGACAGTTGAAATATTTTCCAGAGGAGATATGTCATTATGAGATTTCATGGGAGATGTCACTTGGCTGCTTGCTCTTCTGAAAGTATTTTATGTCATTGCAGTCATAGCATGCTTCCCCTCACCAGGAGCTCTGTCAGGGAGTTTAGGTTTGGCCAAATACTGCTTTGGTTAATTTTTCTCAATTTACCTAAAAGGAAATTAAAATTTCTTGTGAGTATCTGCATGATTTTCTGATAAACTGTCCAAATGGCTCAGGTAAATATCTTTGGGGTATTTAAAACAGTGCTGCTAAGGCATGTCGGCACAATCTGAGTACAGGTTCTATGGCACAGTGCAGACTCATTTTTAGCACTGAGATAACAATTTTCTCTTTCAAAGAGAACAAAATTCTCCAGAGACTTGCACCAGTTCCTTCTGGAGGGGAAAAATGTCCCCTCTGAAGAATTCTGACAAAGGTCTCAGCTGGTGGGAAATCCAGGCACACTTAATGTGCTTTATGGCATGTTAAAGATCTGACATCAGTGCTGCTCTAAATCTGTGTGCTTTGACTGGTTTTCATGGGGTCTAAAGAAAAACATTTACACAATTTCTCATTTCCACATGGAAACTTTACAGGACTATTGAGGTCTGACTGACTAAGTTCTTGCCCGTTTCTGTTGCTGATTCTGCCCTAAAATTTCTCAGGAACTTGTGTCTATAGTTTTTGCCAGAAAGGCTCCTCCTGACCAATTTCCAGTGAAATCTGATGATTTCAGAAAAAGAGGCTTATTCTTAGATGAAATTGTGATTGTGAATATGCCTGATTGTCCAGCAAGTATCTCTTAGTGGTTAGTGCATTGAAGCCCACATTTTCTTGTTCAATTTCTGTTGACTTCTCTGATTGCTCAGTGCTTTGGCTATTCTCATTGTTCGTGTGACCACTGAAGTTCTTTTCCTCCTTGCCTTGTCTCTCAAGCCAGTTTAGAATATTGCCTGTCAGTGTGTTTGTGCAGAGGTCTTGCAAAGTAGATCTTTTTGACACTGGGCCTTTTTTGGCACTGAAATTTGGCTGTCCGTGCGTTACATGACTGCATTCTCACTTCCCACTGGCTTTAAGAAACTCCAGAAACCTTTTGAGATGGATTGGGAAAACAGGCAGAGAGGGAAATGCTGGGTTCTCTCAGACGTAAACACTTTTACTACTACTTTTCATGTTCCAGAGTGGTGATATGGTCTTCAGGAACAAAAAGGGAATTAGCTAACTTAAAAAGAGTAACATTCTCAATAATCACAAGGGATCAACACTACTCACAAAACCAAGCACAGATAATCCCAAACAGGACTGTTTCTTCAAAATCTACAGGACACTAAGGGTAAAAGCATCTCACAGACTCTGAAACAAATAGGATTACTTAAACTTCCAGCCACTATTCAGATTTTTTTCCATTCATTTGCATTTTATAAGGCAAGTTCCCACACAAAATTTTGCGTATGTCTTAAGCGTACTGAGCCCTTTTGCCATGTGCAAACATCCTTGCAGTGTCCACAAGTTGTAATATCTGGGGAAATGTAGGAGGGTTGGACATGAAGAAATTTAAGAGAAACATTAGTAGATCATTCCAGTGTTCCAGAATAAGGACTAAGGACTGAAGCCTTGAGAACTTTCAAACAAAGCTTGCAAACTCTTTTTGATATGTGTAGAAGCTGTGTTCTTCAACTTTTTCATCAGCTGAGAAAGTGTTTCAGATTTCAGGTCAAGGTACCATAGATATTTTCAAAGGGGCATTGATTAGTCTCATTTCAGGGGAAATCTGAGAAGGGAATGGCAGAATTCCTACAGACGTGGATTATTTACCTCATATATTTAGAAGTTCTCTCAGATGGAAAATTTTTTTTATTGGATGGGGTGCCTGCTGTGAGCTCGACTCAGATTACCAGTACATTGCTAAGGCTTTCCTCCAGCATCAGCAAGGTAAATGTGTTTACTTTGTTTTCCAACCTGACAAACCTTTCCCCTTACTTAGCTTCTCTTAAGTTCTGTCCTCTGACAGAAGAGTAGTGACAGAGGAATGTCATTTTGCCTGGTTTAGACCTGGTGCATTTTTGAGGTTTCTACCCCAGTTAGAAGCTACCATTTAATTACATTAATGAATACAGTGTTTATCACCATGCAGACAAACGTTTGTTATTTCTGCCACACTTGGGTATGTAGGGGGCCAAATATTCCAGGAAATAAACCTTATTTGAGGAGATTTATCCTTCATCTTCAATCTGGTGTTCTTCCTACTCCAGATTTTGAATGAAAATTAAGACAGGTACTGTATTTAACTTATTTCCCATCTGATGGTTTGTTTTCTATATATGTTGCTAATGGTTGAAGCAAGAATAGAACTGTTTTTTACTTCACCCCTGCTTCCTGTTCAAATAATGTTTTTTCATCACATATTTTTCTGTCTACTCACTGACCCCTCCAAAGGTCAATTTTTAATGAATTTTAAAGAAAATTAAGTGTCTGATATATTTGTTGTGAATCAAAAACTGCACAGAGGGAACAATCCAAATGAGATTTGTCCCATCTGAAGAAACAACAGACGGACTATGTATCTCATTTGGTAGTACCCACATGGTTAGTCAGCACATGTGTAAGACCACCATTCATACACAGAGCTCCTGCCTAGCTTCTACACATGCAGCTTTGTACCCTTTAGGGATCTAAAAGGGAGCAAGAGGAATGATCACAACTGGTGAGATAATGGAAGTTTGGGGGGAAAAGATGCATGCACAAAAAATAAGTTTCCATCACTCCTGCAGCTCACTGACCAGCCCATTTCCCTAATGACAACCATGGTGCTTCTTTTTCAATTGTTAGGGGATTTTTTTCCACACTCATTAATTTAAGGACTCTTTTTTCCCCTTGTTTTTTCTTTTCCCAACCACCAAGTTCTCTATGGATTTTATAATTTCTTTGGAACACACCCATAAATTTGCTAAAATATTGTTAAGATTAAATCTCAGTCCACTAGAATACAGCCTCAGAGTAGTCATTCAGCCAGTGTACGACTGTAATCTTGAATTGTTGGGTCAACATGAGCACTGTGAGGTGTGCTCTGTTCACATAGTGCTTGAGTTACTTGGTCTTTGCAGTGGTCTATTATTTCATGAACTTGGTCATTTGCATCTAAATCCCTTTTAGGCTAGGCAGTTTCAGACATTCCATCTGGAAATCTTTACTGCAGTCATATTCCCATCACTCACTTGCTCAGTCTGGCCCTGTACCTTTTGTTAAAGACCCCTACCCTTTCCACTCATCACACTCATTGCTATTGTATTTTCCCTAACCACATTGCTACTACACCCATTATCCTCAATACAGGGAAGGGACATGAGGAGACCCCCCCTACAGTCACTGAATCCAACATTTTCAGGATGTTATGTCAGAGCATCCCTTTAAGCATTTCCATTTACACTTCTGCTCGATTTGGTTTTTTCCCTACTTAAGACATGCTAAATTTCTTAGAAATAAAATGTTGGCTATACTAGCATCCCTGGAGGCACTGCAGATGTCAGTATAGAATTTGGTGGCTTCCACAAGATCGTATTCAAGCTTGTGTGGTCTTTATGTTACTTCTGCTATCACAACTCTGTGCATAAAGCTAGAGATTTCTGTCAATCTCTCTCTGTTATAGCGCTTTAGAGCTGCTTCAAAATACTTTGTGATTTCCGTTTTGGGGTTGAGGAGAAATGGCATCTATGGCAAGGAGCTCAAAACAGGGTACAGATATATCCAATGCATCCTCCTTACAGTGTCAAAGTATGCTTGCAGCAAAGAAAGGTATTTACATTAGGGAAGTGTAGAAACATATATTTTACATGTTGAAAACCTACTCCCATGAACTGTTGCTTTTTTAGAATTCTGAAAAAGCTGAACAGAGGTGGTTGGTTTGAAGTTTAGTTCCTTGAAATGGATCAGGTTTTATCAGCCTATATAGTCTCCCTCAAGTTACAAGAGTTGGTCCAAGCTGGAGGTCAGTGAAGCTTAAAATAAGTGATGCTGTTTGTACAATGGAAGGTGCTTTGGGGATGTTGCCATCAGTGATGCTTTAGCTTTTAAAAGATGGATCTCTGTGTTGTACTCTGGTTACTGCCTCTGCTTAGCAGATAGGATCATGGGAATAGGCATCCCCATTAATGTGCTTGGCTATTCAGGGTATATTGACTGCCTGACTTAACTGACTGCCCACTTCATAGCTGGGCAGCAGGGGAAGACTCATAGAGATGCTGTGGTTCAATCTCTTTAATACAAAAGAAAAACTAAGAAAGGACTTTTCTACAAAGCAAGCTACTGAACTGAAGAAATCCTGTGCTCAGTTTGTGGAAATGCCCTAATCAATGCAAGCTTCAAGGCTTCTTCCCACACATCATTTAAAATCTGACTAACAACAACAACAAAAAAGCTTTAATATGAAAGATCCTGGACTATGAGTGCATTATTCTGCATACAGTAGCCATTGAAGTTCCATCTTCACCCATGCTTCCCATCTCCTGCACACTGGAAGCCACTGGTCAGTGTCTGGTGGATCAGAAAGCAAACATTGTTGGCACGTGAGGTCCCAGAGCATGAAAGAGGCCAAAGGCCAGGACTTACACATGGATGAGATCCAGGCTTTGCTGCAGAGACTGTGAATGCACTGCTCAGGATGTGACACTTGGCAAGCTGGACTGTACTAACACTTTAGCAAAGGGTATTGTCCCAGAAGGGCTTCTGTGACAATCAAATGACTTCCAACAAGGCAGTGAAAGCTGGATTCTTAAGATTCTTCTGGTAAATTCTTTATTAGCCTGATTTATTGTAGTGATGTCAGAAGCTGAAACAAAACAGTGGATCTCAACAGCACTCATGGCTAACACAGATTAATAGCAATATTTTACCTCTATGAGAGTGCAGTTGTCACATATAAAGCAGGTACAGCTGCTGTCAGTATTGCTTCTATGAAGCTGTAGGAAATTTTACTCTGTGGGGGGGTGAGAGGTGGGACACAGACAAAGAGCCCATCAGACAATCATTTGGCTATTGAAGTGGGGAGAAGAGATAGGGCTGGGGGAGTGCAGTTCAGAAACAGGGCAGAAGTAACCAAGAGAAACAGCAGAGAAAGTGTCTAGGTGATGTCAGATAGGAGAACAATGATTTGCTCTGCCTTAGTAATAGATGTAGACTTGTTAGTTAAGGATAACTCTAACACAAAAGAATAGAATTCTGGTTTTGCCTTCAGAAGGTATAAATATTTGTGACCCTTTTGCCCAACTGCTTGTGTGAGAAATGTCTCTTGGGGAGTCCTACTTTGAGCCCAGTGCTTGCTGAGATCAAACACTTCCCTCAGAGGATTGTCACAGGTGGCCTCTGCCTCCCTGCCTAATGTCTGCAAAGCCTTGAATGGTTGACAAGTCTGCTTTATTTCTACAGGCAACTGTCTTGAAAGATCAGGAAGGTGATGGTATCCAAATGCCATGAATCAGAACAGAGCGTTTTAAGGTAAAATATCAGTGTTCACATGCTGATGAATTGCCCTAAACTATTCCTTCATCACTCAGAACCTGCTAAGAAACTTAATGTTCCAGCCTCTAGAGCTTGTCCTTCAATTGCCTGCTCAATTTAAGCATCTCCCATTCTCAGAAAACTCATCTCTGTGAGCTTTAGCGGGTTTCCTGTTTACCGTAATTTAGCTAATGCACAAGCTATCCAAGGCTGACTACAGAACTGTCAGTAAGACAGTAGAATTTGGCTGATTCTTTCAGTATTCCCTTACAGTTTCCTTCCACCGGCATCCCCTTTTATTAGCACTAGGTATCCCATGCCCAAGAAAGCACTGTGTGTGAATATGCAGAGAGGAGCAAGCTCTAGATGAGCTGGTTGATTCCCTAATAGCTGTCTGCTTGCAAAAGCAGTAAGTAGCAGAGTAGACATGAAATTTAATGCTGCTGAGGTCCCACTCAGCTGTTTCAGGGCAGGCATTACAAGCAAATGCATGGGTAGCCCTGAGCAAGAAACCAGAGAGAAGTGGCTCAGATCCCCGGTGCTTCCAGACCAGCAAAGGGTAACAGGTGCCCCTAGTGCAAACTCACTTGCGTAGAGGTAGTTAGCAAATAGTTGACAGACTGTGAACTTCTCCACTGGATGCAGGGGCTTCTCAGCAGATGATCAGGACATGAGTATCTCATGATAGAAGAGGTGTTTGTCACAGAGGTGTTTGTAACTGTCCCCCTGCAGGTTAATCCATTGCATTGCCAAAGCCTACAAATGACTCAGATACAGCTCTTCAACAAAGGACTACTTGGTTCTAGAGGAGGAAATCAGCCATTCAAACCTAAGCCTGACTCCAGATGGATCTGTCATTAGGATTGCAGATAGCACCAGGGTTAGTACCTTCAGTTCCTGGGTGCACAGGTGACCCTCCAAAGGGGTCCTCTTGTTTTTTTTTCACTGTCAATACCACGCATCTGTTAACAACACCAAGCTCCAGTGATGAAGTACAACCATGTGCTAGAATCATTTTTGGTGGGTAGATTTTTTGCATCCCTGCAGGCTGCTTGCCCTCTTTTTCCTGAGCCACCTTACCTGAAGAAAAGAAACCAGAGATTTTTTTCTGAGTGAATATATTCTTGGAGGGTAAAAGTATGAAAGGACTAAATCAGCCTCTTCTTCCACACTTAGAAGGCAAAAGAAAAATGAAAGCATGTCAATGTGTGCTTTTTCTTTGGGCCTGGCATTTTGATGCCTCTTTTGGCCACTTCATATTAGATTAAATTAGGTACCATCCGAAGCAGCAATGATTCACAACTTTTTGCTCTGCTTCCAGCTGGCATCCTTGTGCTGAGGCAGTACCTCAGCTGGTCTGTCTGCATTCTCCATCTGGATGCCTCATCAGCAGCTTGTCATGGCTCAGTTTGAACTTTGCCTTCCTCTTCAGCCTTTCCCAAAGGCAGCACCCACTCCAGCAGGGTCTTAGCAGCACAATCCCTCCTGTCATCTGCTCACCGAATGACTGGTATTGCCTCCAGATTCAGCCTGCTTCCTCAGTCCCTTGCTCCCCATAACCAAGCAGTTCTTTCCCTCAAATGTGGCAGTAAGGATCATCTTTGCCAGCTGGCCTTGCACTGCTCTCCTTCTCTTTGGAGGGGAAGCATACTGATGACCCTCACCTCTGAAGACCTTGCAGTCTGCAGACATGCATATGCAGGTCTTTAACTTCTCCCGCCTGATTCCCTGGCCTGGTACATTTTTTTGGAAGAACAAAAAGTTTGAAAATGTCAAAATATTTTAAGCTGGGGTGAATTTGTTTTCAAATTGTATCTGACTACCTTACCATATGTCATCGTCTGGAAGCACTGGACTTTAAAAGGAGTGCATATGCCATGACTGCAGCCAGCCACGGGCCTTCTGTGATGCTGCATGACTGTGTAATTCTGTGTAATTCCGTGATGTGCACCACGGGCACATCAATTCAGGAAGAAAGTATGAACTCCATTCGGTAAGGTGAGGAAACTGCGAGTTTATGGACCTGGACTATTAACACCAATCTAATAAACATTGCAAACTGGGAAAATTGGGCACAAAGCAGAATTTTTTTGTGGTTTTTACTTTTTTCCTTGGAAAATGTTGGCAAAATGGAAATTTAAAAGATAAATCACCATGCTGAAACCCACATTTTCATCTTAAAATTATTTGCAAGGAGAATTTATATCTAACTTCAGCTTAGAGATGCCTCATAGCCATGCCTTGTGGTCTGCACTTACACTGCTGCTTTTGAGAGGGCAAAATTACTCCCAGACTTCCAAACACTCATGTGGTTTGTTTGTTTCACTTTCTCATGTCTCTACTGAAGGCTCCCTTGTCTCCAGTGAGCTCTGCAGTAAGACTTCTTCTAGTAATCCTTCAAGATTTACTTTTCATCCCTCAGAACTTGTCACATCCCTCAAAACTTATCATGGGTGTCTTGGTCCACTTCAGGTATCTTCTTCATGCAGTCAACTCATTCCTAAGTCTCTTTCTTCCCGACAGCCCTCTTCCTTCCTATCCATACTTTAACAATTTGTATAAGTGACAAATTTCTTTCTTATTCTGAGCTGCAGCTTTGCCTCTGTATTTTGCAGTATGAAGGGCATCCTTTTTTCATAATCTGGATTTTTTTTCTTCTCTCTATGCTTACACAACAATGTAAGTACCTTAAAATCAGCAGCATTTCTGTTTTGATGAAATTATTCATCCAGTCACTCAGACTTGTTCATGCTGGATTGAGCACACATAAAGGAGATTCCCTGTCTGAGCTGCTTTCTGGGAGGCTGGATGGCACCAAATAACCTGTGGTGCCTTCCACCCCACTGCAGCTAAATAGGACCCTCAGTTTCTCAGGTCCTTTTCCTACAGATTGTTTTCAGGCATTCCTGTTGCAAGGACATGTGTACTGAACACCTGAGGAGGGAACATGCATTAACCTCTAAAGGATCATGAGATCAGGGTTTTTTAACTTCTGTGATTAAGAGCAACACTCTGTAGAAGAAAACTTGGCCTGTAACAGCACCTGGTGTTTTTTTTCTTTATTCTGCTCCCCCATTTCCACACTAGCATAGTGGCACAGGAGACTGCACACATAAGGAAAAAAAAGTTAGAAGAATTGATGTTGTAAGCTGACTTGACTGTCAGGAAAGAACTTAGCATGCTTAGTTGCTCCTGTCAGATGGCAATAATAAGTCTACTTGCCTTGGATTTATTCACTCAGAATACTGTCAAGCATTTTTATCACTTGATGCTGTGCTTATTTCAAGGTTCATATGGATTCTGGTAGAGGTGTTAAAGCAATATAACATCCCTTTCCATCACCCAAAGAATCAGTCCTCAGCCAAGAAACTGAAGCTGTTTCACCTCTGCATATTCTGACAGACTCACTCAGGTGATCACCAGGCAGCTGCTTTAGCAGGATGAGAGTTCTTAACCCTTGGGTGAAGGGCTGAGTAAATGCTCCCCCTGCTCCATGATGGCTGTCCTGTGTCTTGCCTTCCCTCTCTCTCCTGCACTCTTATAATTCCCCCGAGGCAGGGGTGCGGGTGACTGGAAATGTGAAGTCACCTGATAGGATGCTGCCTGACTCCCTTCGCTCGGCACGGCTCAAGCTCTCCTTGCCTAGCGGTAGTGAAAGCAACTCGGCAAGGCTTTGCTCAGCTCAGCAGGCTGCAGAGTTTGCTGCAGATGCAAAACCGAAATCCATCCTTCCACCGCCTACTTACCATCAGGAGGGTTATATGTCTTCTCGCCTCTTGTTTCTTTCCCCAAACCTCTGTTCTCAAAAGGAATCTCTATTCTGCTGCTGGCAATGCATCCTGAGAGGTGGCTATGTTGGTGTTGCCCTGCTTTCTGTGTGTGGGCATTCGTTTTCACATCCTTGATTAAAGGTAGGCTCTCTTTGATACCAGTTTCTAGAATATTTTCTAGTCACTTCTCTGCTTCTGTTTTCTTGAATGAATTCAACGTAAAGCTTCTACCAGCTATTTCTAACCTGAAAACTGTAACATTTCAACAGTATTTGAAAAGAGCTAAAGCAATACTAGTTTTCTAATGTAAAACTCTTCATTTTTGTTTGATAACTAATGGAAGAACTGTTTCTAGAAAACAATGAAAAATGAACAGGACTCCTAGTAATTTCATTTGGTGCTGGAATTTGCAAGTGCTTAAATAATGCAGGCTATGGATGTGCATGGTCAGTACTCACACTTTCAAAAGTGAGAACTTAATCTATTTTTGTTCACTATTGCTTTTGATCTGTGTTTGAATATGCTTCAGTCATTTCTGCACACAACTCTCACTGAGTTAGCCGGATTTTTGCTTTTAGGACACACATCTCTTTTGAAAGTCTCGCTTCTGCAGGTGACCAAGATGTGTATTAAATACAGTGCTTGTGTTAGCAAGGCATAAGATATTGTC
This sequence comes from Monarcha castaneiventris obscurior, assembly GCA_026261815.1. Lineage (NCBI taxonomy): Eukaryota > Metazoa > Chordata > Aves > Passeriformes > Monarchidae > Monarcha > Monarcha castaneiventris. The sequence continues at coordinate 373,033 of JAMPIT010000227.1, forward strand.
TTAAAGCAGCGCCATGACATAAGGCCTAAATATTCGTCTGGTTTTGTTACTTTATTTTAAAGTATGTGTCTATTAAGAAGCCAGTGGGAAAATTTCAAATGAAACATGATTTTGGACTCATTGACTTTAGTCACGAGACTTAATGTTCCCACAGCAGTGTACTTCTAGTCACAGTGCTATGGGTGGTGATGATGGAATCTGAAAAGAAAAATTTTAGTTCGTTTTTGAGTGGAACAGTGCACGATATAAAAGCATCCAAACTTTATAGACATTCATGTGTCTTATCTGAATGATGGTGAAAGGATGAAATAAAAAATCAAGTTTTAAAATTTTTACTAGACTTTTCTTTCCATACATGTAAGTGACCAGTAGCCAACATTTCAGCTTGCAGTTATGATAATCCCCTGCAATTTCAGGATGCTTTGTGTCACCTTAGGGGTGAAATCTCTTTTTCAGGAACAGGGAAAGGGCAGTCTAAGCATGAAAGTGCAGTATACTGAGACCAAGTGTCTCCCTGCAGGACATCTGTGCATCCACAGGCCCTTGTGTTCACTGAGGGATATGTAAATTGCAAATTTGTGTTCTATGCTCTGCCAGAGACCATGCTGCCCAGCACAAACCCCTTCTGTGTTTTCTATTTGCAATCATAAAGGCTTATCATGGTTGCTTGTCTTATGTGTGCTGGTGCAGTCTGGGACTAATGCAAAAAACTTATGACAATGAGTCTGAAAACAAATTTTTCTTCAGTTGTATCAGTAATATCTTTGGGATCATCATATAGCTTTGATAACACAACTGTGCACAACATGAGAAGGAAATTCTAAATCTTGACCTTATAAAGTATTTATATTTTAAGTGCTGAATTACAATAATGCATTGTAATAGCAAAGTTATTCGAGAAAATTGTTGTGAGCTGAGGTTGCCAGAGCCAATATAATTTAATATTTTCCTTTTGAAATCAAAATGTATAACCTTTAACACTGTGAAAATAACTGTTTCAGGTTTGGACTATGTGTAACAGGTTAGGAGCATTCTTCTTAACTGAGTCAGCTCAGTGCCTGTCACATACCTTGTTTCTTCTAAGCCATCTGGTCTGTTCTTCATTAATGAGGGTTACAGCTGTGATCTGCTTCTTCCCAAAGAACATAGATGCATGCTATAGATATTACATAGCTGCCTGTTATCTGATCAGAAATGTTAATCTTTACAGTTTTTTCTTGTTCATAGAACTTAATAAATGAACTTTCTTCAAAATAAAATTGTGCTATCTAGAGATTGGAAATACCAAACATGAGGATAAAATGCAGTCATAATGTTTAAGATTATGAGGCATCATTGTAGTCACCTAATTGCCTGATAGAGATTTTGGTACAGTAGTTGCAGTCTCAAGCTTTTAATTTCTAAGTAGCTATGCTTCTCGTAAACACTCTCTTTTACCAGGAAGACTCACAACGATTAAATCTGTCACATTTCTACTTCTTCTATTTCACACCATCTTATTCTACTTTGGTGTGATACCAGGGTGGGCCAAATGGAGGCCCATAGGCTAAATCCAGCTTAGGAGACACAAACATTGAAGCCATTACTTTACTCTTTGAGAAAACAAGGAGTAGCCAACATTCTGCAGGAGGATGCTTTCAACCCTCTCTTCTCTGCGCTCTGATGGCTTTAAACATGGTCACAAGCACAAGATCCATAATATAGCACAGACTAGTATGTTATCCAGCACCTTCTTCCCCTTTTTCTTACCTCTGGCTTAGCTGTTCTTTATCTTTACCCAGATACCACAGCCTGCGAGTCAGAGGAACGGTTATTTCACAAACTCTTCTCCCAGTACAACCAGTTCATTAGACCGGTGGAAAATGTGTCTGATCCTGTCACAGTGTATTTTGAACTGGCCATTACCCAGCTTACAAATGTGGTAAGACTCACTACAGAATACTGCTGAGCTTTGGGGATGGTTGTAAACACATGCAAATCGCTGAAGCAGGAGCTGCAAATGTGATGGCTGCACGCACCCACAACTCTCCTAGCTGGCATTTCATGTGTGTCTAAGTGCACATGCTGAGACCTTTGCTGTTCTTTCAGTCAGACAAGTCGTTCCAGTTGCTTGAACGGGTGGTTTGAATGACACGGATTCATTTGCTTACTCTGTAGCATCAAACCCCTCTGCTTCAGGTAGCAGCCTCCAGAGCCCAGGGCAGAAGTACTGAATGTTCAAGCCCACTCTTCACGGGGCTAGCCCACTCCAGAGACATCTGGTGTGTCCATGTTGCATGTAGCATGTGACCAGTTCTCCTGTGAGGCTGCTGTCATTTCCCAGTGGTCCTGAGGGGAAAAATCTTCTCCTTTTTTATGTGGTTTTTTTCGAGCTATTTGTTTCAAAATGACGTAAGGGAAAAGTGGTGTGGCAACTGGAAGAGTGGTGTTTTAAAGAATGGAGGTGGGGATGAATGTTGCACGTTTTGGAAACGGGTGTGGGGCAAACACGCTGGGCAGGAGAGAGGCAATGGGGAAGAAGGAAAGCATCACCTTTCTGATTCATGACTGATTGGTAGTTGCATTAAGTGCCTGTAAAAAGAAGGTCTCTGTGTAACAGTTACCTAATTTAGTGCTGGTCAAGTGCATCTGCTCTAGAGGTCTGCATAGAAATTCAAGAACACTGTGATATGTGTTCATATGCCATTTTCCTTGAATCTTGATCAGTTCTGTACTGTGTAATCAGAGCTTTTTAAACACTGAATCCAACAAAATACACAGCCTCAAGAATAACCTTATTCCTCTGATACAGATCAGAGCACTTCTAGGTTGTGTGCTCTCCAGATATTCAAGCTCCTGGCAAAACAGTGCAGCTTTCTGTATGTCTGATATTTAGAGAGTATGATTTTTCAGTAAAGCTTTATTAATTTTTCAGTAGGGCTGTGCACAACTGTGTACAATGTGTAAACCTCTTGAAAGATGCTAGAAAAAAATCTGGTATTAGTTAATGTGAAATTTTATTTTCCAGTTTTATGGGCTAAGTTTTTGGCCATCTCAGGACACTGTAACTGGGTATGCCTATGTTTCTTTATAGGATGAAGTCAATCAGATTATGGAAACAAATTTGTGGCTAAGACACGTAAGTGACTGTTTTGCATTTCTCATGCATTCTGCATCAAAATGATGAAATGTGTGTTACCTTGTAAGTTACATCTATAGAACAAGTTCTTGTTTTGTAACAAGGATTTAAAAAAAATTAATAAGGAGAAGCTCCACAACTGAAAAAGTAATTTCTTCATTTGTTTTACCAAGAAGTTACATCTTCCTTCTTTCCTGTGGGATGTGTTTTTGTTCTCCAACTTCATGATGACAGGCTTTCTTCTGGAAAATCTAGCTGGATGTACTCCTTAAAGAGTGATTAAATATGCAGCTCCAAAACATTTAGTAGAAAAAGGAACATGCCTCCATTATTCCTGATAGTTTTAGTGCTTTCACACAGATAAAGATCCTTAGAGGACCTAAACTGATGCAAAAAATATAGCTAACTTGCATCATTTTTTTCAGGCACTGATTGCGGTCCACATGAAGTTTTCTGTAGAAGTTTTCTGTTTTGATAGGAGAGAGACCATGGAGCATGGCCCCAGGACAGGGCAATAGCCAGCAATGCAAGAGAGCTGCTGTGCTTCCCTTGCTGCCCTGAGCTGGTTGCTGCTGCTGTGGAACCAACACTGTCTAGTGGCAGCAGCCGCCTGTTCGTGTGCATTTTGTGCTGCCCGGCTCACGGGGGTGCCCGTCTCCTCTGGGGCTGGCCTCCTCGAAGCAGTGGGCTGCTGCAGCAAGACCCCTGCTTTCTCTGGCACTGGGGAGAGTATCTGTCACAGGGAAGGCTCTTCACTGATGTCACAAGACAGAGGGGAGAACCCAGCATGCCAGCAGTTCGTAACAACAGAGTAGCAATCAAGGGGAGCAGTATTCTCACATATCCAGTGTTTGTCCAGGTCATGGCCTTGCTGTCTTTTGGACCTTTGTCCCCTTCTCTGTGTGCTACACTTTTATCATAGTCTGTTGCTTTATAGGAAGATCTGAGAAACAGATATTTGTTGATAATGTAAGGTTTTAAAATCCTTCTCCATTCTTCTTCCAGATTTGGAATGACTACAAGCTACGATGGGATCCCAGACAATATGATGGCATTGAATTTGTTCGGGTACCAGCAGATAAAATTTGGAAACCAGACATTGTCTTGTATAATAAGTATGATGATTCATTTTACCCATTTTATTGATTCATTTGACTGTTTCTCTCAAGAATATCCCCTTGCAGCACCTATGAAAGCACCCATTTCATTTTACTTTCATGGTAATTTTTTTTCTTTGCCTCATTTGTCTTTCCAGTGCTGTGGGAGATTTTCAAGTTGAAGGCAAGACCAAAGCCCTCCTTCGTTATGATGGAATGATCACCTGGACCCCACCAGCTATTTTTAAAAGCTCCTGTCCTATGGATATTACCTTTTTCCCATTTGATCATCAGAACTGTTCACTCAAATTTGGCTCATGGACCTATGACAAAGCCAAAATTGATCTTCTGATCATTGGATCCAAAGTAGATATGAATGACTTTTGGGAAAATAGTGAATGGGAAATAGTTGATGCTTCTGGCTACAAACATGATATAAAATATAACTGCTGTGAAGAGATCTACACAGACATAACATATTCCTTTTATATTCGAAGGTTGCCAATGTTCTACACCATTAATCTGATCATTCCCTGTCTTTTTATCTCATTCCTGACTGTGTTAGTTTTTTACCTGCCATCCGACTGTGGTGAGAAAGTTACTCTTTGCATTTCTGTGCTTCTTTCTTTGACTGTATTTTTACTGGTGATCACAGAAACAATCCCATCCACCTCTTTAGTAATTCCCTTAGTCGGTGAATATTTACTCTTCACAATGATATTTGTGACTCTGTCAATTGTCATCACAGTGTTTGTTCTCAATATACATTACAGGACTCCAACCACACACACAATGCCCAAATGGGTAAAAACCGTCTTCCTTAGCCTGCTCCCCAAAGTCCTGTTGATGCAGAGGCCACTAGAACAGCAGAAGAAAAACACCTCCAGAAAAAACGATAAAGTATCAGAAAGTAAGCTGGGCAAGTCAAAGCACAGCAAACACAAAGACACCAAATTGCACAAGGAGCAGCGCTGCAGCCACTGTGAAAAAGCAGCTGAACTTCCGACCACCAAAAGACGGCTGAGCCATCAGTCACTGAAATGGATGGCAGAGCACATGGAGTACTCCCCAGAGGTGAAGGATGTCATTAGCAATGTCCAGTTCATCGCAGAGAACATGAGGTCTCAAAATGAAACCAAAGAGGTAAGGGAGGTAACTGTCCCATCAGGGCTTGTTTTGATTGCATTGAAATCAATGGTGATGGCAGGGTGGAGTGCCTGTGGGTAAAGATCAGGGGCGAGGTCAGCAGGGCACATGTCCTGGTAGGAGTCTGTTACAGACCACCTAGGCAGGATGAACAGGCAGAGGATGAATTCTGCAGGAGGCTGGAAGAAGTATCATGATCACCAGCCCTTGTTTTCATGGGGGACTTCAACTTGCCACATGGCTGCCACATAGAGGAATCAATCTAGGAAGTTCCTGGAGTGTGTGGAAGATAATTTCCTGACACAGGAAGCAAGCCAGCCAGGGAAGGTGCCCCACTGGGCTCCCTGTTTGTGAACAGAGAAGGACCAGTGGGAGATGTGATGGCTGGAGGCTGTGGGCACAGTGAACACAGAACGATAGTTTTCAATTTGGGTTAAAGTTAAGAGGGGTGCCAGCAGAACTGGACCTCCAGCAGCTAGACTTCAGCCTGTTTAGGAGGTTGGTTGTTAGAGACATTTTGGAGTCAGTCCTGAAGGTCCAAGAAGTCCAGGAAGACTGGACATGGTCTAAGAAGGAAATCCTAAAGGTACAGGAGCAATAAGACAAGTTGAATTTCTAAATCTAATGAATTTGCTTGTGTGAGGTTATAAATTTTTTATCCTATTTGGGATTACTGTCATAAAAAATGATGCGCATTGGAATTTAAAGAATTCTGGAGCCACATCCTCATATGTAAACACAAGCAACTAAAAGAAGCTGCAAAAAGATGTGCTGACACCAAGACCTCACAAGGAGCAGGAATTCTCTGACACTTCAAGATATTTTTGAAAGTGTTTAGAACCTCATGAAACACATATCTTTGATCTGTCATGGAATTTTTGCTTTCGAAGTTTTTTAGATGCTCTATGATGGTAAAATCCATTTCAAAACTAAATACTGCTGTATTTGTATTGAAAATTAAAAAACTTCCATAAGGGAAATGTTGATATGCATACTTTCTATCAGAATATTGTGTTGAAATTCATGCAACTTCTGTGAAACATAAAGATTGCCTTTTTCCCCCTAAAACCTAAAGATGATGTTTTCTTTATGCCCTGCAGAAGAAATTTCATCTGAAAACAAAATCCATTAATTTCTGAATAGAGGACTAGAGTTAAGCTGGTGACTGAATTAATAGGATGAGCATGTAGTACATTCCAGCCCGAAGCAAGCGACAGGAATCTATTGCCATAGAGGAGTATGGGGTTTGAGCTGACCCTTGTTTAGTACCTATGCCCTTAGTGCTTTGCTTAACCCAAACACTCCAGCCCTGCTTTCATTATCACACCAGCTGCATGAAACATATCCATGTACTGATTCAGCTGCTTTCTCTGATCTCTCCCAAAAAGAGGAAGTTTTGCATGCAGTCATCTAAATAACTTGCTGTCTTGATTATACAGCTCAGGAAAAGTCCTCTTTTGCTAGTTTTGCTGATTTGCATTTTGCAAATCTCTCCTGACACATGAAATTGTATTCTTAGTCCAGTGTGTTCATCAGCAGCTTTATATCTTACCTTTCAAAACATATTAGGGATGGGAAGGATGATTTTTCATGTACAGAAATCCCTTTTTCAGGGAAAAAATGGGATTTGTTCTCAGGCAAGGACAGAGAAAAGTGATTTTGAAGGCTGCTTCTGCTTCAGCAAGATATATGAAGCAATATGGGTGATATTATGTACTAGTCCTATATAAATAAAAACCCTTTAAAAATTGAAGCAACATTTACAGCTGTTGGAGTTCTTCCTACATGTTCTTTCGTACAAAATACAGCTTCCATTTCTGATTTTCAGAAGCCCTCCAAGGTTCTTCCCTGACTTCCAGCCTGTTACTATCCATGGTCATGAAGCTTTCTTCAACCACCCTCTTTTTCATAACATCCCTATCACTCAACCCAATACTACTTTTTCCATAGCTATCCTCTCAACAGCCCTGGAAGGTTGGATAGAATTAAACCAAACACAAGCCTGAAAAGTCTTACCTTATTTATCTGTTTCTCGCCTGGGCTGAATTGCCATTATCATAGTTTACAACATCGAACTTGCCCTACTTAACTTTTACTTATACTCCCCAATAACTGCCTCTGTTTTCCTCACCCTCAACACAATCAAAATCCTAAACCCAGTGTTTTCTGGGAGGAAAATAGAATGAAATTGGGAAAACACATGGAAGATCCCTCAGCAGACAGCTCTTGGACAGTCACTAGTTTATGAGTGAATGTTCTTCTGAAGCGGTGTTTCTTGTGCAGTATAAGGTTAAAGGTACGGTTTAAAGGACAGCAACTTCACTGAATGTGGTTCTAAGGTCTGTCTGTCAGCCATACAAAATCCACTCTGTCCTGCTTAGTACAAGATGCTGCAGTGTGCTCAGTCAGAGCCCTTGCTTTGCTATGGTCCATGTGTCCATGTGTCCATGTGTCCAGTTTTCTGAAATCAGTGGGGCTTGATTGGAGAGACAGTGTTTCAGGTCAGACCAGAAGAGTAGCAAACTGTGGCTTGTGTGGGCTGTCAGGATAAATCCTTTGGCATGGTTTAGTGATGTGCAGCTGTGGTGGCTGTGCCTGCTGTTAAACCACCCTACTCTGCACCGACCACGTCATCAGGTCCTATTTGTTAATGTCAGTATCACAACCATGATATTTAGAACGATTCAGCAGACTAGAGCAGTGTTATATGTTCTCAGCCAAACGTGGTAAAATACCATCAGAAAATCAGCCTCCTCTGAAGAGACTTGAAAACTGCAGCAACTATAAGCATGAGAAGCAACATTCCTGACTTGCATGTGTGTTCTTCCTCACATTCAAAAGCACAAGAGGCATTTCTACTGCATAATGTCGACTCACAATTGCATGTAACATTACATGTAGTTTATCCTTTTCTTTTTTTATTCTCTTGCAGGTGGAAGATGATTGGAAATACGTAGCTATGGTGATAGACAGAGTATTTCTCTGGGTATTTATAATCCTTTGTGTGTTTGGGACTGTAGGGCTCTTTATCCAGCCACTAATAGCAGAGTCGTAATTTGATCCACTGCTTTTTATCCACTTGTGTTCTTGTTTCATTTTTGGTTCAGAAATTTACCTTTTATTTCTCTCCTCTAACATAACCCCTCTGCTCACCACCTCCTCAGCACCCAGCCACAGAGGGTCCCAGAACAATAAAGTATGTGTTGACATTTACATTTGAAATCAGACAAGTCTTAAGCATTTAAATCATATTTGAAGACAAATGGACTTAATATTAGAATGTGGTTACCATGTGAGTCATATACATTTGAAAACTACATACTTTCAAAATTTCTTAAAACTAATTTGATCTGCCACTCAGTTTTGCCTGTGACTGAAGTCCCCTTTACTTCCTGATGGTATGTACCAAGACCTTGATGAGCTTCAGTAGGATTTCCAAGCCACAGCTCGTCAGATTAACAGTGGTCCTAGGCCACAGGTTCTGCTCTGAAAACTCTTGCTTGCTCAGGCTCAGACATAAACCCAACAGAGAAGGGTTTGTCCCTGAGTAGCTACTTGTCACAGACAGAATTGGTTTTGCAGCATTGGGTTGATCTGAGTTTTCCCATTTTTAAAACCCAAGACCAACCTGGATTACACACATCCCAGAAGAAAAAGGCTGGATATCGTGAATCCTGTGCAAAGCTGAGTACCTTGTTTCAAACAGCTGTGCAGCAACGTTCTGTTTGCTGGCTCCTTGTGGGTCTGTGCTGTGTGTGCAAGCCTGTAAATGTAGGGACATGTCCTTTGGGGCTGAGGCTGCTGCTATGTAACCAGGTCCCAATCCTAGTGTGCTTCATCCTGAAACACTTTGCAGATGTGTTCCTGATGTGGTTTCTATAAAATGTGGATGGTTTGCACTTAAGTCCCTTGTTTGTTTATATTCCTGTCAGTTTTGTGCTGAAAGATTATTCTTTGCAAGTCACCACTACAATTAAACCCAATGGCTTCAAGAAAACAAATCCCTTCTCTCTTGTAAGAGCCTCTGAATTTAGCTGTGCAGTGTCAATGCAGTGTTTTCAGTGTCTGACATGTATCAGTCTCAGCTCTGAACATCACCAATCCTTGGAATGTATGACTCCCTGTTTCTGAAGTCTCTGACTGGCCTTTTACTCTTTTTTGATGTTTCATAATAAAAAGAATAGGAATGAATTGGTGTATATGTTAAAGGTGGAATGACAAGAATATAACTGTCTTGATCCACCCAGTCATGATTGTAGAAGAAAAAGTAGAAGAAAATTATTATTTTCTGTAATCCCTCTGAATGTTGCTTAATTATATAGTGACAGACAGACAGATGTATGAAAAAGCATGGTTTATTTTGTCAGCCTGTCAATTAAATATCAGTCCTGAGATAAACCTTCTTGAAGAATTTGTGGTTTGTTTTGGGGTTGTTTTTTATTTATTTCCTGGTGTGAAATGTGTTTATAGATGCTACTAAATGACATTTACTATGCTGGCTCTTTAATCAGAAAGAAGGTGAGGGAAAAGAAAGGAAATTGGAAGACGACGGCTGAATTCTGACGCCAAAAACTTCATTTCTACAGAAAAGACATCTGAGTGCCAGCATTCACTGTTGCATTCTATGGCCATCCAAACCATGAAAGTATTCTAGCTCAAGGTCTGCTGCACCAGAGTCTTAAGCATGACAGTTACAACCCAGAAGTCAATAATCTAACTTCAGCAAAATCCCTGATTTACAAAGTCATCTTCTGTCTCTTTCTAGTGTACTATGGCCCCTTCCTTCCGTCGACTCAGTAACTTTTGGAGCCATCTTTTGCCATTCTCAGCTGTGTTTGGCACATTCAGTACTGGAACCCAATGTACTGCTGCCAGCTTTGTGAAGGTAGTTGACTGATTATCGAGAGTGGGGATGGGGGATACAATAAGCATGTCAGCATGTCGCCTTGAAGAAAGTTGCAGTAGCGCTGCCTCTGTAAGCAGACATGGAAGAACCCACACAAAAATTACATTTTTGCTAGCCCCAACTCCTGTTGAAGGTTGGGGGACCTTCTAACTGAAATAACAAGAAAAGTTGCAACTAGAACTGGTGCCATCCCAGGTGCTGACTTGGGTCACACATTGTGCACAGCCACAGGAAAGGTCTATTCTCACCCCATCAGCCCCATCAAACCACAGCAGGAACACCCCTTATTATACCTCACTGATGAGCGTACCACTGGCAGCAAGATTTCTCCTTTCCTTGGGAGCAATGGCATCTATGAATTAATTTTAAGGGCACAGAAGCAATTCAACAGCTCAGCACCTCTTTACATTCTCTTCCCAAGGGAGACCATTTTTCCAGTTTGTCTCCACTAAAAGGCCCAGAAGAGTTTGTCATATTTATCTTTTGGTGAGTGGGTGGTATATGTGGTCTTGCCAAGCAGGGCCAAGGTCACAGCAAACCAGTGCCCAGAAACAAAGGCAGCACGTGTTAAGACAGTAGTAAGGCAGAGGGTTACTGGTTTTTTGTTAAGATTTGGGATTTGCAATGCTGTCACCCACAGGCAGAGCAGGTGGAGCAGCAGGAAGGGCCCCATCAGAGGACTTCTGCCCAAATGTGCTCCTTAGTTATGTTTTTAGTGGCAGGCCTTTGTGGGGAACATGGTGAATGCTTTTGTGGGCCAGCAGCAGAGATTTAGAGAAGCTCAGGAACAGGCAGCACAAGGGAATGAGAAGTGAGACTACAGATGCAGCAGTCCCAGATGCAATGCTAGGAAGACTGGAGGACAGAAGCCATGCATATGCAATGTTCATACATCTCCCACACATGAGCCCTGCTGATCTTCACCAGCCTAAGCCAGAAAAAGCAGCTTGGCATCAGACACAGACGTGTGAGACAGAGCAATGTGTTGCCTGCAGGTGGGCAACCAAATTGTTGCATGGCAGGGACAGGACCATCTGTCAGATGAACACCTGAGGCACTTGCCCAGGAGAGGAGGTTGTCATCTGTCACGGCTAACAGGCAGCCTCCTGGCAGCAGAGCTCACAGGGAATACCTATCACTACTGCAGCCCAAGAGTCTGGAAAGACTGGAAAGAAGAGCTTCCTGCTTCTTTCCCTACGAGTATTTCACAGTGCTGTCTAGGGGAACAAATGTACTTTATGCAAGAAGAGAGGAGCAACTGACAGAATGGTCAATGTGTATGAGTTTTATGCCAGTATTTTATGCTAAGACATCTCTCTGTATGTGCTAAACTAAATGGGTTTGTTCCTATAATATAATTACCAGATCTGAATGCTTCTTGCTGAAACTCACATACAGAGCTAAAAAGTAATGAGGACTTTCCAAGAACATGCCAACTCCTCTGTTTGAATACAATTGAGAGAAAACTTTTAAAATCAGCTACAATCTAGCTTTGTTGACAACAAATCAACAACATAGCCCAGTGTTTGGACACTCCAGGAATCGTTTACTAAATACATCTTTATTAATAATAATTGCACAAGTGAACAGAAGTTTCTGCATTGACACAACAAGATGGGATTACATTAACTCACGGAGGTCTGGTGTGCATGCATAATCCAAGCACAAGAACACCTTTATGTATTTTTAACACTTTCTAACCTCCATCCCTAGGGACACAGTTTCAAGGCTAGCTAAAACTTTAACACATATTTAGATTGTCAAAACTTGGATCTCCAAACTCCTAGCTAATCTTGAAAACATTTGCAAGTTCTGAATGGGATTTTCTAAAGTACGCCATGTTGGAAAACACTGTTCCAGCAAAAGTGGTGAGAGCTTCATTCCTATGTTCAAGAGTTTCACCTGGGTGTTTTCTGTCACATCTCACTTACTCAACACTTTTAAGAGCTGTTTCTAATCATGCAAAAGGATCCCATAATAAAGGATTCAAAGAAATGACATTCTGAATTGCCTGGGAAAAATGGACAAGCCAATATCCAAAAATGTATCTTCCTAGTGACCAGCCCACCCCATAGCTCTCAAGAGAAACCCCACTCCTGCAGCAGCCACAACTTTCATCTGCCACAGGCAATGTCTGCAGCTTCCCTCCAACTGAATACTTCAGGAATATCACTGTTGCCTTAGGAGTAACATAGCCACCTTCCTCCGTGCAGTGTGCTTAAGTGATCTTCCACTTGTGAACAAGCAGGTGAAGGGATAATGGTTTCTAAATGTGGAGCAAGGGGAAAAATCCTCGCTTTGTCAGCCTTCTGGTACATTATGGAGCAGCAAGCAAAATTGCAAATAATACTGAAAAGTGGGCAATACCTTGCAGCTTCCTGATGGCTGAGGTGAGAGACCAAGTGTGCATGCCATAAAGGCTGGCAGCAGGTGGGCAGAGTGTTAAGTTCTGCCGCTGTCGAACTGATCCTGCAGCAAGGTGAGGCTAGAGAGTCAAGGTTTTGAGCACCCCATCCACGAAGAATTTATACTTTTTCTGATGCATATGCTGTGCAATCGCCAGTTCTGACACATGCATAAAGCAGCCTGTAGAGACTTAGTGGTTTTTACTTGGAAACACAGGTAAACTGAATAGAGATTGTGTTCCTGCTGTAACTTCTTTTACAATGTAGCATTTTAACTGGCAGATCTCCCTTCTAAGTATAATCACTGTGCAAGACCCTCGATTTCCAATTTTAACTAATAAACTTGGCTCTTATAGTAATACAACCAAGCTAACAATAAAATAATTATAAACCCACTGCACAACTCCAGTTCACTTTAGGACTTGGCTGTGCACCAAGCTCTTCTCTGATTTCAGCAAAATCTGTTGCTGGTAGAGTTAGATTAAGATTGAAAGCACTAATCAATGCCCACTGTTACCATCACCTTCCTTCTTTCTTGCTGCTGCTTCCCCTCTTGTACAGCAGAGACCAAGCTCGAAGGCACCACCATCCCTTGGTGCTGTGCTTGTTGGAGGTTACTGTAGGAGCATTTTCTACAAAGTGTTGTTCAACCACATCCGTAATGCAGGGGTGAAGATGAGAACTGAACCCGTCACTGACACCACCAGAAATAACCACAGGAAAATGCGATCCAGGACTTGAGCTACAAATTTCCAGTCTTGTACAACCTGGAAAGGACAGAGGGAGGATAAACATAAACAGTAACAAGCCTGGTACTTTGTAGATGCTACTACATATATTTCAGCCCCCCAAATCTGGTTTTAAAATTAGAAGTTTGTAGTATGCAGTAGCCTAAAACTAACAGGGTCACTTTTTCAGCACTCATAGCTGTAAATTGCTCAAAACTCCAAAACAAATCCATAGGTCTATGCACATGGTGATGCAACTTCTTCAGCCTGTGCAAAAGCTTTTAGTTAAGTGCATATACAAAAGTTTACAGACTTAGCCTTGAAGATGGCTTTATAGCGAACTAGATTTCTTTTTACAGACCTGAATTTCCCTCCAAGTGCCAGGATGAGGCTGTGGCACAGCACTTGGACACAGGCATTGATTTCAGTACAAGGGGTTTGATTTACTTGTGTTTGCTTAAGTGATTTGTTGACTCAGATTGGGTACACTCAGGAGGAGAATTTTGAATTGTGAGTATTGGCACAACTACTACAACTACACACAAAAGTGCTATTTATTAAGGTGATTCAAGGGACCTTTTTATTACAGTTATTTCAGATTCAAACAGGTTTCAGTCATGGACAGTATGTGTTCACATACTACCTGTTTGATTTACTGCTCTTCTTTGTGCTATAGTTCTCTCAGCACAGTTTGAACAAAGCCCTAGCTCTTGCTAGGAGGGTGCTAACAGAAGTTTTTCTCTTTCCAAATGCTGCTGGCTGCATTGCTCTGCTGTCCTACCCTTGCATGAGATGCATCATTTGTACACAGTAATTTGCCATTTTAAAAGCCAGGAGGATCATTGAGAGGTGAAGGATAGTGGTTTGGAGCTAATCTGAACAGGTGTTAGTGAAAATCTAGAAGACCTCCACTCAAAACAGAGCAGCTATGCAGAGCAGAGTATGTGCTGGGAGGCCAGGACTGACACCTGCCAAATGTCATAGAGCCTGCCTGTAAGCGTGAAAGTTGCATTTTTGGAGCATATGACAGTTTAGAGGCTTCCAGATTCATGTGTATCCCAAACTTACACAGAACAAGGTTATTCAAACAATCCCAAACCAGGAATTCCTCCAGGAGAGGCTGCTGGAGTCTCTTGCATCTGTGAAGAGCAGTGACTCTCACAGCACAATATACATCTCCTTAAAGCTATGTGTTGTCTCAGAAAACGTATTATTTATTAAGATCTGAGGAAGATTATGTCTCAGAGGAGAGCAGGAAGAAGAGGCAAGAAAGAGCGTGGAAGCCATTGCTGTCAAGGGAAGTGTGATTCCATCCTTGCCCTCCCTCCACCTACCTGTCTGATGAAATGCTCCTTTTTAACATGCCTGGAAATGTACCGAATGGAGTCAGCTGCCTTTTCCAGAAAGGCAATAACAATTTTTTCTCCATCTTTTGCTTGCTTGTATTTCTGCTTCCCCAGAAACTTTGATTTCGAGGTGGTTCCCTTTTCTTCAGTCTCTGAGAATGAGTAGCGATCTACGTGGCCCTTCATGCAGAGCAGACGAGGCAACTTCTGGAGAAAGAGCTTTTTAACCCATGGAGCCATGGGGTGGTAAGTTGCTGAGGATCGGTGGTGGACATTGATAACAAACACAGTCACGATGATAGAGAGGGTCACAAAAATCATGATGAAGAGCAGATACTCACCAATCAGAGGGATGACTTTGGAAGAAGAAGGGATTATTTCCTCAATCACTAAAAGGAAAACAGTGAGGGAGACTAGAACTGATGTCGACAGTGAAAGCTTTTCTCCTTCATCTGAAGGCAGGTAAAACACCAGGACAGTTAGAAAAGACAATCCCAGGCAAGGGATTATTAAGAAAAGAGTGTAGAACAACGGAAGGCGTCTCAACACAAAGGAGTAAGTGACAAATGGGTAAGAGTACAGCCCATCCTTCCTGTTGCCTTTCATACCTTTGGCATTTAGGATCTCCCACTCCCCATTATCAAAGAAGTCTTTCCTGTCTACGTTTTCATCCACTAAAATCAAGTCCACCATATTGCCATCATATGTCCACGACCCAAACTTCATGGAGCAGTTCTGCCTGTCGAAGGGGAAGAAGGTCACATCCATTGTGCAGGAGCTCTTATAACTGGCCGGTGGTGTCCAGGTCACCACTCCATTGTACTTCACTATGGCTTTGGTCATCAGGGATCCCTCAAAACGTCCGTCAGCACTGGACAGGAAGAAACAGTACCAAGTTCAGGACTATGTTTGCCCCAGTACTACCCCCTCTCAGCTCTGCTTTCTATCCCTCACCCGGAGCACACGGTGCACAACATTCACACTGCCTAAAGAAGCAGCTTTCTGACAGCACACACAAGCCTCACGGTAGCTGACATGCCTTGCCCAAGCTCTGGCCTAAGCCCAGAGCAAGGAGCCACGCTACTCACTTTTCAAACAAAACAATGTCGGGAAGCCACAGAGACTCAGAGGGGACCCGGATAGCGGTGATCCCACCATATTCGTCTGGATTCCAGGAGAGCTTGTGGTCGATCCATTCCTATAATGAAACAGCAGAGTCCTCTGCCTGCTCATATGCAGCAGCCTCTTTCCTCACCCCTGCCTGTGCCTCGGAAAAACTGCATGCACAGCACAGCGGGCAAAGCCTGGTGTGGGGCTCCTCAGCTGCAGAGAGGATGCCAGACAGGCATGGCTGGGAGATGTTAATTCCCACAAGCACTGCTCCTCCAGACACAGGTGAGACCCGAGAACCCATCCCTAGGCTGGCAACCTCAAGGCCAGCACTCCTGGAGAGCACTTGACTCTCACTTCACTCACCACCCTGCACAGCCCACCTGAGAGCAGTCTAGAAGGAAAGAGCCACCTCCCATTAGGGCAGCAGCTTTCCTTCCCTCTGAGAACCAGCCCAAGCTGGTTTTGGCTGGCACCGACCCCATGGAAGAGCCAGGTGGTGTGGGTACTAGTACTCAAATGAGGAGAGGTGGCCTTAATTCACTTTTCAGTGGAGACCTGGCTTTTTTCAGTGAATGCAATACAACACCTAATATCTGCACACTGTCCTTGTAAAAAATAAATTGTTCTTTCATCAGAAAGACTTGCAGACTATTGCAGGAAAAATAATATGATGCTATTGTAAAGCATTTTGTTAGAAAAGCAGGGAGAGTCCTGTCCATTTTCATCATGCTGAACTCCAGAAAAATTTTTGTCTCCTTTTTTTGGTTTTCCAGATAGGGAGATCATAACAAAGTGGCTCCAGCAACCTGGAGATTTCCACAGAAAAGCAATGGGAAAACCAGCTCCCTGATCCTTGTTCATTATTGATGAGGAATTTCATTTGTCCACAGAAATAGCAGCAACGTGATGCAAGAGCTGTGGGCTGTGGTCAATACCAAGAAGTGGAAGCTGAACGAGTTTCCATTAAGCTGCAGCACTAAGAGATCTTCAGGGATGTGGAGGTCTCACCCTTCACTGGTCAATTTCCTCCATGACTTAAGGATGAACCAAAAAAGCAATATTCTCTATTAATTCCCGATATTGTTGCCCTCTTATTTCTTTGATTCCACATGCTTTTCACAGCTATACCTACAGACTTTTCGTTATTGTTCAGGTGTGGAAACAGAAGAGGGGCCATAGCTGCTCATAGCCTCAGCATCAGGGACACAGAACACCGCTTTTAGTGTTAGCATTTCTCTGAGGATGGGTATCTAACATGCCTCCAGCAGCCTAGGCTAAGTGGTCACAGTCTCACACATGTCCTGGACACTTCCTGCAACAGGTACAATGGGGCTGGAAACATACATCATGCAAGGGGATAGTCACGGCTGAGCAGCAACCAACACAGTCAGCTCATAGCCTCCACTAACACAAGAGCAGCAAATACCCCGTGAGCCACCTGGAGATAGAATCATCCCTCTGAATTTGAATTGGAGCAGCCCCTTGGCCTGGGTTACTTGCTCCATCTGCAATACTCCTCGCTTTCCCCCTGCCCTGCATTGATTTCTCTCCCAGCTAAAGTGCTCTTTTGTGTCTGCAAGGCAAATGGCTGTGCCTTCCTACTAGAGCAGAAAATGGGTTGTGTGCAGACTTTGAAGATGAGCAGTTTAAAACAGGAATCTCCCTGTGGGCTATGCTGACATACACCGTAGCAGCAGATGCAGAAGGCTCTTTCCTCTTTTCTCCCTTTCTTCCAAGCTGCTCCAGACGTTGCAATCTCTATGTCCTTCCTCCAGTTCTGCCAAATTCCCATTTCTGTGCTGTCATTGAAGAGTTGAACCCACCACTAGTGGAAGAAAAATCTGGACCCAGATTCTCGATCTGTACTGGTAGACCCCATAGCTTGCCGAAATCCAGACACTTTCTCAGCAACCACTAAAGGCTCCTCCGAACCTCGTGTGTCAGCCTGCTTGTTTACCAAGTCCCACCATCTTGAGCATCAGGATGTTTGAACAAAAAAAAAAAGAAAATGCTTGTGTTTAAGCTTTGCTTATCCAAGAAAAGTAAGACTCTTGCACTGAAATTATGAAGGTGATCAGGAGCAACCAGCATGGATTCACTAAAAGCAAATCATGCTTGACCCACCTGATTGCCTTCCATGATGAAACAACTCCCTGGATGGATGAGGGGAGAGCAGTGGATATTGTCTACCTTGACTACAGTAAGGCTTTCAATACTGTGTCTCTCACAAGGTCGTCATAGGCAAATTCAAGACGTTTGAGCTGGATGAGTGGACAGTGAGGGGGATTGAGAACTGGAGGAATGGCAAATCCCAGAGGGCTTGTAATCTGCTTGGAGGCCTGTCACTAGTGGTGTCTCACAAGGTTCCATACTGGGCCCAGTGTAGTTTAGCTTATTTACCAGCCTCCTCAGCAAATTCACTGATGACAAAAAGTCCAGAGGAGTTGCCAGTACCCCAGAGGGCCGTGCAGCCCTTCAGAAGGACTGGACAGGCTGGAAGGATGGGAAGAGAAGAAACTTCTGAAATTCAACAAAGGCACGTGCAGGATCCTGCACCTGGGGAGGAACAGCCCCAGGGACCAGCACAGGCTGGGGCTGACCTGCTGGAAAGCAGCTCTGTGGAGCAGGAGCTGGGGGTCCTGGTGGACAACAAGCTGTCCATGAGCCAGCAGTGTGTCCTGGGGGCCAAGAAGGCCAGTGGGATCCTGAGGTGCATTAGGAAGAGCATTGCCAGCAAGTCAAAGGAGGTGATCCTGACCCTCCTACTCAGCCCTGGTGAGGCACATCTGGAGAGCTGTGTCCAGTTCTGGGCTTCTCAGGACAAAGGAGACATGGAGCTCCTGGAGCAGGCCCAGCAGAGGGTAACAAAGGTGATTAGGGGACTGGAGCATCTCTCTTACAAGGAAAAGCTGAGGCAGCTGGGCCTACATGAATGCACAACTTCCAAAGCAGGACACCTGGGTCAGGCCACAGGTGTTTAGTGCTCAACCTGAGCTCCTGAGGGCACTTATATGTGTGCCTCATTTTCTGCTCCCTTTGTATTACCTTGGGCCTTGATGTTCTCAGCCCATCAGATGGAGAAGCAGTATTAGAAATGGTAACAACTCCTGGGAGCCCAGCTCTGGGAAATCACAGTCCTGAGTTTCCCTGAGGAGATGCCCTGGCTAAAATCTAAGGATTATAAAGGCTTCCAGAGAAATCAATGTGTCTACAATGCACAGGGCTTGGATCTGCAGGTGAAGCTGGGTGCTACAGCCTGCAAGGAAAGTGGGTGGGAATGGGGAGACGACAGATGAGGGCAGAGAGGTGACCTTTAGAGAAGGGCTCTGCTGTCTGCCCGAGTGGATACTTGAAGTAAGGAAGCCAAGATGTGGCCTTGTGCACAAAAGGGGCTTTACAATTGCAGCTGAAGATGGGGAAAATGTAATACTGCAGATATTTCAGGGCAGGCTCCTGGCAGCTGTATTTGGATCAGAGAGAAATTCCTCCAGCAAAAGGGGAAATTCCTCTCTTCCCCACAGTGAGGGGAAGCCTGAGCTTTTGCCTCTTCAAGGGAGAGACTGTCTTTACACACAATATCCATATGGGTTTTAAGGGTCTTGCTCCAGCCAGAATCTCTCACTGCAGCACTACAGGACCCAGACTGAGACAAAAATTGACTCACATTTCTTGTCCACCAGCCCAGCGATCCCCAGGAACCTTTCTGCATGGCATGATGTCAAGTACGGTTTGTTTTTTATGTCCTCTGCCTGGGATCAGCTGACATCTTTACAGATACTCACAAGGCTGAGAGACTTAAAATAATTGTCACAAGGTCAACAAACTGGTGCAATGTAACCTAAACCAAAAACAGTGTTCTTCAGGAGTGAAGAAGAAAGGAGACCTAACAGTTCAACTTGCACCTTTACCGCATTTGTAAATCAGTTCCAGAAGCAATTATGATAGAGAGATCTGATGCATTTGCTACAGCTTTTAATGGGAAAAGGTCTGTGGTGTGGCCTTTTCTTTCCCTTTACATATGCTGAGGAATGAAGAAATCTATCCGAGGCACCACTCTTAGCTCAGGCAAGGGAGACAATACTTGTGTGACCTCTGAGACAGGATAGTCCCTCAGGGCACATACAATATCCCAGTGACAGCCACTGCAGTACCAGGTGTGTCACTTCCCTGAAATACAGCTGGGGTGAAGGTCAGGAGAAGAGGGTACCCTGTGTCCTAGAGGCCTACCTGCCTGCCTTTCTGTCTCTTTATACATTTAATGAAATGAGAAGAGAGAAGACTTCAGGCTAGGTATCTTGGTGCTGGCCACTCAGCATCACAAAACAGGATGGATGGCACAGTGGGCAGCAGACTGGGATGGCTACTCAGCTCAGCAGCTCCACATGGGGAAAAGGGAGATCAGATGTGGTCTAATTTACCTGTTTCAGCCACACGTTGGTTGTCATCAGCTGATTCTTCTCATCCTAGGGTGACACAAGGTGGAGAGGATTGCAATACCAAAGCAGCCATTAGAAACAGACCCTCTGCCTGCTGAGTCCAACCCTGTGCCAATATGAGGAGATTCCTAAGGTCCTGCTTCCCCATGGGTTTGGGCTCTTCAGTCACCATTGAGGGAAACTGACTGTCTACATGCTGTCCCTGCTATCACTGGGAGCCCCTGAGGCTGGAAAACTGAGGTCTGGCATTTCACAGGAGATCAAAGGAATCATGTGCCAAAGACCCAGGATGCAGCAGGGCCCAGCCAGCAAGTGGTATCAGGTGACACATGGCTGTGGGCTCACAGGATGGCTCATCTCCCCGCACTGCTCTGCCTGGAGTGAGTTTGGGAAGACACAAGCTGAAACATTGTCCTAAATATGTGAATAAAGCATAAAATTAGAGTGTGCCTTCCACAACACAAGGGGACAGTACCAGGGGCTGGGGAATGTAAGGAGCACACTGTTGTGTGGATACCTCTGGGCACTGTGCAAATTCCATTGTGCATTGCAGTGGAAAGGGAAGGGAAAATTTCCACATGGGCAGAAACATGGGATTATCTATTTTGCCTCTAGAGTTTTATCTGAGTGACCAGCGGCATTAAGACTTGAACTACCTTTGGCCTCAATACAAGCTTGCTTAGAGGGAATAATGTCCAACCAGCTCTTACCCTTCCTCAGTCCTCTCCTGTAGCTGTCTTGTCATTATATTGCAACACAGATGTCAAGGACTGTCTGGCATGGGTGGTTTGATTAAAACCTTATGGAAATAAGGCCTTACTCCCTGAGAACAGCAGGGAAAAAAGAACCTTCAGGGTTCCTTCAAAACAAATGAGTCCTAGAGTCCATGCTGGAGGTGAGGGGGAGCAGAAGGTCATATCACCAGCACCATTTCACACTTAGTGTTTTGCTGCCCAACCATCACTGTGCATTTCTTGTCTCAGGAAGCAAAAGCTAATCACATTACCCGCCCTCCCAGGTGGAGGCACAACTGTCTATAAAAGAAGGGGTGTTTTACTGAGCCTAACACAACACTTACCACATCCACAAGCTGTGATATCTTTAACCCAAAAAGGACTTTGATGGTGTCGTTGGAGTTTTGCACGGGGCGGACCCATTTCTGATAGCCTTCAAATAAGTGCTTGAGGAGCGCATCCTCATTTTCAGCAATTGAACTGAAGGCATTCACATCTGGAAGAGAGCAGCACAGAGCGGAGATATTGCCAGAAAGCAGACATGGAGAATGCCATGACCTGAAGAAGTGAGGCAAAGCAGTGATGTGAGGAAAATTCACCTCTGGCCAGGTCTTGTCTTGTACAGCAATTTCTGCAGGACTTCAGACGCACAAACTCTCAGCAGAACCATGGCAAATGAATGGAAAGGCAAGACAGCTCAAGCCCAACTCACATACAGGAAAAAATAATCAGATCAGAGCAGTGGTGACTTTGTACTAGGTTCATGTTTTCTGTGGCCTTTTTGCCAAAGCAAAAAGAGCCCATCTGGCAGCAGCAGGAGCTGGATGATGCAGTCAGGGCTGGATCTGCCAGGCAAGTGCAGAACCATCATGATCTGTACCTGCAAGACTTGTGACTCCCACAATTGCTGACACCATGCTCCCCCTTCCCCTTGCTACCATGAAGGGGGAAGGGTAGTTCAGACCCTCCATCCTTTCCCAAACTTCAGCCCCACTCCCTGTGATGTTGAGGTTCTGATACGACCTCCATTTCTTCCCTTGTGCACACACACAGCACCCACGGTGAGAAGGATTTTACCTCTCTTCAAAGCCACCATGGAGGAAAAGAATTGACCCCGTACAGAAGGGATCCCAGCCATATTGCAGTGTCAGCAGTCAAAGGAGACCTCAAAGGACACTGTCCAGGGCTCAGCTTGTGCCCTGCCAGCCCCAGGGTGAGCAGAACACCTGCACCTGGATTGCCAAGCATTAGGTGCAAGAGGAGTCTGCAGGCAGATGGTCATGGCCCAGGGATGGTGCCAGGACCTTGGGCACAAGGGAGAGCCTTGGGAGGGCACAGTCAATGTGCTCACACACCCTGTGCATCAACCATCAGAGCTAAGGCAGCCCCCAGCACATGGAGAGTGCCACATGGAGAGAAAGGGCATTCAAGCCCAGCAGCCCCTCCAGAGAGAACACTGGAAGCAGAGGGTAGTGCTCTGCCCCTACACACAGGAAAGGATGTGACCACAGAGCACTGTCTCTGCCCAGCTCCTCTTCCCCAGCAGCTGCCCTTCTCCTGGGCACAACAGGCTGTGCAGCCTCCTCCACTTCGTCAGGGTCTGTCTGAGGTTGTGGACAGGGCTAGACCAGGCAAAAAGCAAAGCCCAAAGTCCAGACAGACTGCCCAAAGCAAAAACCTGCTCTCAAAGCTTTCCATGGGACAAAATCAATCTTTAATGCTGTCTGGATCCTCTCAGGACAGCACAAGGTCCAAGCAACACTGTAATTTCCCACTTCCAGCCACAGCAAGATACCATTCCTCTTTGAGGAGCTATAAACTCTGAAACAGGTATTGCATCTGCAACCAAAGGAAGAGAAAAAACACATTTCTGCCCCCTCACTACCCACAACCTCAGAGGTCCAACCCCCTGATATATAACAGTCTTTGCAGAGACTCCATGTCCTAGACGTTTTGCTTTCCCTTTAGGAGATTCACAGGGGTGTATATTTGTTAAAAGCAGATTTAACAGAAAAGCCACTGAGTAGAAAAATACTTAACCTCAAAATATGCAGGATCAAAACCAGCTCTGTCTTAATGCCAGAATACCTTGCTCTGTTTTTGTTTGAGTATGACATCCTGCACACATATATGGAGCCATACACCGTCTGTGTCCGTGGGTGTGTACGACCCCCCTCAAAAGAAAATGGTGCCATTTCACAGCCCACATCTCACATAAAGTTCAGGTACCTAATGCTCCAAGTGAGTACAGAAGACAGGGGGTAAAGGTGGGTTTGGGGCTGGATATGTTGAATCTCGACTGCTGAGGAAGCCACACAAAAGAGTGGAAAAGACTTGAGGAGTCTCACAAAGAAGAAAGTCAGAAGGAAGAAGATTGCTGCCTTTGTAAGACAGCCTCAGTACTTGCACAAAGACAGTTTAAAAGCAGAAGCTATTAATGAGAATAAGAAATATCATGTGAGAAAATAGCCTAACTGTTCCTTTGACCAAGCCCCATCTTACGATCAAGCTAGATAAATCCATGGAGAAAACATTGAATAAAGCGCCACTGCCTTTTTAAAAAAACAGAGAAGCAAGCACAGGACAGAGACATCCCTGAATTTACCATACGGTGCACTGAGAGGCAAAAACTGGGGAGCTCCCTGGCTTACATATGTTCAATTACCCAAGCACTGTCTGCCATCTCCCCTCTCCCCCCGGTTCCTGTTTCTCTCTGTGATCCGTGCAAGTAGCAGCTCCCCATGGGTGCAGAACAGGAGTTCTGGGGCAGAAAGTCTGCTAAACGAATGTGCAAAACACCCCGAGAAGTACAGATAAGATACTAAGCCTTTCATCAGTTCACCTGAACCATTTCGGTTTTCCCCTTGGTGATGGAAATTCTCCCTTAATTCCTTTTATCAACAAGAAGTTGAACATAGGATTTTTTGTTAATTTCTAGCCAGCAACCATCCCAACATCAGTTATTAAAACCTAGCTGTCAAACTGCCCGTGGCTGCAATACAAAGGCAGCAACTGATATAACCCTCTTCTGCTACTCACACAGTGTTTAGAGGAGGACCAAGGGAAGCCAGCGTTCACCATATCCCAGAAAGCGGCAGCTAACCAAACAGCAGAAAAAAAACCTTGAACACTTGCAGCTCAGCTTGGAAGAAGAAGAAGAAATCACACCTACCTGAGTGGCTCAGACACAAGGCAAAGAGCACTAGGCAAAGCATGGGCACCACCGTGGCTTTTCCTTTAAATCTCATCTTCTGTTTTCATAAGCAAATCGGTCTCATCTTTGTAGGGGACTAAAACAATCTAGTTAAAAATCAAGGCAGACAGCTGAGTCTGCAAGGCAAGGCAGCACCTTTCTAGCCTTATCTTGCCCTCATTATGACGCTTGGTAAATCACACTTCATTGATTTTCAGTCAGCTGTCACATCCTGTAAGCCTTAAACAGGGCTCTGGGTCCTAAACTCTGACTGATCTCTTTGTGGCAGTATTTGGGTGGCTATAACCACTGAGCTCTAGGAGTATAAGAGAGGGAAGTCTTTTAAGGAGGAGAAATATCTTTCATTATACTGCTAATTACAGCTGGGAAAAAAACCAAAAAAACCCAGGCTGCAGTTCAGACCCAAAGATAAATCAGATGCCTTAAAGATTATTTGTTTGCTTCAGCTGTATCAATTGGTCTAATAGTAGAGGCAGATTCCCTACAGACCTAACTTAGCTTATTCCCTTCTCATGCTACACTTTCTGCTTTAGAGCTATAAAATGGATTTGGGGGGCAAAAAAAAAACCCCAGTAAGATGTAGGTGGGAAAACAACACTGATTTCTAAATTTACATCTCATCACGCATACACAAAACATCGCAGACAGCAGCACAGAAGTGCTTGCACAGTACTATCCACTGGCACAGCTTAACAGAGCATGTTGCCCCGGGGCCTTGTGTGTAGCAAGTGAGGATTATTTAGCCAGTTCCTCTGTAGTCAGTCCTCTGTCAGTCCTCCCCAGTGACACCTCAGACAAGGCTCCTTTCAGAAACCACCAGAAACTGCTGATAATCAAAAGGGGCACAGGTTCCTCTTTTCCCATCCCCCTGCCACTCTTCTGCCAAAGGATATCAAGATCTTCTCTGTTTTCTTCTCAAATGAGAGTCACTTTGCCATACCTCTCCAAAGAGGAGGTTCAGGTTTTCCCCTGAACTTCTCAAGTTCAAGGCAGAGGCATGCTAAATTCTTTTAGCTTGTCCCCAGACCCAAAACTCTTCCTGCTTTGATTATTTCTTGCTGGCTATTTAATTGCTTTCTGACTTTTATATGGGAAGCCTGGGTCTTTTTCAGCAACAATGGGTCCACTTCTTGCAGTGGCACAGATTTTGGTACAGTCACAAGTTTTGTGATTCAGATTTGCCTTATCCACAGAGGATTGATAACTGGCAGCTGTAATCTTACCAGATTATTCAGCTTCCTGTAATGAAAAAGTTGCCATTTAAGTGTGGTAGTGTGGTTCAAAGTCACATTGCTGCTGCAAGTAACATTCTTGTAGTGTCCTATCAACTTATTTATGGTTCTGTGGGCTTGCAGCCTACCTCATCCATAGCTCTCAGGCAGGCCGCTGGCAGCACGCAGTGAGTTTGCTTTTTCCACTGCTGTACCACACACAAGAAATCAGCAATGGCCCTTGGTAGCTCCTCAGTTCTGCCAGTGGCCACCCAGCAGGGCTAGAGGAGCAGCTGGCTTCCACTGCACCCTTCCTCATCTCAGATGCAGAAACCCAGAGCGCTACCAAACCCAGAGCAAAACCCAGAGCGCTACCAAAAGACCATCTTCAGTGAAGTGCACTGGCAACACTAGCTGCTGCCACTTCTCAGTTTCCCTATTAGGTCAAGACCAGGCACAAGCACACAACTTCTTGTGGTACGCAGGAAAGCTCCGTTTTTTATGCTGGCATCAAGAGAACAGCAGTCATTTGGCTGTAGTGGTCTGGAGAGACAACACCACAGTCTGCCATAAAGTTGAGCGGGGACTAAACACAATTATTCTGCCTGATGCAAATTTTTCTGCAACAAGGTTACCCCTTTAAAATGCTGTCTGCAGACTACCCCATGCTTCCCATCATGTCTGTGGTCCTGTACAGCACCCTCAGACATCACCCATCATTTTGCTTCAAGACTGCAAGCCCCAGCCTTTGCCCATTGACCCCTCTGATTGTAGTCAATGCAGCCTGAGACTGCATTCAAGCATTGCTCTGTTAGACAATATGAGAGACACTTGGTTTTCATGGGGCTTTAATATGCTGCCTTGTGGCAACCGAGTTACTTTGTTTTCTGTCTATAGGAGTAGGCTTTTTGCTACTACACGACATTTGCTTGGAGGGAATAGCCCCCACCCACTGCCTAGACTGTGACAAGAGGTAAGGACCAGGTCTGCCTGGTCATTGGCTTCCACAGTTACCAGACAGCCAAAGGAGGGTAACAGAGAAAGAAATTCTGTTTGCCTGTTGTTTTCTGTTCACAAATCTTTACTCAGCCATGTACTCCAATATTTTGTAAAGGTAGGTATGCATGAACACTCCACTTTGCCAGATGGGGCAAGAAGCATGAGGAGCGTCCACCTTGAGACAGCAAATTAATTCTTGAGCAGAACTCTGTTTGTGGCACTACCTGAGTGGCTATTCTCTGTCGAGGAAATGTCTTTGCTTTTCCACAGGTTCATGGGATTTATAACTAATAAGAGGCTGCAATTCCAGGCTGCAAAGAGCCAAGTACTGCCTGGGCGCAAGCAACACTGGAGCTGGGCCTCACCATCTAGGCAGCAAAAATGCCAAGAAAAAGAGAAGAGAAATCCACCTAGAGGCACAAATCCATCAGTCTGAGCCCACATGGTTAATATTAGCAGCAGCTGAAAACTCAAGGTTACTACAGACAGTCCTAAGCCATGTAACTTGAAGGCATCATGTAGTTAAGCATGGAAAACACAGATTCCAGGGAAAGGTGACAGTGCTGGCTGGCATTCAGAGGGTGGGAAACCTGGAGAAATGTTGAAGAAAATGAGAAGGATGGTGAAGAGGAAGGACATAGATGGGAGATGCTCTGAACCAGAACTGTGAGGCTTTGCTTCCAAAACCAAGAGACAAGGTAAAGTTTGCTGCACCTCTAAGTTTGTCAGCTGCAGGAAGGAGAAAAGAGAGGTGAGGCAGCACTATGGAACACTTTCCAGGTGGATGTACCGTCTCCCTCCCAAACCCATCTCAGCTTCCCTGGTCCCTGAAGGTGGTATGCCAGAAGCCAAGGAAGGCCCACCTGGAGTGCCAGGACTTGTGATGGAGCCAGGCTCCCCAGATCTCCTCAAGGAGGACTGAATTCATCTTGTACCATCTGGCATGACACAGGAAGCCAGCAGATGAAAACCTGCCCTTAGGAGGTGAGGGACTCTTTCTGGAGAAAAAAATGGGTGGGGAAGGGCAGAACTCCTGGAATCTCATCTTTGCCCTGACACTTCTCAGGTCCTTTCTGATCTCAGTTCTGGCCAGCAGCAGACACCTCTCCTCACTAGCAGCTTCTCAAAACATGCATCTTCATGGGGCAAGGCCAGAGCTGTTTTTAGCCAGCTCACCAGCAACTTTTGCAGCACCGGCATTTCCATGTGCCAGAGGGAACAGTTTGGAGCCAACCACCCACCTGCCCATACATCCTGTCTGCTCTCCTCCAGCTTCCTGTCCCCCCAAACACACTCCTCTTTATTGGCTTGTTTACAGGTCCCACCAAGCCAACCCCATTCAGTGTCTCCCTGACTGCCGTTTTCCCCTCTAATCCATCCCTCCTCCTCCTCCACACACCCTTTCCCGACAGGAGCTGCCACATCCCACCGCCAGCATCTCTACCGCAGTGCCCCAGCACAGCGGCCAGCTTCCTCCTCCACCTTGCGCTGGTCCCTTCCCCGCTCCCGTCGGCCCGAGGGAAGGCGCTGTGCCCGGCTCCTCTCAGCCCGAGGGAAGGCGCTGTGCCCGCTCCTCTCAGTCCGAGGGCAGGCGCTTTCCCGGCTCCTCTCAGCCCGAGGGAAGGCGCTATGCCCGGCTCCTCTCAGTCCGAGGGCAGGCGCTTTCCCGGCTCCTCTCAGCCCGAGGGAAGGCGCTGTGCCCGGCTCCTGTCGGCCCGAGGGAAGGCGCTGTGCCCGGCTCCTCTCAGCCCGAGGGAAGGCGCTGTGCCCGCTCCTCTCAGTCCGAGGGAAGGCGCTGTGCCCGCTCCTCTCAGTCCGAGGGAAGGCGCTGTGCCCGCTCCTCTCAGCCCGAGGGAAGGCGCTGTGCCCGCTCCTCTCAGCCCGAGGGAAGGCGCTGTGCCCGCTCCTCTCAGTCCGAGGGAAGGCGCTGTGCCCGCTCCTCTCAGCCCGAGGGAAGGCGCTGTGCCCGCTCCTCTCAGTCCGAGGGCAGGCGCTTTCCCGGCTCCTGTCAGTCCGAGGGAAGGCGCTGTGCCCGGCTCCTGTCATCCCGAGGGAAGGCGCTGTGCCCGGCTCCTCTCAGTCCGAGGGCAGGCGCTTTCCCGGCTCCTGTCATCCCGAGGGAAGGCGCTGTGCCCGGCTCCGTGCTGGGCTCTGCCGTGGCCGCAGTGCCGGCTCCCCGCCGCGGCAGGACGCGGGCAGCGCAGGCAGCGTGCAGGGCCCGGCTGCCCAGGGGATTCCCGGCCCTCCGGAGGGGATGGACACGGCTGCCTGCCTGGGCTGTCGTGTCTGCAACACGCTCTGTGAGCTCTCTTTGGGAGAACAGCGTAACCTGTAACAGCTCGTGGATGAAAACTCACGCGTTCGTGTTTGTGCCCGCCAAGGAACTCGCAGCCGCTCAGCGCGGCAGGCTCAGAATGGGCTGATGCCCACCTTTGAGCAGTCTGCCTGAACCGAACGCTTTCGAGGGGTACCCAGGCAGTGGTTTCAGCAGCGATCAGACTCTGCAAGTACAGGGACAAGGTTTTGCAAGAGTCGTTTCAGTCCTTGGTTTCCAGGCACCTTCCTACCATGAGGAACCCTCCCTACCCTCTTTTCCATTTCTACCACATCCGCGTGATGCAAACTTGAGACAGAGCTGAGTCCCTGTGCCATCTGACAGTGCAGAGTCCACCCTGCTTCACACTGCTCGGTAAAAGCCTCCCAGTGCTTCACGGAGAGTGGAGACATGTAGGGACACAGGTCTTTGGGAGGTGCAGAGGCTCTTCACTGCGTCCGCATTAATATTTCTCATAGGTGGTGCATTGCCTTCTGCATTATAATCTATGTTTCCCTTTTTCAGTTCTAACTTAACAGTGAGGTCTCATTTAGGAGTGTCTTGAGGCACTGTGATCACTTCCTGAGTTTTGGTGACACTACCTAGCTTTGAATATGATCATCTTCAAACCCATTTGTTCTGAGTTAATAATTGTAAACAAAGGTCTGGCTCAGCTCAGCCATTTTCTCAGCTTTTCTTACCATTTCATCAAGCTCATCTCTGCCTTCATAAATGCCCTTCACAGCTCAAATTTTCTCTGCAGCATCATGGACTTGCTGTTCAGATGTCAAGGCTTGGAAGATTTCAGGGGTAAGCAAACAACTAGCAAGGATCAAGACTTCGCAAGGTGTGAGAGAAAAATCTGTTTTAAAGACAACTGCTTCAGGAGTGACAGAGAAACTTGGTTCATGCCTAACTGCATCAGCCTCTCAGTCTCTCATTTTCAAATGGTTACACCTGCTGTCTAAAAGCCTTTATCCCAACACATGCAGTGCTCTATGACAAGAGGTTCTGCTTTCTCATTCTAATACAGGCTTTTTATCCCCAAGGCCATCATAAAACTCAAAGGGCAATTCCTGCCATGTCCTATGGCCTCGATAAGTTGCATGACTCCTCATGCAGCTTTGTTCGTTTCATCCACTTCTCTTTGGATGTGATAGCTCCAGCACAAAGCCAGAAAGGTGGTAGCTGATAAACTTTCTTTTTGGAGCTGCTCTAATCTGGCATGGGAGGATGGGGGACTCCCTTGAGGACATCATAGCAAAATCAAACGCTTTGTCAGAAATTGGATGAGTTCTACAAATGCTGTTCTGCATGAGGGCATTTGCTCTTTATGCTCTTTTCCTGAGTCAACAGAGATGGTTGTCCTGCGGGTCCACACAATCCATGCAATTCAAAAGAAGGGGTTTTTTTCGCTTTAGAAGTGAATCTTGACAGAGATCATAATTCTGTACTGTCCAAAAGATGAAAACAATCATCATGTTTCATCAAAACTACTAGAAATGTTTGGAAGCCAATACTCTTTCATGTCTTTCTTCATTATTTTACTGTACGTGGTTGTGGTGCTGTTGGAAGCTACTATTTTTACAGAAAACGCAGCAGGACTAATTGTCTCAGCCACATTCAGCCTCACAAAACTCACGGTCCTATGAAGTGCATGCATTTTATTTCAGATCATCCCTGGCTAAAAAGCAGAAACTGCTCAGGCAGCAGACCAGTCAACAGACCAGACCTCACCTCTCACAGTATCATAAAGTCACCTTCTCCATGGGAAATCAGTGGTGGGAGAGTTTGCGAGAGGTGATCGTGTAATACCACCCACCTGCTAACTCCTATCCGTCCTTCTCCAGCGTGTCACAGCAGAGCTCAAGTCAGCCCTCTGCTGTTCTGAAGACTATTTCCTGAGGGTTTCAACTGGGATGTGAGCCTTCTATCCAGAGATGCCTGCTTGCCATGCTGAGTCATATATTGTTAGGGTTATTGCCAAATACTTCATAAAGAATAATATTTATTCCTTCTAGAGGTTTCTTAAGATTAGATAGAAATGTTTACAGGGAAGAACCAAAGACAGTATATGCAGGACCATCATTTTGAACATCAGCGACATTTTGGGCTTCTATTTTCACTGATTCATAAACAGAGATAGTACACTTAAATGTAGAACTAGAAAACAGCTTTCACATAACTTCCAGAATCTTCTATCCGTAATGACTTATTATATGAAGCATTATAGTCCTCTTGAATGTCTACCTATATGCTTAAAATTCCAAGTTGTCTACCTCCAGGTATTTGCTTGATATGTTAGAGTTTACAGAGCTGTGCTCATGATTATGTACGAACAAAACCCAGTCAGACTTCATGCCTAAGAGTACTGAGTGTAGAAGAAACAAAGTCATTTGACATGCATGCATCTGTCCATAACAGAACAGTTATGAGTAATATCAACTAATATCAAGATGAGTGTAAACATAGCATAGCGTATCAGATGCTTTCACAGTTTCTGAATTAAGTCAGAGTATGCTTTTCGTATAATTTGAAAAATTAACCTTTGGGCAACATGTGATCATGACAAAAGTGATGTGAAAGTAATGTTAGGTAGTAGAATGCCCTGTAATTACTTGGTAATAATTATTTTGTAATTATTTTATATGATTTTGTAATTATTTGGTATAACCCATGGATATATCTTAAAATTGTGTAAGTTCATCAAATATTTTAAAGTTATGAAACAGCAAACTGGAAGGTTTTGAGACCTAAACAGCTGTCTCTACTGGACAACATCTTTGATATCTGTTGTTTGTCTTTCTTCTTACAAGCCAGAGGAGCTGCATACAAAACCAAATGTTTACATCCTCACCTCACTAGAAAGCATAATTGATATTACTTACAAAATAAGCAAAAACCAGTTTTGCCTTTTATACCGTGTCAGAATATCCTATTTCCTGTAACTGTTTTAATGGCCTGTCTGTGCCTAGTCGGAAGAATTAACCCGAAGGTATTTAGGTAACTTGGCCTACTAGTAAACCGATGCTGGGTTGGAATAACTCCCTGAACTGGGAGCAGAGTCCAACAGTTTGTGTATATTAGTAGGAGGAGGAACATATGGCATAACAGCCAAAATGCTCTGCAGAGTACTCCTGTGGTGCAGGAAGAATGGGCTGGGAAGAGGTCCAGTTCTCCAACAGAAGGCTGATAAGTGTAGGGCCAGTCCCTGGCAAGTCAACGGATGGTGGGGCAGTGTGCCAGAAGACAGCTTGCCATGGCCCTGATAGAGCTTACAGAACAAATACCACCTCCACTATACTTCACAGAGGTCCAAAACCACCTTTTAACTGCCTCAGGCCAAACTGGGCTGCTGTCATCCTTCTCCACACTATCATCCTTGTATCTCTTCACTGGGGCAGCTCCTCGCCTTCACTTTCAATGCAAGTCAGCCAACAGACCTGATTTCATATGGTTTGTAATGTTTTGAGGCTGTCAGCAAGCCCAGAGAGCTTGATGCATTAATACCAGGTGCAAACGACATGATAATCAGCGAAATCAAAAAGAGCAATAAAAGGACTGCAGAGTTTAATTCAGAGTTTAATTCCTCTGTGGGTAATGGGGGTGACTATTTGCATAGGAATGCTACCAGGCACCTCCCTCAGTCAGGTAAATAAGCGTTTATCATTGCAGCTGGATTTTACCTTACCTTTGCTGATCTGACAGCTGCTGACAGCAGCACAGCAGACTGCCACACTGCTGTGAGCTCGTCTCCTGTTGTGACATCATGAGCAAGCCCTTGGCAGCCGAAGCTATACATGACTTCATGACTTTGTTCCAAAAGAACAATGCTGCTTAGTCTTGTCTGAGACAATGAGGCTGCCACAGTAACTCTCTTCTGCAGAAAGCTGATGAGAAAAATCCGTGGTGGACTTCCCTATGATACGATACCATTTTCAGAAATTCAAAGAAGAAATTCTAGTTCCATGGGACTCAGCAAAGCTTTACCCAAAATGTTCAGAGTTAGGCTTTTAACAGTTCAGCTCTAGCAGTTCTTTTACAGTTGATTTTTTTTTTTTTTTTTGGTGGGGGGAGGAGGGAAGCTACATCAGTGGTGAGGACATTGCTCAGAAAGCTCTCCCGTCCCCTGAGAATTGCTAAGCTTGCTTTTATATCTCTTATGTATAGGAATCAAGAGGCAAGCAGAATAAAAGCAAAACTCA
The DNA here is from genome assembly GCA_026261815.1 of Monarcha castaneiventris obscurior. NCBI lineage: Eukaryota > Metazoa > Chordata > Aves > Passeriformes > Monarchidae > Monarcha > Monarcha castaneiventris. Next base: position 406,005 of record JAMPIT010000227.1, read on the forward strand.
GCTTGAAAGCACAGAGAGTGAAATCCACTGAAATATTAAGCAAGCTCCTCTTTCCTCAGGCCAAACTCATCCATTAACCCAAAGCAGTCTTCAGAGATATGCTTTTCATTCCAATGCTGTTTCCAACAGCATTTTGCATTTTCATCTCTGTGGCACATTGTATAGTATGAAACAGCAAAATCTACCCATCCACAATAAAAGGGTACTGCCCCACCTCCCAAATGCAATTCCCTGTTCAATTGCTGACAAGCTCTGTAACTGAATAGGTCAGTATCTCCTTATTGTGTACAAAAGATCAGAAAATGTGTTTAAAAACACAGATGTCTAAATTCTGAGAGTATTAGTAGAAAAAACCCATGGATCTTTGTTAAGAGAAGAGTTATGCTGTAGAGGAGCAAGGCAAGGCACACAAGAAACAGTCAGAGAAAATTATATGCTATTCAATATTATAAAAGATTTCTAGCAGGGAGAAAAGTCTTCTTTCTATACTCATATCTCATCACAGAGATGATGGATTTACTAGGCAGCAAGACTTTGTGGCGATCCTGCTGTGAAAAACAAGCAAGGACAATGTAATCTCCTGTATGTGTAAACTTCTGATTTCTTCTGTGACTAGAGTAAAAGGTGTTGAAGCAAGCTGGGCTTTTATTTATTGTAGGAATCCAGGCAGCATTGGGAACAACAAAAGAAAGCACCATTTGCAGATATTTATTTAATTTAATTAATTTAATCTTATCACTGGAGTCATATACATGTCAATTACCTGGTGGCTATTATATGAAGCAAAAAATCTAAGTTCTAGCAACCTTAGCAGACAGGCCGAGAGGTAAATATCCGTATTCATGGAAGGATGGTTATCACCATAGTGATACTATTAGATTAAGTAATGTTATTATAAGATTGCTTGAACATTTAATATTTATTACATACGTATTTATATTTTTTTTCTATTCTATGAAAATTTACCATGAGGAAATCTTGAGTTTGTCAGCTGATGACAGTATCAAAGACGGGTAACTCCACTGATCCTGTAACTGTGGTTTGTGGGTGTCTGTATTTTAAACAGGTAATTTCCAAACAAGCAGAGCTCTTTAAGCTGAAACAGCTACACACACATTCACTTGGGGGAATAGATGTTTTCTATTATACGCAACCAAGAGATTTCTATGCTGTAGTATCTGTACTAGAGAACCTGCCCTGTTCCTCACCATGCTGAACACATAAATAAACTGAGCAATTTCAGTCCATTGTCATGCAAAAAAAAAAAAACCCAAAACAAAAAAACCCACTAGTAAAAATATCTTCCTGTCTGAACTCAGAAAGAAAGAAATTAAGACAACTGAAAGTATATACATACAACAGGATTTGAGGCTATTGTATAAACTATTTTTCAACTCCTTGACATAACACCAGAAATATTCTTCTGACACCAACCTCTAGAATTCCTCAGATTAAAACCACCACCACAAAACCATTTGATGTAACACTGTATCAGCTCAGGACACCTGAGACAAGCCTGGATGATGAAGCTTAAAATAATTAGAATTGAAACATTTATCAGTAAGGCCATCTTCTGTGGCCTGAGTTCACATGACTTCCTGTGAGAGCTGTAAGGCTCCGCCTTGGTGGCTCACAACCAGCTTGGGAATAACTCTCCCTTTAGATTTTCTTTACATGCGGATGCTATTCTTCTGGACCTGACAGCATCAGCATCAGTGAAGTGATGAAAGAAGAGTCTGATCCTATCAATACAAAATAAAGAAGAAGAAGAAAAAAATACACAAAACGGGCAAGAAATTTGGACTGAGCTGTAAAAGTAGACATCCAAAGCTTCCTTCTCCCAGAGCGAGCACCTGTGGTTATTATTACAAACCTTTAAGTACAGGTGGAAGTCTTGGGATTTCTTAAGCTGAGAAAAAATCCCTTCCTCTTAATATCAAAAAAATATCACCCTTTCCTTCCTGAGCCACAGGTACAAGCTGTAAAGCACCTGAAGACAAAAAAAGTTCACTTTTTCTGCAAAAGACATGTGAGATTCCTGAAAAGTATGGGAATGGGTGACTGACCCCTGCAATAGAGGAAGCCCCAGAGGAGATGGGCAAGAATGATGTGCTGAAGGAAGAATGTAAGGAAAAACAGCAAATTGCCATAAAGAAAGATGAAATTATCTCAGCACAAGAGAGACTGGATAGAAAATTTTGCTTTAGGAATGCAGCTGCATCATGCAGCCCTAAGATCAAATTAACAGCCTTCCCTGAAATAATTAGTCAAGAATAATGTTTTCCTGAGCTAACCAGGCCAGCGTGGGAGGGTAGTCTGTATGTGACTCAGCCCAATATAAAGTATAGAAACAACTCAGAAAATCAGCTTGGAAGGCAGTAACTGGCTTGAGCTGGGTGTAACCTGCATATTTCTTCCCAGTAACTGTGAGGACACAGTGTCATGACAGCAAGCATTTAAAGACCAGTAATGGGAATTTGCACAGCATATTTGAATTGTGATTCCACTGTATAATGCAGCTGCTATATTGTGATTGTGCTGCAGTTCCAGTATAGTGCTGTAACATTCTGCTAAATCAAAGTCCTGGATACATCGACAAGAACTTGGTTAGAGAGTGCTGGACTATGGCTGCAGGCTACTAAATGAGCCCAACACAAAAGAAGACATCATTACTGGAGGCAAGACATCTTCCTTTTTCTGGATTACCTGTCCCACATCGTTGAATTGAAGAGCTCCCAGTAGAAAGTCACACATCTTTCATAGCCTCAAATACTGAAGCACTGGTTCTTCTACAGATGGCTAGTACAGCCTCAGACTCTCCATCTTTAATGGTCACATCCAATGAAACCTGAAAGGAAATGAGAAGCCTGCCTAATTTGCTCAAGTCCTCCATGGACTTTAAAAAAAATCAAACCAAACAAGCACTCTAATGACTGGTCTGATAGTGTTCTTCATACTCATCCCTAGCTAAAAGGCCACTGGAACCAGTTAAGAGACAGAGGACAATCACTTTTCAGAAGTTCCTGGATCATGTGAGCCCAGGCTCTACAATCTATTTGCGCTGTACAATAGGAGGAGGCAGCTACAGGAGGATCAGTGGCTCATTTTGCACAGCAAAAAGCCTGATACTCAATGCAAAATGAACTCATACTGGCACAACTGTGGACAGACTTAATTAATAATTTAATTATGACAATGTAATGTAACTATTCTCAAGAGAGATACTTGAATCTTTCCTTCTCAGTAACTGATTTAAATGCTTTCTTTAATTTAGGAATATTTAAGATGACTTTCTTTGGCAACTGTTTCGAGTTAGTCATAGCGGATTTAACAGCAACTTCGCAACACATTTTTTTGCCCATTTTTAAACTCTTTCAGCCTATGTAACACTGTAAGGCCTTCTGCCCAATTTTGTGCAATAAAATGCTGCAGTTCTCTCAAGGAACTCTATGCAAAGATAAAATTTCCATTGAAAGCATTGAACGTGCAAAGGGGAATCTCTAAGAGCAATTACTGTCATATTTTTGAGTCATGTATCCTGTTTTTCTCTTTCTCATTTATAAACAAATCATTATCATGGCAGAGTATGGTAAATAAACTGCTGTGCTTAAAACGGCAGGAGTTACATACCTGAACTTGCAGTCATCAACATGCTTCAGCAGATGGTGTTTTGGTTGTTAAAATTAGGCTATAGCTTACCCCTTTCCACCCTGCCAAAGCCACCTGATGAAGGTGTAAGCTGTCAGGAAACAGATAAGCCTACAGACTAAAACCTAAAACAAATCTCAGGAAAGAAAGAAAGGAAAAGGGCAACTAGGAATAACTGCCTGGGTCCAGAAAAGCAAGTAACAGGAGAAGTCCTTTGGAAAGTATTCAGAAACTGTCAAGGTTTTAGTTTTGCCCAAGCAACCATTTTCCTTTCCTTCTTCCTACATACAGAGTGGGACTTGCTTTGCACTTTCTTCAGCTGCAACAGAACTTCTTCACAAGTCACACAGGGCACCAAGGCCCTAATTCCTAAGAGAGCTGAAGGAAAATAAAATGTCAGCAAGACAGATGATTTCTTGGACATTTTGATTTCCTTAATTTGCTGCCACAGTTGTTAAGACCATGCCAGTGACAACATAGAGAAGGTGGTAACTGGAAACGCAGGAGTAAACAGAGCAGTGACAAAGAACTCCCTCAGTATGACAAGAAGTAATTCAAGTATTTAGCCATTCATTTTTTTTCCCATAAAACATACTTCTGAGTTTGAAAAGTCCCAGTTAGACAGGGAAATCTAATACTTTGCGGAGCTGTTAAGAAGAAAAAAAAGCAAACACTACACATAAATCAGATACCCTGCTGCAGCAAAAGGAGAACTGGGGCAACAGGGAGAAGCCAAAACTTCTTTTCTGAAGTGGCTCCAATTCCTATCTGTTGAAGCATCTGCCCATCTCAAAATAAATGTCTAGAATTTAAGGATGCAATATTTTTTGCCAATTTTGCTATTTTCTAACTTGCTTGAATTATTCGGTTTATAAAATAGGCTTTTGGGAAATATATTTAAACAAATGCCAGCTACTTCACACACACTTGAACAACCACATGCCATCCTACAATTCAAACTTCTGCTTTTTACTTCCCAATCATGTCTTTTCAGAGACATTTATGAAATTGGTGCTAGTACAGGTACCAGTTGTTGCCAATGCAAACAGTAATTGTTGTAGACCTCTTTAACAGATGATTGAGTGGATGTAACAAATCCCATAACAAGAGGAAATTTTAACACATGCTTGGGGAACATATTGTGCTTATTAGCTAGAATTCTTTTCCTAGCCCCGCCAGTAGCAGAGAGCTTTCATCTTCTCTTTCTGTACTGCTACCAAACAAGAGAGATTGTGAAAGAATGAGTAGGGTGCAGTGCAGAAAAAGTCAATTGCTAAAAGACAATCAGTTGTTTCTGTGCCAGTCTTTTTTCCCCACTTCTAAGCTCTGTAGTACTGACAGCCCTCATGGGTCTAGTAAATTCCACACCTAGCCCTGACATGACTACATCAGGAGTTAAGAAGACTTTTTTTAAAAGGAAAAAAAAATAGCTGCTGAAGAAGAAATTCAAGCCTGTTGTCAGAATAGGCTGCATCTCTTCTTAGGAAAATCTGATAAGAGGAAAGGAAGACCATTGGGCAGCAGTCCCCTTCTCAGCATGTTACTTCCGAAACAGTCCAGACAAGGAACAACCAACCCTCTCAACAGAAGAAACATTTATTTGAGTCAGCTGTTAAATTAACTTCAGCAACGCAAACAGCTTAAAGAAAAAAGGACTCCACACACCAGCCATCTATCAGTGTACTTTAAATTTACCTTGCAGGCTTAGTTTTGTTGGGCTGCTTCCCTGAAGGGTTATGAAGCCAAAACACCCAAAGGAGGGGCCCAACAAGCACAACAGCCAGAGCATAAGGTGGGGAGGAAACAGGGAACCTTGGCCCAGGTGGAAGGAAATGGTGCTTCAAACATTAAGAGTAGGAAGCTACCCTTATATTTTCAGAAGCAGCTGGCATAATGCTCATTGCACCCAGAGGAGAGGATTTACTTCTCATGCCCTGCTTTTGGCCCTGTCTTTAACTTGTATCAGGTGTGGTACTGTTGGCCCTCCGCTGCCTCTCCACTACAAGCCAAACCTGCTGCTTTAGTGAGCTAAGGGCCCCACAGAAGGGTGCAACCAGCACCAGAACTGGAGGACATAAGAAGGGTGGCAGCAGTAGCACACAGCCAAGTGTCGGGGGGCAGAGGCGGGTGGCAGGGGGTGTGGTACTGCAGCAATCCACCGTGTCTCAGGAAGTCACACTTGAAATTCCTGAAGAGTAAGAAGAGAGAGTATTCTGCAGAGGAAACAGACACAATCTGCTATCTGGTCACACATGCCAACAGCATAGCAACAGTTCTTTAAATGTCTTTTCCTTGTCAGTTTTGAATTTTACCAATTTTAAACACAAAGTGTAACAGCAACAAGACTTGGGAACCCAGCATCTAAACAAGGAAACTAGTAGAAAATAAAAATGCAAAATGTCAAGACAGTTTTGGCAAAATCCTGGGAAAAGAGAGCAGAGAGTAATTAAAAATCTAACACATCATTTGCTTTTCAAATTTTTAATTAGGTATAATAAATGTACACAAAAGGAAGCATCAGCATTTTTGTTCATTTTAAGTGTATGATATGGTAGGGAAAATAGACACATGGCATGAGTGAGGTCAGAAGTATCAAGACTGGTTTGAAACATATCAAAATGTCATGCTAACAGGATATTAAGGGAAGCTTTTAAAGCCATCATGAACAAGGCTTGTTTAACATCAGAGCTAGAACCCACATTGCATACAAGTTTGACACAGACTTCAATTTTCCTCATGTCTCATATATCCAGGAATTTCATCTGTGAAGCCCACAGTGGGGTTAGCCATTTTCTCTCATTTTGAATGAGTTCATTGACGAAATAAATTATTAGACAGTAAGTGCAAACTGCTGCATTGCTTTGTCATGCTTAATCTATTACTAGAGTCTTAATAAGGCTGAAGAAGAGGCAGCAGCATTTGAGATATTATAAACCAGTCTAGCACCAAGCAACTCCAAAGTCTAGTTCCCTATTTGCCCTTTGGTGGATGCCCTTTGGGGAGTGAAAAAAGGGAAAAAATAAAACCACTGCATACTGCAAAGCCATAAATGTCTGACTCCCTGGATGAAGAAAAAACCTACTTCATTTCCTGAAGCTACACATGGTTGACACGTGTTATTGACACATGAAATTATGCGAAATAATTTCAAAACCAAGGACAACACTTGACCAGTTACAGTGTTTATGGGAAGATGACCCTACAACATACTGGAACTGTGTATTAGTAGTGTACTTTTGCAAGCAGTCACTGTAAACAGTACATTGTCTTACTGACCCTGCCAACAGTGCAGTAACATACGTGTTCGGTTCAGCCCTGCGCTTCAGGACTATTTTTAAGTGCCCTCAAAATAAAAGATACTTCTATAGCTCTCGTTAGCTGTGCTAATGAATTCTTCTCATCACCCTCAAAACACACATGTGGTGAACAGTTACTCCAAAATAAGAGGTTCATTTACATACCTCACCCAAAGGGATCCAGGAATTAGACTTTTTGCAGTGCTTCAAATGCATAGCAAACTGAAGTTGGAAGTTTTCCCAGACCGAAATGTGCATCTTATCTATCTTTCTGCAGCACTCGCAGATGTTAGCTGACCTAATTCTGTTCTTTCTAAAATCAGTGAAAACTAGTTACTGGGGATTACCAAAGCCAACATTAGAAGTCTTGACAAAGCACTAGGTGTACAACCACCCAAACTTCACTCTCAGCCAGATTCAGTTCCCATCCCCCGTAAGCATAAGACAGACATCATAAAAAAAGTAAATTTCTCTATGTCTTCAATCTTGCATCTTTTCCTTCTGGAAGTGATTCAGATTTTGTAAATTAATTGCATATTCTAATTCTGAGATGCTTGCATCTTCAATATATTAAAAGTGTATCAAACTGAAATGACAATGAAGAAAAAAATATCTTTTTTGTATGACTGCTTAATTACTGTTTTAGAATTCTGGAGAGTCTTACATACAGAATTAGAAAGAATTTAGTTTTTAAACTAAATTTCTTTGCCTGCCAAAGTGAAAATCAATGTTTGTGACTGCTAGGCAGGTACTTCTACAACTTCGAAATAGTCATTAGGCAGAATCACATAGCCTTTTCCTGCCAATATGTCTTTTTCTTTCTGAAACTGAACAATTTCTCTCAGTTTTTCAATCTGTCTTTCCTGACGCCGGCATCGCTGTTGTGCTGTCTTGAGCTTCTTCCGCAGTTTTTCAACTTGTTCCTCCAGCTGCTGAATTCTTTTTCGCTGATGAACCGTATCCTCTACAGTGTAGTTATGATCACAAAAAACAGCAAGATTGCTGGGGGTCTGGAGAGGGGGCATCAATAATCCAATACTTGGATCTACAAATCTGGCATCTATTTGAGACAAGTGAAAAGAAGGAGCTGATGGAGATGGTGGCAGTACTGGAGCTGCTGGTGGTGGTGGTGGTGGCGGAGGCGGTGGTGGCGGTGGCAGTGGAGGAGGTGGCAGTGGATCTTCTGGCTGCTCTGCAAATTCTTCAGACTAGAAAGAACAAGAAAAAATTTAAATTTTTTGCTTAACATTGTTAACAACACAACTCCCTTATAACAACCCCAGAACAAGCTGAACAACCAGGTTTTAAATTAATAAAACAAATTTCAAAGCCAAGATTTTCAAAACTGGCGAACATTTCTGGGCCTGCTTTGTCTGGCTTCTCAACTGGACATATTTTTAAGCAGCTTCATTTAAGGGCTCTTTGAAACTCAAGCCCTTGATGTCTAATACTTTTTTTGAAGATCAGATTTTTGAAATCTATATCCACAATTACCTAAGAAGCAAGAACACAGGCTGCAGTTCCATAAAACAGAGTTCAGATGACATAGTAACTCATCACTGCCATCCCATTCCCCTTTGGCCCTCCTCCTTTCTGCAGTGTCATACCACCATGTAATTAAGCCCATCAGCTAAGTTAATCAAAAACACATTAGAAGCGGACAATGTTCTGCTGAGGTAGAATAAGGGTCAACTACTGAGCAGGCTAACAGGCTGGCAGAGCAGACAGATAAGACACAGCAACACCAGTCTTCTCAATAACTGGAAGGACTCTGTCATTGGTTTTGGGCTGCAGCATAAGGGTTTGGCTGCAAGAGACATCGTGAACCAAAATAAACAGCTCTTCAACAGCAAACTCTGCATCTCAACAACTGCCCTCTCATCTTTGGTATTTACTCTGCTCAAACAAAGTTGCTAAAATGACAGAAAGCTATTCAATCTCCCACTATCACTCCATAAATTTTCTGTCCATTACTAAATGTCAAAGCAATGCAACAAGAAGTATGACCTACACCTGCCCTGATACGTGGAAAAACTGAGAACCACAGATTCATGGAACAGTTTGGGTTGGAAGGGACCGTAAAGATCATCCAGTGTCAACACCCCTCCGCCATGGGCAGGGACATCTTCCACTAGACCAGGCTGCTCAGAGCTCCATCCAACCTGACCTTGAACACCTCTGGGGATGGAGCATGCACAGTTTCTCTGGGCAACCTGTTCCAGTGCCTCACCACTCTCACAGAACAGAATTTTTACCTAATATCTAATCTAAACCTGTCCTCTTGCAGTTTAAGGCCATTCTCCCTTGGCCTGTCACTACCTGCTCTTGTAAAAAAGTCCCTTTCCAGCCTTCCTGTAGGCCCCTTTTTGATACTGGAAAGCTGCTATGAGGTCTCCACAGCACCTTCTCTTCCCCAGGCTGAACATCTCCAGTTTTTTCAGCCTGTCTCTCTAAGAGAGGTGCTCCATCCTCTGGTCATCTTTCTGGCCTTCTCTGGACTCACCCCAACAGGTCCATGTCCTTCCTGTTCTGGGACCCCAGAGCTGGATGCAGAGCTCCAGGTGGGGTCTCAGCAGAGCAAAGCAGAGGGGCAGAATCCCCTCCCTTCCCTACTGCCCATGCTGCTTTGGATGCAGCCCAGGACTGGCCTTGTGGGCTGTGAGGTCACACTGCCAGGTCATGTTAAGAAACAGGACTGCATAGCTGGCAGATAGAATGGACAGGGGAGAAGCACAGTTCTGCCTTTTGGCAGCAGCAAAATATCAATTGGCTCAACTCCACTGCAGGGTTTTTTTGCAGATAAAACTGCACATTTTATCACATTGCTCTTGATAGGTCCACTTGTACAGTTCAGGACAACACAGATCCCAAACCACTTGAGTATAGGCCAGAGCAGAGAATCAGATTCTTTCTTCCCCAAAGGAATCCTGTATAATTCAGAAATGCTTCTGTCCACATGTTGATTAAAAAAGCAGTGTTGAAACCAAAGAGCTTGCATATTGCCTGTTAAAAAGAAAGCTTAAAACATTCTCAGTAAAAGAGGCACTGAAACAATTTTCTACCTACCCACCTGTTGCCAACACTATTAGTACAAAGAATAGCATAAGGACTGGGAAAATGCTGATTTGAAGAACAGCCATGAGTCCTCGCCATCAGAATATCAAGCTCACCAGATCTGAAGGTCGTATCATTAACTTCCTTGGCTTAACATGCAAACAAGGTAGTATTAGATGTTTGGGTGTCTAACTGTCCCTCCTACAACACTTGGCAGACAGTAACTGAAAAGGCACTTTAGTGATTGGTATTGAAAGCAATTGGTGACTGGCATTAAAGGAAAATTTAATATGCACTCAAAAGTAACTGATCACATGAAAATACAAAACCAGCCAACTATCAGTCTTATGTTTCAGTTATAAAAAACTGCTGCTGTTAGCCTATCTAGTTCACATATGAATATTCTAAAGAGCTTGACCCTATCAGCTGCCATTATCAAACTTTTCTACAAAAAAAATAAACCCTACAAGGCAAAGACAAAGCCAGCAAAAAGAAACTCATTCCTGCTAGAAACAAAAGCAAAAATCAGATCACTGCTGGACTGCTGAATTCACAGAGACTCCTATTTGAAGCTACAGAGCATATGCTACCTCTACATACAAATTACTATTGTCACAACATATCACCGAGAACAGATCTTTGGTAACACTGTGACATCACCAGTGACTTCTAATTACTTCCTCCAGTCAATAAATACTTCTCCTAAGACATAAGTTAAGAAAAATATACCAAATTACATCGTGTGAAAGAAAAAAAAAATAATTTTGAAAATTTTTCAAAATACGAAATTCACTGTATTTCAAAATCAGTGTGGATTCAACTCCTAAACAACCACTACTATTCTTTGTTATTACACTGTTACTTGAAGACATGTGGCAGCTTATTCAAAAGTGCCATCAGACAAATAAGAATAGAACTAAATCCTTCAGAATTAAAGGGCACTCACTCTTCAGTGTTTTTGTAGATCCAGGTATGACAGCGAAATTGGGAACGTGGCTCACTACTAATCCTGCTGCATCAACAGTACTTTTGCAGACTACCCTATACACCCATTCAGCTTTCAGACTGTAAAAAAATTTGCAAGTATTTTACACACAACGAAGAAAATGTGTATTGTACAGATAAGCAAGGAAGTGTAATCAAACAAAAAACACAGCCATATTTCCCTGTAGATTGTCTGTCTCCTTATTTTTACATTCTGTTTATATGCTCTTATCTGTTATTAGCCACTTTTCATTTTTCAAATGCATTGCCTTTTTATTTCTGCAGCAATCCAATATTGTATATAAACTGAAAAACTGAACAAGAAAAATCTGAATTTTCCTCTGTGAACTACATCCCATTTCAGTTTTTTGCTCCCTAGACCTACTTTATCTATCACTGTCTCCTTTGCCACTTTCTCTGTGGCAGAGCAATGAGAAAGCAGATATTTTATATCCTTTAAAAGAGTTAAAAATCAATCTTTTGCAGTCTTGCCTTGAAGTTATTACATCAAGAAGGAAGAACTCACAAGCGTGAGACAAGAGTTGCATCACACAGTGAATTGCTCTAGCAGCACAGAGAAGGAAAGAATACCTCACACAGAAAACTCTGCCATCAGAAGTCAGGGACCAGTCTGGCTTCTGAACACCAAGTTAAGGCAAGACAGAGGTGGTCTCAGCTCAGACAGACAGCAGGTGCAGGTAAGGTTCTGCTGCTCACTTTAACTTTGGAAAGCCAGAGGGCCTCCTCTTAAGAGGACAGTGCAGTTTCACAGTTAACATCCACCATCTCTTCAATGCTAGCAGTAGCCATCAGCTATGGGAAGAGAATAATGCCATTTACAAGCATTAATGAAGGCTCTCTCAGATGCCAGATATGCAGGAAATGCTGTAGAACAGCTTAACAACAGGGCAGTATCTTCTTACTCTGCTGCCATTCCGTTTAATTAAGCACATGGATGCTGAATTAAAAGGACACATGAGCAGGTCAGAGCCAGTGCCCGCCTGTACAGCACTGTGCACACCAAAGCCTCGGACAGCCTCACAGAAAACAAGAGCAGCTGTTGGAGGTGTTTCAGTCACCACAGCCTTCCTGGTGACCCCAGGTACACAGGCTCAGCACCCTGCCAGCCTTCATCCTTCCCAGCCTGCATCCTTTCCCTGCCACACTGCAACCAGTGACATGTACAACGCGTTCCGGCACCTGCAGCCACGGGTGCTTTCGGTTTACCTTTTCACCGGGTTCAGTGTAACAAAATATAGTGGGCACAGCATTCTCTTTTAGGAGCTTGTTATTACACTCCCTCTTAAAGCAATCGGGGGTAAAGTGTTCTGAGCAAATGCTGCTGTACTTGGTCGGCTTGAAGTTTTTCCTCTTAACAGCAGCTTCCCACTTCTTGCAAAGATCGGGTCTTGTAAGAGGAAACCTGCAAGTAAGAGGCACTTTCAGCTTTTCTGGAAAGCGTTATAACCCGGGGGCTCATGGCCGGAGCCAAACCCCTCCTGCCCCCCGGTAGGGGGTGGTCTCAGCCCGCTCTCGCCCTGAAACAGGCGGCAGCTCAGAGGGTCCCGTCCCTCGCCTCTCCCAAGGGAGGCACCGAGAAGGGAGGGCGAGGCTCGCCACCCTGAGCGGCCGCGAACAGACACATCCATCCATTCATCCATCCATCCACCCATCCACCCATCCGTCCGTCCGCGCGCGCTCCCTCACGCCTCCCCGCGAACCTGGCGCGCGCGGCCCCGCGCTGGCCCCGCCCCCCGGCGCGACCCCGCCCCGGCGCCCGCGCGCGCTCACTTGTGGAAGGAGATGGGCTTCTCTTTGTCGTATCGGTTCCGGCAGCGGTAGGCGGAACAGGACTGCACCATCCCGCCCAGCCCCGCCGCCGCCGCGGGGCGGCCTCCGCGGGGACGGACGAGCCAGCGGGGCGCCGCGAACTCACCGCCGGGCGCCCATGCTTCCCCCGCCTCCCGCGGCCCCCCCGCAGGCCCGTGACCCTCCGGAGAGGGACGGGAACGGGACGCGCGGCCTCTCCCAACTCCAAGATGGCGGCGCCAGCTTCAACGGAAACTCTCGCGGTAGCGGCGCGCACCACACCCCGCCCACTGGGCGCGGCGGCGCGCGGGGCGGGGGCGGAGCTTTGTTCGGCGGGCCCTCCAATCCGGCCGCCTCCTTTCCCCCGCCCCGCCCCCTTTTCGGGGCCGGGCTCCGCCCACACCCCGCACCCACAGCCGGGCACACACCCCCGCACCCACAGCCGGGCACTGCCACCCACACCCCGCACCCACAGCCGGGCAGTGCCGCCCGCACCCCGCACCCACAGCCGGGCACTGCCGCCCACACCCGCACCCACAGCCGGGCACTGCCACCCACACCCCGCACCCACAGCCGGGCACACACCCCCGCACCCACAGCCGGGCACTGCCGCCCACACCCCGCACCCACAGCCGGGCAGTGCCGCCCGCACCCCGCACCCACAGCCGGGCACTGCCGCCCACACCCCGCACCCACAGCCGGGCATGCCCCGGCACGCCCCCACCGACCACAGCCGGCTGCGCCCACCCCGCACCCACAGCCGGGCACACACCCCGCACCCACAGCCGGGCACTGCCGCCCGCACCCGCACCCACAGCCGGGCACTGCCGCCCGCACCCCGCACCCACAGCCGGGCAACCACCCCGCACCTGCGCCACCCCGCCCCGCGGGCACTGCCCCACACCCGCACCCGCGGGCACACCCCACCCCCGCACCCACAGCCGGGCACTGCCGCCCACACCCCGCACCCACAGCCGGGCACTGCCGCCCACACCCCGCACCCACAGCCGGGCACTGCCGCCCACACCCCCGCACCCACAGCCGGGCACTGCCGCCCACACCCCGCACCCACAGCCGGGCACTGCCGCCCGCACCGCTGCACCCACAGCCGGGCAGAGGTGCCCACACGCCCCATCACGCACACCCGGGCAGCGCCACCCACAATCCCCGCACCCACAGCCGGGCAGTGCCTCTCCCCCCCGCACCCGCAGCTGGGCAGCGCCTCCCGCCCTGCCGGGCACAATCCCGGGACCGAGGGCTGCGCTGCGGCCGTTCCCGCACTGAGGGGGACCCTTCAGGGACTACTCCGGCCGCGCCATGCCCGAAGTCCTGGCCGGGGATGGTCGCCCCAGCTGGCAGGCAGGGCTGCGGTCGGGCGGACGGGTGTGCACAAGCGGCTGTCACAGGGACAGGAAGAAGTTGGCTCTGTGAGCCCCGTGCGAGGTTCTGTCTCTCTTCGGGAAGAAAAGGGGAAAAAAAAAAAAAAAAAAAAGGAGGGGCGGGGAAAGGCAAAAGAAAACAACGCAACGCAAAGACCACACTGCCGTAACACACAGGCGAACGAAGGATGTGTAAAACAACTCCGTGTCACACGCCTAAACGTAGGTTGCAGGTGCATCAGCAAACAGTATAGATCTCTCAATAAATCGATCGGTTGGTACAAATAAGCTTATTTCCAGCAGTTTTGACATGTTACCATTCTCGTAGGCTCACTTTAGAGATCTGCATTAGATCAGCAAGTAAAACCATCCTACAGGAGTGACAGTTTTTGTATAGGAATGACAAAGGAGCCTACCTTTAGGGTCACCCCAGTCAAGTGTAACATTATATCTAGAGATTCCCTGACAATGTCCCCAGACCCAAGTGAACGTCCACAGCCTTTTCTCTGACCCCACACAGACCATCATTTTTTCCTCAGCCTACTTTCCCTGTCTACACTTGTCTTGTGAGGGAAAGAAAAGAAGGTGTATCGGCTTCAGCTCAGAGTCTGTGGCTTCTCTGCCTCGGCAGCCCTCTTTCCCCAGCTGATGGAAGGTACCAGTCACTGCCATTTGTTTGCCCAGGGATATGACAGAAGGGCCTGTATAGCAGCTTCAGCAGTACTTCCACAAAGCCTGAGCATGAGCTGTTTTCAGTACTCAGTGTTGGCTGAGCACTTCCAGCTCTGCCCCCCTCTCCTGCTAGGTCAGCCAAGAGACAAGGAAACCAAAATAAGCTCTTTCTAACACTACCTTCCTCACCAAGAAAAATATGGTTACTCCTCCCCCATCCATGTGAATGCCTCTGTCCCTGGCCTTTGCCTGATGGCTTTCCTCTCCCTCGAGTCCTGCTGCTGCCAGTTTTCTGGGCAGCAGTTCTGCCACAGCCTCAGGGACCAGAAGAGCTGGGCCGTCTCACAGCAATATGAGCTGGGAGTGGCCAGAGCCAAAGCCCAGGCTCACCAGCCTGGCCAGAGTCCTGCAGCACAAGAGCAGGGCAAACACTAATGGTTGGACCCACGGACACACCCACACAAGACGAGGTGATGAACCAGGTACAAGGTCCACCCAGGTAATTCAGGCAGGAGCAGCAGGAAGTGATGCCAGGAACAGAACTGGAAACACAGGTCCAAGGTTCACCCAGGAGATGGAGCTGAAGAGAGCAACAGCTGTGACATAGCCAGGCAGGGACTGAAGGTGCTGGGCTGTGTTGAAAAGGAGGTCTTGCCCCATGAGCAAGAGTTGGGGGCCCCAAAGTACTTGAGTCAAGGTCATCAAGGCCTTAGTCTGTGCACCTAGACTCCAGCTCTCCTATGGACCTGAAGAGGATCCTGAGTTGAAGTCCTTCTGGACTTGACACTAGTATCCGTCTCCTTTTCCATTCCTGGTTTTGGAATGAACCTAGGCAGAGGGGAGGCACAGCATGGCCATACAGATTGTGGGTCTAGGAGCAGAGCTCAGCAGCTTCACTAAACACTGTGAGAAGTGGCACAGGGTCCTGATATGTAGGGAGGACATGCCTGGGGAGAGAGCATGAAAGCATAAGTAGGTTGCAGAAGGTGACACCTAACTGAGGGGGTCCACCACAGATGAGGAGATCTGGTGAATGTGTAGATGAGCCACTGAGACCCTCAGTCAGCAAGCTGATTTTAAAGACTTAAATGAGACCTTTCAGCAGCTCTGTCAGGATCACATTGGATCCTGAAGCAAAAGGGATTTATAAAAGACTGGGTGGAAAGAAATTTCCTCATCCCATAAGAATTTCAGAAACTTGGAGAGAGGCAGAGGCAATTGTCTTGAGTAAAGATAACAAATAAATACAACCCTCAAACTGGAAAATGCTATTCACATTTCGGTAATTTTGAAAATGTTGAAAATACAGCTAGCCCGTTTCAAATCCTTTTTCTTAACTTTTTTTTTTCCAGGGAAAAAAAGACTTCATCAAATCCACGTCCATCTTCTGAGTTACTTTTAGTTTGACTAGTTGGCATGTTTCCTGATGGCCAAGCATTTCCCCGTCAGACTTTCCAGCACCGTGTTGTCGGGAATCATTAGTCGGACACCTGCACTACCCTGTGCCCATCCATCACAGACCGAAGGCATGAGCACCTGCCCTCAGGAGCCGCCACGAGTGGCCCTTGCTCTTTTTCCTCCTGCAGGACTCATCCCCTGGCCGGACTGATGGCCCCGAGAAACCCCTCAGTCCCGGACGAAGGCCCCGGCACTGCCTTCTTTCCCACACCGCAGGCACGGGGCGAGTTTCCGAGGGGGAGGAGCAGCGCGGGTTCCCCACGGACACCCCACCGGGAAGCCGTTCCGCGCAAGCCCGGCGGGCGGGGGGGGGACCGGCGGCGGCAGCAGGGAGGCGGCGACGGCGGGGCGGGCAGCGGGCCCGGGGCGTGGCGCGGGTCCGGCGGCGCCGGGAGGCGGCTCAGTCCCCGCTGCCAGCCGAGGGCGGCCGGCCCCGCGGAGCAGCCGCCCAGCCCGGCCCGCCCCGCGCCGGAGCCGCCGCCGGCCGGCGAGGGCGGCAGCATGAGCGGCGGGCGTAGCGGGCGATCCGCCGTGAAGATGGAGGCGCCGTTTTACCCCGAGGAAGGACTGGAGCTGCTGCCCGACTTCGTGCCGCTGCCGGGTTTCGGTACCGCTGGCGGACCTGGAGCCGATGCGGCGGCGGGGCAGAAGCTGCTGCTGGGCGCCGGGAAGAAGCGGGACCTGCCGGCTGCCGCCCCCGCGCCGCTCCCGGGGCCCTTCGCCCTTCGCCCGCCTGCCGGCGCCCGCGGCAGCGCGGCGGCTCTGCGCTTGTTGCCACCGCCGGCCGCCGCCGCCGCCGCCGCCCCGCCGCCCACCGCGGGCTCCGCGGAGACGGGGAGCGGCGGCGGGGCGGCGGCGGCCCGCGGCGGCCCGGAGGCCGCGCTGGGGTCGGCTGCGGAGCTGCCGCTGCTGAAGCTGCCGCCGGCCGCAGACCTGGAGCAGCTGCTGATCCAGGGGGGCGCGGGGCTGGGTGCGGGCAGCCCGGGGCCGACGGCACCCGGGGCGGGGAGCGGCGGGGCGGCGGCGGCGGGGCCGTTCCTCTACCGGCAGCCGGTGACGCAGGAGCAGGAGGGTTTCGCCGACGGCTTCGTCAAGGCCCTGGCCGACCTGCACAAGCAGAACCAGCTCCTGGCGGCGCCGCCGCCGCTCTCCGCGCCGGGACCCTGCTGCACCGCCCGCCCGGGGCCGCCGGGAGCCCCCGCCGCTGCCGCCGCCGACCCTCCGGCCGTCTACACCAACTTGAGCGGCTTCAACCCTGCGGGGCCGCTGAGCCCCTCGGGCAGCGCCTACCCCTCCGCCTCCGCCCCGCCGCCGCCGCCGGGCCTGGCCTTCGGGGCGGCGGGTCTGGGGAGCGGCCGGCTGCCGCCTGCGCGGTCCCTGGAGGAACCGCAGACCGTGCCCGAGGTGCCGCCGTCAGCGGGCGGGGAGGGCGGCAGCAGCGCGCCGACGCCGCCGTCGCTGTCGCCGCTGGACGCGGAGAGCCAGGAGCGGCTGAAGGCAGAGCGCAAGCGGCTGCGGAACCGCATCGCCGCCTCCAAGTGCCGCCGGCGGAAGCTGGAGCGCATCGCCCGGCTGGAGGAGAAGGTGAAGGCGCTCAAGGGGCAGAACGCCGAGCTGGCCGCCACCGCCAACCTCCTCCGCGCCCAGGTCACCCAGCTGCAGGGTCGCGTCCGCAGCCACCTCTCCTCCGGCTGCCACATCAACGCCGCCGGGCATCCTCCTCCTCCTCCTCACGCCGCCGCCCAGCCGCGGGAGACTGCCCCCGAGGCGGCCAGCGCCGCGCCGGAGACCAGCGCCTGCTGAGGAGGGACACCCCGCCGGCCCCGGCCCCATCCCGCCCGGGGGCACTGCGGGGCCAAGGTGCGCGCCCGCCGCCGCCCCTCTGCTACGATTATTATTTTTTTTTATTATTATTAATTATTATTATTATTTATTTGCGCCCGGAGAAGGCATTTTTTTGCGAGAGCCGGGTGTTGCTAAGCGTTTCCCGAGTTCTGTCGATGTCGCATTCAGCAGAGAGGGTCTCCGAGGGTGGTTCTGGGGCAGGTGGTTGTTAATTTTTCAGTGAAGTACTTGAGGTCTGTAGAGATTTCCGAAAATAAGAAAATTACTGTTTACAGAAAGATTCAACTTTATTTTCATGGGGGATATAAAACGTGTGTTTCCTAATACACCTTACTGAACTGTATAGCAATGGATAAGCTTTTAAAACTTAAAAAAAAAATAGCCAGAATCGTACCTTTTGAAAAGATGTGCGTGTATATATATATATTTAAAACATAATATGGCTATGTATATTTTCTTGGTATTGATAAAGAACTTTTTTTAAAATACTGTCTTTCTCTAGAGCTTTAATTTGCCATTGAGAGTTAAGACAGCTGTGTGGGTGCTCTTGTACTTACATGGCTTTGATTTTCAAGTTGAACCCTGGAGGGAAATGATTTTTGTTGTAAATCTTAAACAGATTGAAATGCATTGCTGACTCAGTCATAAGAAAATAGTTTTCTAAACCTGTATGCTCCATATTTCTTGTGCCAGTGCAAACCTGGGGCATTGATAGTTATTTATTGAAACTTGAACACTTTTTGGACGTTGCCTAGACCTTATTTTTCTAGATAACACGTTAGTAGAGAAAATGGTTACTTTGGCAAAAAGAGCTTTACTTTTTTTTTCTTTTTTTTCCTTCACTGTGTACATTCCAGTAGTGTGTGCTCTTTCCATAGTATAGTAACAATTCAGTGCTATACAGAAAAGGGCTCAGGTTTGGGGTGGGTTAGTTGTAAAGGTGATAATTCCATTGTATTCTGTTTGAATAAATCACAGAAATATTATGGAGAACTAGATTTATTTTTCAGTAGAAATCTCTGTATCTTGCTTCTTGGTCTTCATTGTTCTAAAGAAACTTTCTGCAATACTCTAGAGACAGAAAGAGTTGATGCTAGAATGTGAAATGTTTTTCTGGTTGGGAAGAATTGGTGTGATTTATTTCTTTGTCGAGAATTTACTAGTAGAAGAGTATAGCAAAGGAACTATTTCTTCTGATTAGACATAATCCTCAACAAGTTTTTGAAAGCTTTAGGTCCCTTGCTCGGTGCCACTGCGTTCCATGCTTCTGCTGCACCTGTGTATTTTGAGCATAGCCGCTAGCGCAGCGCTGCCGAGCCCTGTGGCAAGGGTGCAGTGGGAAGGGTCTGTCGGAGTGTGACGGTCACCTCACCAGAAACCCCTCCGTGCAGAGGCCGCGGGCCGGCCCTGCCGCTGAGGGAAGGCAGGGCTTCTCCTGAGCAGATCCAGCTGCTGTGTGGGGCCCTGTCCCCTCGTTGAAACTGTGCTAAAAACTCTGCTTGAGCTCAGAGGCAAATCATTCATGGGGATATGTGTCTGTGCCAGCTGGTGAAAAGGGGGAATCGTATGAGGAGCCAAGAGAGCATAGACATCTCTATGTGTACCGCAATTGCTCAGACCTGTTAAAGCCACTCAGGAGCTGGTAAACATCTCTTACTTCTTCTGAAGGCTACAGCTGATGATTTGAAATCCAATAAGAATGAGATAGACTCACAGTTTTTCATGCTTTTATTGGGGATATGTGAGTGCTATCTGTTCAGAAAGTTGAGCTGCAGCAATCAAGTGTATGAGCCTTTCCTTTTAGTGCATAGTTGTTCCTGGCACATGTATGAAATTATATGAAAATGCGTAGTTACACTGTTACTGTAGCTGAGATGCTCCGAGGATATTTCTTTTCTTAATGCATATGCAAATTAGGTAGAAGCCATATTAATCGTTGTATAACTGTTTAATCATGTCACCAGAGCCTTTTTCGGTCGTTGAAATGATTGCCTGTAACAGTGCTTTCTGCTGTTAGAAATACTAATGAGCAGATTAAAAAATATTTTGATCTTAGCACAGGTTTAAAGATTTCTTAAGGGCATTCTGAACCATACAGCATGCAATCTGTAGCACTGCCTGTTATATAATAACTGGGTGAAAAATATGATTTTTACTTTGGTAGTCATCACCCATCTGCAAAGATGCTGCAAGTCTGGAGAAACCAATAAAAAACTTCTTTCCCCCCACACTTAACACTTTCCGTAGTGAGAGAGGTAATACTGCCTGGTAGATGTGAGATACTTTACTGCATATGTAGTGAGGTAGGGTTTTTTTAAGGAATCCTGGAAAAAATCATAAAAAATTACATGGGTAAACACTATTACTTTGGTCCTTGTCTTTCCAAATGAGTGTAGATCTAGGTAAAAATCTTGTGGTAGAACACAGGACAATGATAAATGCAGCTGTGCAATACTTGGTCTTTACTTACTTAATAATTTCTGCTCATAATAAATTAGCAATATCCGAGAGACATGGGGGATCCATAAGGCATGGGAAATTACTGCAGTTCCCCTTCCCAGACATGGGCAAGGCTCTAGTGGTCTATAGTCTAGCAGGGTTATAACGAGCTGCCTCCTTTCGGCATGGTGATGTTAAAGCTGAAAACCACCGCACATTATCTCCCTTGAGTCTGAACTTCCTGCAAAAGCAGTCTTGCACCCAGCATCTCAAAGACCTCGTATGGTAACTTCTTTGATAGCCTGCTTTCTGTTCTAGCTGACATCTGTTCAGTGGTAGAAGTGGTGACAGGCCAGCTCTCTTACCCTCATGACTGATGAGAGATTACTAGTGAGGCTGGCAACTTCAGCCAGGGGCTACTGTTCTGGTAGTAAGAGTCATCCGAAAGAAAGTGTTTTCTGTGGAGTGGCAGGTTAACTTTATAAATGCCTTTTTTTAGCTGGTGTTTAGGCTAAAAAATAGGATCTAACACTGACATGACCAGAATTTGAGAATAGTGTTGGGGTGGTTGGGGTTTTTCTCCTGCTTGAGTTGGTTCTGCTAGAGGTTGCTGCATTTTTTGCAGGTATTTGAGTGGAAAGCCTAAGCACCTAACACTTTAAACCAATATAAAAAGACTCAGGAGTACTTACCTGCTGCAGCTGTCAGACTTGATTGTTCCTGTCTTCTAAAATGTATCAATACTCTGACTTTTAGCCCTGCTGTGTTCCTAAATCTTTAAATATGGCTTCTCTATTTTGTATGCCTTTTTTCTTCAGTTTGTTGCTAAACGTATGCATCTTTTAGGTTTAATTTTCTGCCAAAAACTTTGGTCACTGTGAGATGCTAAAAGATAGATACTGGGTAAAAATTTTCCAGACTGTTTATATGATTTGCATCCATGTAGCTCCTTTTCAGTAACACCAAGCAAGTTGGCTGTGTGTTATGGCAAGAAAGAAAAAAAACCCACACAAAACCCCTCAAAAACAAAACTCAAAAAAAGCAAACAAAAAGATTAAAACCCCAAAATAAAACAGTTTATGTTCTCTGTTAGCTCAGTTCTTTTTAGCATTTCTCTTCATTCATCAAAACTATCATGCTTTTTTACACTTGTGCACACTCTTTGCTAGTCCTTGTAAAGACTCATTTTGCGTGACTTGATTTGCAGGCTACCCTCATGTCCTTCTAATCTGATTTTCATTCCAGATGCAAACCCATGACAAATAAACATCCCTCTTTGTTTCTTTGCCCCAGGTGTAATCTGCTCCGAAGACTACAGTCTCCTCCTTTGTCTGTGTTGGTTGCTGAACACTTGCTCCTGTGCACATCTCATTTGCTGTTCTGCAGTTTTTGAATGTGCTTGAACTGATGCCTTGGTTTAGATGTGAAGTGCCTTCTCATTTAGGTGCTACAGCACAATAGTTTGATTCATATATGATTTTGATTTATTTGAATTGTTATCAGATCTTTTCTGTCTTGGGAAGTAGGAGAGGGAATGTTTTCAATAAGGGAAGTCTTATTCACTCCTTCCTTGGGCAGAGGGTGGAGCCTCCATCAGATCTGCCCCTGCTTGCTGTGAGTGCCAGGAAGCTACTCTTGATAACACTGATTCAAATGATGCCATTGGTAGGGAAGTTGATTGGTTTGGTCTCCAGCGTAGTAAAGTCTGTTGGAATCACAAGGTCTCCAGACAGGTCTGGGTAGCTGGTGAGTTGTTCTTAAAACTTTCGCTGTGATTCCAGGTCAAGTCCATTTGGTATGCTTAGAGCACCTTTCCAAATACTCAAGTACTTTGCGTACTTTGAGAAGCGTAGGTGTTTGGACATGGTAAGTCCTGATCATGGTGAGGAGTGATTCTGGTGTTGATGGTCACGTTTTCTGTTATGAGCCTTTGACAGTCTTCCAGAAGGTAAATATGTCAACAGATCTGGACTCTTCACTGCATGTCAGTAGTCACTACTGACTCTCATGCACTGTTCCCTGTTATCTTTGTTTATATTTATGTCTTTACAGAAGAAGGAGTCATGTGGCATCCTTTATCCATTTAAATATCTGATTGACTCTCTGTCTCACCTTTGACAAAGGAGCGATCTTCCCAGATAAAGCCCTGAGGCATTCTGCAGTTTGCAGCTGTTAAAAGTCAAAATTTGTTAGGCAAGTAATTTTTAGTTATAGAAGTCATTGATGCTTCCCAAAGTAGTGAAGAGTATTGTTTGATAGTGTCTGAAGTACAGGTGCATGCCTGGTCTGAATTACTAGCTGTGGTGAAAATAGTATCTTGGCTACCGTAACTGGAGTCTCAACTATTTGAGTCCAGTAGCTTCTTAGAGCTGCTTTCTATATCTGAGATATTTATGCAAGAGAAGAAAACCCATCTGCTTGTAACATAAGTCATTCTTTGATGCATTTTATGTGTCCTGCTTCTGGAGTGCAAGTTAAAAAAGGAAAAGCAATGAGTTACATTTTCGTTTATTCATATGTGCAGCTGTGACTGCTGCTGGATAATTTTGCTCTTTCCTTACTTGATTCTCCAAGTTTCTATGTTTAGCAAGTAGACAAACTGGAGTATGACATATCTATGTGCATCTTTGATTTGTACAAAACCACTTCCATTTTTCCAGTATTTTGTTTGAAGTTTTACTTAAGAATGAGTATTGAAGAATTCTTAGCCTGTTTTGTTACTCATTGGTCACTTCTTTCGATCAGTACTCTTTGTAATGACTGCTCATCTTCCAGCAGAGGTGGACAGTAAAGTCTGCCAGGGATTCACCTCTTTCGATATTTGGCAAGACTTGTATCAGCAGAAAGCTTTCACAGTGCATAATAATCCTGCAAATGTTAACTCATCCTTCTCACGGTGCAGTCACTTGTGGGGTTGCATCTGGGTTTAGTGTATCTGGTGAAGAATGATAAACGCTCCTGTGACAAAGTGCAGAATCTAAAGTTTATAAGAAACTTGTTAATCTTGCTGCAGATGGTGCAACTTTGCTATGAAGGTGTTGAATTAAATCTGAATATATGGAGACTTAAGTCATTATGGTACATTATGGGAGACAAGAGGTTTTAGTAATTTGTAATTACTCCTCTCCAGTGTTTCAGAGATCTGTCTCTTTTTAGCCTATGAAATGTCTTGCAGCTGTTTGTGCTGTGAAACTTCTCTCTTCATAACGACTCAGTAACTTGGAGGCGGGACAGAAGCAACTTCTCCATGAACTGCTCATGTGTGACAAGCTAAATGTAGGTTTCTGAGAAACACTGCAACAGTGAGGGCACAGTGGAGAACCTGCTGTTGTATGTGTGTTGCTAAAAGAGTCTAGAAATGTATACACACAAGTCATAATGAGCAGTTTCCAAGGCACCATCCTGTTGCCTTGCTATGGGCATTGATCCTTGCTACTTGCTTTAGTCTGGGAGCACTTTTTCCTAAACTATTGCATTCCTGAAGGCTTGCTTTCTGCATCAATATAGTCACAAACCGGATCTCTGCTTGAATGTTGAAACAGTTGGCTTCATACGGGTCAATCAGAATGCCTTGCTCTAGTTCTCTTTGCAGGGTCCCACTGGGGAAACAGTGGTGGGGAGGAAGGAAACCAGTCTAGGATCTGTATCTTCACACCAGTGCTGTGTGTTGAAATGCAACTTCCAGTTGAGTAGTCTTGACAAAAGTGTTACTGATGTAAAAACACTGAATCTTGATCTTGTGTCTGCAGGGGACATGAGTTCTTGTGCTGGAGTCCTGCTTTGGGCGGTATCCTCTCAAGTCAGTGAGGACTAACTGAAGAAACAGCAAATCCAGCCTTTATGAACTAAATCTTCTGAAGCACACAGATACCTGTAAATGCATGTTGAGGTGCTGTGCATAGACACCAGCATGCATAGAGAAGGGGATGGCCAAAGGAAGGAACTGTGACTTTCTTAGCTGCAACAATACACAACGGGGTTTTTCCTATTCTTTTGTTGTGGTCAAATTCTTCAAGAAGAAGACTAAGCTGCATTTCTGTGTGTGATCACAAGGTGTTTTTTTGGATTTCTAGTCAAATTGGAGGACTGTCAGATCTTGCAATGCTAAATTAACACAAAAAGAGAACTTATTTTAAAGTCACATTTAGCCTTAATGTTATCTGAAGTGCTGCAGTTCATGTATAGTAGTTTACTGTAAGGTGAAATGATTATTATCATAAATAATGTTTTAAAGGAGTCACCCTAAATAATTACCTACCTGATGTTTGCTTTTTTGTCTGCTGTCAAAAAGTCTCTATCCATAGCATAGCTAGCTGTAAATTGAGCTTTGCTCTGAATTTCTAGTACTAGTAACAAACAGGGTCTGCAATAGTTTAAGGAGTAAATGTTCTGGCTAAAGAATGACCAATTCTGTAGGAATGCTTTGAAGCGATGGTCGGGTTTGAGGCCTTGCTAACATGGAGATAATAGATATGACCAGTTCACTGTGCACTAATACACTGCTAGATTCTGATATTTAGCACACTGCTGATAAGATTTACTACTGCTGTTACTCACTGGTGTTAAGAGCTAAGTATGGGTGGAATTGTAAGTCACCTAAATAGAGTCTGGATAGCTGTCTTGCTGTCTTGCTGGAGGTCAGTAACAGACTCCCATCCCATACAAGGGGGAGGAAAAAAAAATCTTTGGTTGTAGTCTCTGTTTTGGTTTTGCAAGTCCAGTTACTTTTTTAGGTTGAGTCCTGTTTTACTCTTACCTCAAAATTTATTTGAATAAATTTGAAAACCTTTCTAATAAGTACCTTGAAGCATGTCTTACAACTGTTCAGTTACAATCAGTGGTTGTACAACTGTGGTATTACTTCTGTCATGCTGAAGCTGCTAAGAGTCAGGCTTCTCACTGCATCCCTGTTCTTAATCAATGGACTGAACATGTGAAAAATCATGACCAGTAGCTTGAACTCTGACAAGGTGTTTGATACCATTTTCTTGTCCTCTTCAGAGAGCTTCCCACTGCCCCAAGGGATGTGCCCCTCCTGCCTCATATGGAAAATTGACCTTTAAGAATTAAGACTTTTTAACTAACTAACTAACTAAAGATAGTCTTCTGGTACATGCTGAGTAATTTGAAAGATAGCATACTGAACTTGACAATCTTTCCCACACCTCTGTTTCATGAATCTCCAGATTTTCTTGTAATACAGGGCAGAAGCAATGGAGTAGTGTCAAATAAAGTTAGTGTGATGTTCCAGAGAGTGTATTTAGGATAGTCTCCTTCTTTTTCCCTTGTAACTGCTATGGAAAGAGAGCAGTAGAAGATACTGATTTAAAACTTGCTGTTCTTCCTGAGTAGAGCCAGAGTTTGAATTCTTGGATTTTTCCAGCTTTTGCCATTCTGTCTTTTAATATCCTTCATGGGAGGGTGACAGAAATACTGAGGAAATACTATTAGGGAGTTAAATGTTCTTGTTATATCTAATGTCACGTAAGTTATGGCCAAGTAAGCTAGGACACCTGTTTATGGTCTGCAAGATGACACCTTCAGAACAGGGGTTCCTAAAATGCTGCCAAAGTGTTGTTATCTGTCCAAACCATTTTGGGCCAGTTAGTAAAATTGTATTGTAAATCCTTATGATTTTTGACAGTCTTTGTGGGCACCCTGTAAGTGAAATCACGACACAAGCTGGTATGTCTACGTGGTATGATACCACTTTCCCAGCCGGCCAGTAGTGTCTAATAAAGTTTATGTCTTCATTCCTTTCCCCACTGGGAGTAGTTAGAGATGATATTTGAAGTTATCAGCACCAGGAAGGAGAAAAAAGAAGGAATCCAAGGAAAATATAGTATTTATCTCTAAAACAGTATTTAATGGTAATATTTATTGTATGTTTAAGTGGCAGATAATTAAGACTGCTCTTCAGAATGCTTTTTAACTTATTTTGGTTTTTTATTACTGCTTAAGTGTCTTCTAAATGTCTCTTCTTTAGAAACTGTGCCCCTCCCTGTTTGGCCTGATGACTGTTGATTTCACACTTACCCTTATTTATTTAAAGCCATGGCAACCACCATACTGAAATGTCATCAAGTAAAGCCCAGGTCTGCATGCTGACTGGTGATGCAAAGGTCTGCTCTCTAATAAAATGCAGCCCATCAAGGACGAGCTCCAAAAGGCAGCTACGCCCTGTCTTCAAGCATTTGCTCTAATTTCAAGGCTTTGCCATGTGGTGTTGCTCAACGTGCAGCAAAACAAGTTCTTGCGAGCCCCTTGAGCATTCCTCCGCGTGTAACAGATTAAATATTCTGGCTTCCTTAACTCTCCCACCCGCCTCCCCACCCCCCCAAAAAAAACAAACCCCAAACCCAAACCAAACCAAGACCCGCAGAAACAAACCCAAACCCGAAATAAAAGGCCCAAAACGATTATATCTTGGGGAATTGTGCTTTGTTGTAAAGTGCTGTTAATTACAGAGACGCTTAGCGCCGTTCTGACATGTGAGCCATCAATCTAAACACTCCCAACAGTGATTTTGCTTTGGTTGCGCTTTGCTACTTTGTACAGGACAAAGGGAAGGGAGTAAGTGTTGCAATATAGTATTGTGCAATTCCTGTCTTTTAAATAGAAAATGATAGACAAGTCTGCATAGGCCTCTTGCACACCAAAATTTAGCCACTCATTTTTGCCACTCCCACTCTTCTTAATCAGAAATTGGTCTACTGGCTTCTTAAGGTGAAAAGGAGAGAAGGGGAGAGGGGTAGAGAGATTAAGAGGTGGCAGTACCAGGGATATTCTGTTGTGAAGAGGCCTGTGCCTCCTGGGCCTTAAAACTCAATCTGTTAGGTTACCTCTAGTTTATGATATCTGAAGGTAATTCTTAGACTCCCTACGCAGCGTCTTAGCAGGAGAGGTGGCTGGGTCTGTTCTGCTGAATAAGACTTTTGGTGAAGTAGCTCTTTGGCTTTCTGTGTTTTTCCATCTGTGGAGTTGTAGGACATTCTTCCAGAGCAGTTTCTCTTTCCTGTAGTGGCTCATCTAAAGCTGGCTTGTTACAAGTGCAATTTCTGCCTACACTGAAAAATCTTTCTGAGGTTCAGGGGACCGTGCATGTGCCCTCACTGCGTGGTGTTTGTGATGGCTAATCTTGTATGACTCAAAGGAGATCCCCTTAGAAAGGAGTAGCTCCAGTTAGGTGCAGACTGGGAAAGATGAAATCTATCATTCTTTGTGCAGTATGTCTTTCTATCAGTTCAACAAAGGAACTAACTCCCATAAGATAAAGGAGAGCTCTTGGGCAATAGGACCCAGCTTTGAAAAACCTTGGTGGCTTCTGATTCTTGCTAAGCTTCCATGATGCAGAAAATACTTAATGATCTGCATGACTATAATCACAATACCTTGCAATGTCATGGGCTGAGGCTGCTGGTAGTATCATGCAAGTTCTGTGGTCCTTACTGGGATTCATGCCACGCTGATTAACAGAATAAGGAATTTCCTGTATAGGGCAAGAATCCCCTCCCTGCTCTGTCACCACCAGCACCTCCAAGCTCTCTATTTGTCCAAAACAAGTGAGCAAACTGCCACTTCCTACAATTCTTCAAGCTAGTTCTTCATAGGCCTTCAAGCATGGCACTGAAACCTTTTCCTTCAGGGTAGCTCTTCAAAACGAAAGGTGGAAGCAGAGCAGTTCAAATTGGGCTTTGCTCTTCCAGCAGCTTACGTGCAACTAGTTGGTGGGTGGGTGTCTGCCTACATCCTTTCTTGGGTTTTTTTAAGTTTGGTTTATGTGTACCTTCTTTTTCTGCCTTACTAAATTAGCTGGCACAGGGGAAGCCTCTGAGAAACCCTTTAAAAATCTCTGCTTTTGGTAGAATTTTATAAAATTACGGCATGTGAACAGATTGAAAAACCCCCAAAACAACAACAAAAAAAAACCCCAGTGAAACAAAAAAAAAACCCCACAAAAGTAACCCAAAATAGACAATTAAACAAATAACTTTGTATGGATATCATGGACCTTTTAAAACCTGATTAGTTTTGGGAAGTCTTCAAACAGGTGTGCTGGCAAGGACATTGCACACAGATGGAGATAGTAGTGAAACAAAATTCAGTAGCTACTCATTTGCTGGATTTGGTCAGGAGAGATTTTAAAGGACACTTCTGAGACCTTTTTTCTGATGTGGTGATTTTTTATGTAAACAAGCTACAGGGCTTAATAATATACAACTGAGGATTATGTCCATTGTAATTTTTTTACATTACTTATACTAACTGTGTAGTATTATATTCAAAATACTTATTTCTGAGACAAAGTGGACGATACTAGTGGGCATCTTGCACTTGATTAAATGTAAAACATTTTCTTAATTTAGTGATGTGTTTAGAAGAATACTGTAACTTACTGAATATACAACAGTGATAACTGTGTTTACAATAATTTTCAAATTCCTACTGTTCAGTGGTAGCCAACTTGTTTGAGAATTGAAAGTAAGGCATACTGCAATTGGCAATCTTGGAAAAATTAACTCAATGCTGCTACCACTAAATACTGTGGGATGGATACTGTGGGTTTAAATGGCAGCAGGATTGTATTCCAAGCCTCTGTCTTAAGTACTTATGACTAAAAGGCGACTTGCCTTGTGCTCATTTATGTATCCCTGTGTGTAGTACATCAGTTAGAAATCTGTTAATGATTGATTTGTAACATTAGGACCTTTATGGAGATCACAGTGGGGTTTTTGTTTGTTTTTGTTCGTGAACAGACACTTAGACATTTTGGAATGTATAACATTGATCCGTGTGCTGGAATTGTTTACATGCAAAAAGGTATTTATGATTTTTTGCAAACTGCAATGTGCAATTTTGTACATGTGTTTTAAACTACAGAGTTTATAAGGAAGATATTGTATGTACAGTACTTGGACATGAGTATTATTTCTTTGATATAAATATCTAGAGGAAAATTAAAACTGCTTTATATTCATATTTTTGGCTGTGTTTTTTATAATTTCATCAAGAAATTTAAAAGTTGGCTTGAGGCTTAAGGCATAGTGATTTGGGCTTTTTTAAAAAGTGTTTTTAAACCCTGCTTGATACACTGCTTCCTTTGATTGTGTGAACTTACCAAAGTGCAAGGAAGGACAAGTTTCTTCTTGTAAAAATGTTGCTCTTTGGGATAACTTCCCTGTATGCTAATGCAGTTGCAACTCAGAAAGTAGACTTTTATAAAGAGCAAAAGAGGAGAAGAGACAGTCCGGCTCTGATGATATCAGATTTCAGGCCGTTGCTAAGAAAAGCTGACTGGAGTCACCAGCCCTGTGGGATGGGTCTCCAGTTACCCATGTCTTGCCTTTTCTGGTTCAGCAGAACGAGTGACAGTAAAACCTTTTTGCAGACTGAATTGTTCTGAACCACATCTGGAGCAGAGCTGTTGAAATCAGGGATTTCGTTTTCTTTCCCGTGATCGTTCTTATGCGCACTGATACATCTTGGCATACTCCTAAAGGAGAGCTACTCGGTAAACATCCCCACGTGCTGACAACACTTCTGAGGTCCCAGGCGGAGGCTCCCGTGCCCTGGGAAGGCAGCCCTGCCTCCCGGATACATCCTTTCAGAGCAGTGACGGTGTGCGGAGCGGGTGCCAAGCGCCGGCAGGAGCGCTGCGAGGATGCCGGGCTGGAGTGGGAGCTGGGAGGCAGGGCAGTGCCACCTCACTCCCTGCCTTTTCTCTGCAGCGCCTGGGTTCCGGCTCTGGCGCTGAAGAAACAGCAGAGGGAATGTTTTCTTCTGGTTTAAGATACGAATGCTAGGTTTTCAGGGGCATGACCAAGCTGGGGGAGGGGAGGGGAAGGAAGCTGTAAGCACGCTGTTGTTCGAGCTTGTAGTATGTGGGCACTTGGAATTGTGACCTCATTATTGGTTTGGTGTGGGACTACTGTGACTTCTAAATGTGAACCGTGCCTCCCGCAGTGCTCTGGGAGTTGTTTAATGGCTTTTAATCTCCATGTCGTGCATGGCTTCAGGCTGTGTTTCACACATGCTAGTCAGACCATTCCTTGCAGGTTTCCACTCAAGACAGATTTCTTCACGGGGGAGTCTGTAGCACTGTTGCAATAATCTGCATGCTTTCCAAATTAATTGCAGAGGGGAAGTAGAACAACAAAATGGTTTGTGCCTTTAATGATTTGATAGATGTTTGAGGGTATTGTGAATTTTCTGTCAATTTGAACTTCAGAGCATAGTTCTATGGAAAAGTGTTTTGAATATGTGATATAGGAAGCAGTCTGCGTGTTTTCTTTAAGGTCTGAGTTCCTCTGGCTTTGAGTTCCTCAGAATGGTGCCTTCAGAAGTGCTCAGGAAGGAGATAGTTGAGACTGATTATGCTTTATTATCCAGACGGCGTGGAATAAAAGTGGGTGCTTTGCACTGGTTGAATTACCTGCAGGATTGTGTTCAGGTTTTGGGGTTTTTTTCTTCTGAGAATGTCCCTTTCTTCTCCCCCTCTCTCGGGGTTCCTTGTAAGAGTGAAACAGGCATGGCCCTTGCACAACTTCCAAAACCACAGTTCTAACATAGAGCAGCAACTCATAATTTATTCCTGGGCCCTGCACATCTTCCAGACTAAGGGAGGCAAAGGCCCATTGGTTCCCTTGCAGCCTATTATTTCTTTTCCTTCAGCCTGGGTGACTGAGGTTCTGGCACAAGCCATTCATGTGTATCTTGCAGTTGCATCAGTTGCCAGAAGTCAAATAGCAGGTGACACACAAAAGCTGTGAACTTCTCTCACTTGTCCTGATGTGAGCAGCTTACTTTCTGTTTCATCTGTAGCTGGCTGCATTAAAGTAATTTCTAAGTTTTCCTTTTCTCTGGTGTGACATAGCAACGTGGAAGATATGACATGCAAGCTGCGTTGGGTTTCCCCCCACCAACTGTAAATTAGGTCAGGAAATGTAAGTTACAAGATTTGGGCAGATGTTTCATCATCTGAGCTATTCTGCCAAATCTGAAATTCATGTCTTCATCATTCTTGCTACAACTCTCAAATGTCAGTCGCAGAAGGACCCAGCTGCAGGCCAGGTGGAGAGTTAATGACTGTAACTGATGGACTCAGCAGTTCAGGGAGGTGGTTGGATGGATGTCAGCCCATGGTCAGCAAGTTGGGCAGGGCTGGAGGCCTGATTCCTGAGATTCCAAGTTGCAAAGGCCAGTCACAGATCCCTGGATACCTGTCATGTCCCATGATATGATTGCTGTGTGTGATGCATCGTAATGGTTGGATTCTGGAGGGTGTCTCAAAGCTCGTTCTTCAGGTATCCAGCAACCCAGACCAGGAGATGCAAACACAAATAGGGCAGCCAGAGCACATAATTTCTAACCATCACCTTGTAGCTTTTAGTAACCTGTGGAGGCACCTGAAGTCATTCTCTGAGCCATACTTTTGAGTTAAAGGGCTCCTGCTCTGCTCTGACCTGGCAGTTCCTGTGCACCTGTAGCCACAGCATCATGTAACCTACAACACAGCAGCAGCTCTGAACACCACACTACCTGAGGTAGGTATGTCTGGGGTTGAATGTTCATCCTTCACTTATTTTCTTGGTCATTTTTTGTGTGTTTTTTTCCTTTAATCAAATAAGTTTTTCCTTTGGACCTGGTAGAACAGGTCCAGTTTCCATAGGGCGCAGGATATCAAACAGCTCAGTCGTCCATGGCCCTGAGCAACAGGGCCCACATGAAAGGAACATGAAATGGGTTTTTGGCTGCAGCTGTTACATCTGCATGAGAGGCCTTTAGCAGATCTTACCCCTGAAGGAGGTTTCCAGCTACCCGTGGCCTGTGCTCTATAGTGGAATAGCCATGCCCCTGGCATTACTCTATTCCACATCAAACAGCTGGACCTCTGTGGTGGGTTGGCCCTGACTGGACACCAGGTGCCCACCAAAAGTGCTCTATCACTTCCCCCCACAGCTGGACAGGAGAGAGAAAATAAAAGGAAAGGCTCGGGACCTCAGATAGCAAGAGGGAGAGATTGCTCACTGCTTACCATCCTGGACAAAACAGACTTCACTTGGGTTGAATTTGTTACCAGTCAAAATCAGTGCAGGATAATATGTAAAACAAATCCTGAAAACACCTTCCTTCTCCCCCTCCAGGCCAAACTTTGTTCCCAATTCTCTACCTCCTCCCACAAGTGGTGCAGGGAGATGGGAAGTGGAGGTTATGGTGAGTTCATTACGTGTTTTTGCTGCTGCTGCTGCTTTCTTGTTAGGGAAAGGAGTCCTTCCCCTGCCCCACTGTGGGTCCCCCACAGGGTCACAAGTTCTACTAGAAACCTGCTCCAGCATGGGCTCCTCTCTCCATGGGTCTGCAGGTCCCTGCCAGGACCCTGCTCCAGCACAGGCCTCCCGAGGGGTCACAGCCTCTGCCCAGGCATCCACCTGTTCCAGCTTGAGGAATCTCAGTGCTGGCACCTGGAGCACCTCCTCCCTCTCCTTCTCCACTGACTTCAGTGTCTGCATAGCTGTTCCTCTCACATATTCTCACTCCTCTCTTCTCTGGCCACAGTTAATTCCTTGCAATAACTTTTTTTCCTGTTTAAAGATGTTATCACAGAGTCACTACTGTAATCTCTGAGTGGCTTGGCCTTGGGAAACGGTGGGTCCATCCTGGCACCATCTGGCATTGGCTCTGTCAGACATGGGAGAGGTTTCTGGTAGCTTCTCACAGAAGCCATCTCTGTAGTGCCCCGTTACCAGAACCTTGCTGTGTAAACCAGACACAACCTCCTGATGCTCTGGAATGGTGCTTATAGACAGTTGCAAAGAGAACTTTTTCTTCCTTCCCACCCTGTTTCCATCCTTTCTCTGTGCCTGAGCTCTCCTTTGGTGCCTCCCACTCAGTGCATTTCTCTAACCCTAGCGCTGCACCTCCATCTGCTCCCTCAGGCTGCAGCTGGCAGCCTTCCCAGCTCCCCTCCCTCTCTCTTTGCCTTCCCTGCCCAGGTGTGTGTGTAGGCACTTTGCTGTGCAGCAAACTGAATACACCCTCCTGAAAAGAGAAGGACAGAGAGACTTATCCTCTTCAGTTTCACCTGAAACTCAGGTCAAAAAAATCTCAGATCAGTGAACCAACAAACTGACCGACAAATGCAGCTGTAGAAGGGAGGGAGCCTCTGCCTACGGTGAGTGTCGTGAGCCTGCAGGTTCAGCACAGCCTTCCTTCCCCGTGCTGGGCAGGGCTAGGGTAAAGCCACAGCAAGAATGTGGCCTTAAAAACTGTGTGGGCTTTGTGGATTTGCCCCTTGGTTCTAAGGAGATCTTGGATCTCCCCACTTTTTGGGTTCTGTATTTAACAGGCTTAAATAGGGGAGAAAATGAAGGAAAATCCCAGACAGAAAATTACTCAAAATTGAGACTAATGTAAATACTTTGGGGCAAAACACCAGCATGGGGAGACTTGTTGCTATTCTCCAAAACATGCTTTAGAAAATCCACAACTTGAAGGTAATTAAAAAAGCACAACAGAGGTGCCAGATTACCTCTTCTGTTTTGCCACAGGCCAAGGCTCTCCAGCATTTGCAGCTCAGATTAAGTAAGAGTTGACTGAGAAGGAGTGTATTCCGGTATCTTTCTCTCATCACTGTAACCATTTGAGGAGTGATGGAGATTCAACTCCAGGTGCTGGCCAGCTTGGTTGATCTCAGGAAATTAACAGCTCCCCCTTCTCACCTGTAATGTCTCTGTTACAGTGCAGCTATTTATAGTGGGTGTTGGACAAAATACTCTGTTACTGACTATTCTGAGGCCTGTTTCCAGGCCACCTGAGAGCACACACTCTGGGTAAAGACAAACCCAAGCCAAAACCAACTGTGCAAATGACTGGACATCTCATTATACCACTGGACATCTTGAACCCTCAATATACTTCTTGGATCACCTCTTGCCCTTCTGAAGGTGCTGGAGTCTCACTGGCTGCAGATTCTAGAGATTTTAGGGGACATTTTTGCCCATGGGCTGCAGTTTGGGAACAGCCATGAGGGCTTTCCTGTGCCTGTGCAGCTATGGCTCTGACAGCATGACTCACAACAGGCTTTTCCCAGTGCCTTACCAGTTGATTCTTTCAATTTCTTTAAATGAGACATGGGGCAAATGTGACTCATTGTCGTTTCTGGAAATGACAGACTTGCAAAGCGAGGCCCAGGGGAGTGTCTGCCTTGTTCCATGCAGCTGGGATCAAAGGGCAGTTGCGTCCTGACCTCACTCCCTTTCCCTTCTACTTTCAAAATTAACATTGCTGCTTGAGTTTTGACAGCCAAAATCAGGAGAGACTTTCTATTTTCCTTCATTGACTTTGTGTGAAGTGAATGTTCCAGCTAGAAAGAAAGGCAAATTGCTTGAACAGAAGAATTTGTCAAATTTTATGCTGGTGTTTCTTCATTAAAACCATGTACTTTGATTCCTCTCTGCATACACCAGCCTTGCAAGAAGCTCCAGGAAGGCGAGTCCCTCCTTCTTGGATAGATCCCTGGCTGTTGGAGCTGGTCACTCCAGCACTCCAGCAGCAGGGCTAGTGCGTCATATTTCCCCCTTTGTGCTCTTTCTGACTGCTCCGTGGCACTGCAGCAGCATTCCTGCCTCCCCAGAGCAGACACTCTGCAGCAGAACGTGTCCATCTGGCTTGGGACTGGTAAAACAGCTGGAGCCTGACCTTCGGTGTGTGGCTCTTTCCTGGTACCTCCCAAATTAAAACCACGTAGGCCTTCTGCAAAGCTGCTGCTTCACTCTAACAGCCCTCATGACCTATGTTAGCACTGGTGTTAGTCCTGCCTAAATCTCTCCAGATGCATAACGGGCCATCTTTGCTACCAGGACACATAAAGAGCAATTTAGGGGTCTTTACCTCATTGCAGTGTGACAAAAATGGTCTGGCAGAACTTTTGAGCTTTTCAGGCTGTGAGCTTAGGAGAGGTGGAAAAAAAAAAAGATAAAGAGGACAGAAGAGAATAGGGAACTTCATTTTATTCTAGCTCCTTGAGGTCTAAGTCAGGGCTCTCCCGGAGGGAGTATGTGGTACCCAGCCCAACTGGGCACACCACTGAGAGAATCACTGGAAGGATGAACCTGCAGCTCACTTAACTGGACAATTTTGCAAGGAGACCTAGGTGTCCTCCCAGGATGTTTCATGCACAGCATGAAACACTCCCCATGTTCGCAGCTAATAACTTTATGTGGCTTGCATATCCTCTTGGGAGCACAGCCCAGTGGAAAGAGACCATGCACATAATTAAGTGTAGCCCTCCCGAGTGACTGCTCTGCTTGCAGGGCACCTGAAGGTGGGTGAAAAAGGTGAAACTCCAAGCCTCCATGCATCTGGGCATGCAGCAGACTGCAGTCACTGCAAACTTAGACACAGAGGCTCAGCATTTACATAGAGGTTCACAAAAACCAGGCCTGGTATCTGCCCCATCTCTTCACTTCCTGGTGCTTAGTGGTGGGCTGGGCATGGCTGCTACACTCCCCAGCCAGGATGCAGTTGTAAAGGCTGCAGGTGTGTTTGGAAGGCTGCAAGGACATCTCCGACCTGCAGGTTTGCCAGTACCAGAGAAGGAGGACACAAAGGACAGCAGTGCACACAAAGCCTGTGTCCTTCTGACTTGGTCATCCCAGGGTGTGGGTGGGGTAAGCACAATGTTCAAGGCACTGAAGTGAGAACCTGGGCAAACAGGAGTGAGGTAGTGTCTGAGACCACAGCACAAATATTTGCCTGCAATGCACTAAGGCAGAAAACTGAAAGGCAGCCAACAAAGGGTGGAGGAGTCTGGTGGAGACAAGGCCCTGCTTGTTTGCTCAGCAGTGCAAAGGACATAAATGCGAAGTCAGGGCCATTCAGGCCTCTCAAGAAGCTGTAAAAGATGAAAAACAAGAGGGGGCCTGTTACAGCCAGTCCTGCATGTGCCTAAATGCTCTCTGAGCACTGGTGGCTCACCTGCCTCTCATCTGCTGGCTTATCCTTTTGCTGGCTTTTGCCTCTGAGAAGAGGCTTTCCAGGTGGAGACAGGGAGGTTAAAGACTTTCCTGTGCTGTCTCTCTTGCTCCACATCTGCAGAAGGACCTGCTCATCACTGAGCTTTGGCTGGGGAGGATGGGGTGGGGGGCAAACACAGCTGGCACTAGCTCCTGATCCCATCTTGAACTTCCAAACCTTACAGTTTGCATGGTCAAACAAACTCCATTTGCCTCCTGCTGGATCTGTGCCATTAGGTTTTTCATGATCCACTCACTTGGGAGCCTTTTTTACCTGGTAGGGATGCAAGAGCAAGATGCAAGAGCAGATCATGCCCTTCCTACTAAAGGCAGAATTAGAGCCCGCTATGTTCAAGGCATTAGATTTAAAAGGCAGAAAATATTTTTTTTGATGCTTTATTCTGAGCAATAGCAAAACTCAGACTCTGTCTGGACCAGACAGATGTTTGGGTTGGTGCTAAGTGGGTGACATTCCTATTTTTTTGTACCTGGTTTTGCTGTTTACAAAGCCCACGTGTATCCTGCTTTCTCAGACAGATTTTGTAGCAAAGGGGAGGGTTCATCCTGGTGGTAACAGCTGCCTTGGCCCCAGAAGTGAGTGTTTTGATGTAACTGTGTCTTCCCCAGCACCACTGGAGTGAGAAGTCCTGGCTCCTGGCAAGACAGAGATCACAAGGGCATCCCCTTTCACCCCACTGCCCCTCTCCCAGAAGACTTCGGATGGTTCCTCTTCAGTTTTCTTCCACTCATCTTTTTGCTGTGAAAATTCATGTTGAGACATCACCTCCATGTTCAGAGGTGGAAAACTGCTCATGTACTGCTGTACCCTTCAAAGGAACCCTCCTGGCCTCTTTGGAAATGAAGAGGCGCTGGGTGATACACTCCAACACCTGAAAAGAAGGAGGAATGCTCTTTTATGTCCCTGAGGAATGGCTCACCCTCCATCCCTGGATAATGTTTCCTCCCTTCAGTAACTGTTGCGGGCAGGGGGAGACAAGAGGGTAGGTAGCCTCAGTGTAAGGGCCAGCCACCATGACCTGCCCTGCTCTCTGTGTTGTTGCCTTTCTCCCCATCTCTGGGCTTCATGCAGGGGCTGTGCCCCCAGTGGAACAGCCTGCCCTTCAAAGGCATCTACCATCAGCCACTGCTGAGCCCATCCAAGAGAAATCTGGGAAGGGAGGGCTGATAGTACTGTGGGAATGGAAATTGTTTTCTCAACAGATAGTGCTTGCTACAGGATTGTTTCGTACTCCGTTTTTGTCCCAAATCTGTTGCAAGCCAGAGACATGATACCAGGTTCTGCAAAACTGCTCATTCAAGGTCGGTGAGGTTGTGGAGCCATTTGACACAGCTCCTGGGCTGACAGCAGCAGACACCTCAGAAAAGGGTATGGCATGATAAAAGATCTGCCTCCATCTTCTGCTGGCAAGCATTTGAGAGCTTTTGGAAAGAAAGGATGTTCTGGGGCTTCCATGTTTATCAGTTCTCATGGAACCGGTACTACAGATCTGTTTAGAAGCTTTTGGGAACTGTACAAACTCTTTACATCACCAGTTCTGACAGTAGAGGGTAACTGCATCTTGTGAAGCAGCTCATCCTTTTGCTGAGTTTAGAAACTGTTCTCTGCTAACTCCCTGTGGTGTCACCCACACCTGGTGGCATCTGAAGAGGTGAATAGTGGTTTTCCTGTCACACCTCCCATCAGAGTCCTTTTTTTAAGATCTCTACCATACTTTCTCTGCTTTGCAGGTTTGAGGATCCTAGTACCTTTGCAGAGAGCTATGCTGTACTTCCAGCTTTCCAGAGTCTGCCTTGTCCTTTCACTGCACCCATCTTGAGATGAGGAGACTAGAACTAGGTGGAGGACTCACAGTGAAGAAGAGGGAGAATTCTCCAGTCACATGCACCAGAGGATTAAATTACCTTTGTTACCTCTCATAATTCTCAACATTTTATTTCCTTTTCTAGCCACTGCTGAGCACACCAAACCATTCACAGCAGCTTCCTGAGTGGCAACAGCTGACAAGGAGTCCATCAGTCAGCACCCATGGAAAGGATTTCTGTTGCCCCGTGCCCACTACTTCATGTTCATCAGAGCTGCGTTTCATCTGCTAGATCATTCCCAATCACTCTGACATTGTGGGCACATTCTGATGTTAAGTAGAGAGACACAGGTTGTTAGATTCTTGTCTGCCAGGTAAACCCTGGAAATATGAGTAAGGAGAGCAGGATCCCTGAGCTTGCAAAGAGTCTGAAACAAGAGCATAAAGATATAACTTACCGTGTCCTCAAAGAAAGTCACTACTGCTGCTTGCCAGAAAAACAGAGATTAAAGATTGATATACAGGGATCTACCAATCTACTCTTGTTTGAGTTGTTTTTCTTTTGGGTCAGCCTTTGGATCTGGTTATGCCTTCGGAAAGCCTGAGGCTGCTCCAAATGCTGGATTGCACTCCAGCACCCAGTGTTGTTGCTGGGGAGCGGTGACTTTCCCCACAGCAGATGGAGCACTCATGTGACACTCCGTACACTATGTATCATCTATTTACATCTTTTTTTACATTAGCAACAGATGGCTTGGCATAATTATATTTTTTAAATTAGAGGGAATATGTATCTAAAACTTCACACATTTTCTAGAGACTACGGTTTTTACTTTTGCAGCACCAATGCTGAGGTCTTTAAGTGGAAGGACCTCCCTTACCCTTCCATTGCCTTCCCTGAAGAGTTGTCACACTAAACATGCAGGTAGATACAGTAGCAGCAAGCAAGCAGAAACTCCCCCAGTCATGAAAGGAAGAGAGGAAAAGGCAGCTTGGAAGGAAGCAAGACAAAAGGGAGAAGAAACAGACTTACGGGTTGTAGTAGGAGGGAAGGAGAAGAGAAGCACTAGTGCTGACAAACCATAGCTTCAAAAGCTAATTGAACTCAAGTCCTACAAAAGCATAACCTTACTTCAGAAATATAAAACCTAGCAAAACATGAATTCAGCAGCTGGTTTCTTCATGTCCCTTTTTTGGCATATAAGGCTGTAAGCATGGGGTCTCTGATACTGAATTTTTCTCAGGAAATATGAGACTTGTGAAGAAGGATTAATGTAAACCAGGACTTTTCCATGCTCATATGACTCCCAAAGCTGCAGCTGTAAGCAGGATGCCAGGTTGGCTTGATTTAGCAGTGCTGATGCTGTCAGAAGAGAAGAAGAAGCACTTATTAAGGCTATGAGAAGAGATACAGGATAGACCAAGAGCAGCCAAGATACTGAAATCTCTTTATCAGACTACATTTGCCTGGAAAATAAAAGGTCTTTGAATGATGAGGGATGAAATACATCCTCAAAATTGCCAAATGAATCATCATCCTTGTGCACAGTGTCAAACCTTGTGAACTGGCAATGTACAAAACTGCTGCCTTTTGTTGGGAAGTGTCTGGGCTTAGTGGGTGAGGGCTGTCAGAAAAGGGCAGCAGAATGCAACTGGGACACAGGGGGTTTAATCTGCATTCCTTACTGCAAAGGGTCGTGTCAGAGGGAAAGGAGTCATCCATGGGGGAGCACATCTCTCCACAACCTCATTATTGTCGTAGTAGTGTCCATAGGCAAGTACATGATCTTTCTGGTGCCAACAGGAAGAATTAGAGTACAGCTTTGGGTGGAAGATATTTTTGATTTCAACTGTCCCTGTGAAACATCTCTAGGGAAATGGCCCATGGCAATACCAAGACCTGCAAAGAGAGCCCTGGGCAAAGGCTGTGGTACCCCTTGGTGGCCAATGACCAGTGGGCTCTGTGTTTGTAAGTAGGTCTTTTCCAGCTCAGGCATGTACACCTGCTGTCTAAGATGTCATTCTTTTGCTAGATTATTTTGACCCATGGACCTTTGCTGCAGATATCAGATGATGTGCCTACTGATTCTTGCTTGGTGTTTCTCAGCAAGCAAACATGGTATGGTGGGTGGATGCAAAGCTAGTTTACATTTTTACGTTACTTTTACTCCTCTGTAAATCCTACTCAGTAATGACTAATCCTCAAGTTGATTCCCGTTTCTCATTCGGATTATTTTATTTTTGCTAAATTTTGGTACTTGATAAAGTTTAACCCTTTAGGGTCTTCCTGTTGTGATTTTTCACATGCTATATGGAGAAGTGTCTCGCTCTAAGGCAGTACCCCAAAGGAGATTAAAGAACACATGCCTTCCAAGAAAGCATAACTACTTAAGGAAAATGCACAGAAAGAGCAGATTGAAAAATAAACTATGGCAGATGCCTACAAGGAGTCAGGTGAGACATCTGTTTACAGGTGTACTATCCAGAGGAGCCCACCTGTTCTGTGTCTATTCCTGAATCTTCCCATAATATCAGGGACAGCTTGGACTATGCTGTCTCTTTTTACCTGCCATTGTCTTTATCAAGATCAACACTGCCTAGGAGTCACTGGGTAGTGACTGGCTGAAGCAAGCAGAACTGAAGAACAGAAGCAAGCTCAAATTAAGCTGCTCTGAAAAGGGTTGTGCAACCAATTCATTCCTGCTGGGCTCCAGTCACCCTGTCTGCAGCAGCTCAAAGAAGCAACAGACACCCTGAGAAGCCAGGTGGTCCTCAAAAAAATTGGAGAGCCCTGCGGACACATCAAGGAGCACAGTGTGGGGACAACCCCACCAACTCACAGGGGTGCAGGGCCAGCTGCCACCTCTAGCTCAGCCCTGGCCCTAGGGATGGGCTTTCCTCTCCAGCATACAGTGAAGCTGCTCTGCAGTGCTGAGGGAACAGTGGGGCACATCGTGCCTTGCTGCAGCTCCCCTCCATCGGTTCACAGATGCTGAGGGCCAGTGCTCAGGCTGCAACTTCATCCTGGCCTTGCTTTTTGTCTGCCTCCTACCCCTCATAGTGTCATCATGGGCCTCTGTTAGGATCTGATCTCACTACCCCTCATACCTCACTGGGGGCTGCTGCTCAGTGATTTCCCGGCCAGCTGGTGGTCCCCTGACTCCCTCTCTCCTCCCAAGGGTAAAGATCTCCCTACTTCCTCCTTCCATTCCTGGCAATGAGACATCAGCAATCACGTGGATTACGAGATGTTTCAGTTAGCCCCTACACCCCTTGCCCCAGATCTACCACAGCATCTGCAGTGCCCCTGTGAGTCACTGAGGCAGTCTGTGAGGGCGGCAGCCCACAGCAGAACAGGAGGTAGGACAGCAGAAGTTCTGCTGGGGCTGGGGCAGTGTGGCTAATCCTGCTGCTGATCTAACATCTAAAATCATTATCAATAACCTGTTTCTTCCAAGCAAGGGGAATCAAAAGTGAAAATCTGAATCCAGGGAAGGGTTTGCCCAGCAGCTCAGGGTGGGAAATTCATGGGATTTCCAGAGAAGCGGCTTTGTCGGCACCATGTTGCCAGTCCATGTGGTTTTAATCAAGTGCCTTACATGGTTGGTTTCTTTCCTAGGGTTCTTGCAGTTGCAATATGATTACTGGGTTTTCTCTTCTTCTTTTCATATTGAGGCAACCTTTACTGGTGGGAGCTGTGAAAGAAACCATGAGAACAAGAACCCCAGGGGCTCAAAATACCTGTATGTAAATAAAGGTTAGCACCACAGAGATTATTTTCAAAGCAATGCTTTGTTTTTCATCAAGAAAAGACTTGTACCTGACAACCTCAGTGACAGAGAAAACCAGTCTCTCCACATGTGACTGAAACTGAATGCAACAGCTCCTTAGTACACGGGCTCTTCTCCAGCCTCCCAGGCGCAAACACAGCCTGCCTAACTAGGAGGTCTGCATGATTCCTTGCTCCTTCTGGTGCTTCTCTCTCCACTTGCAGCTACCAAACTAGGAGGCAGTACTAAGGGAAGTTATAGGTGTAAGGGAAAAGTGTGATGGACTTCAGGTCCTGCATCCTTCTTGGGAAAAGGCAGGAGAGCCAGGATGCCTAGCTCCTTGCACGGACAGGAGGCAGAGCTACAGAGCTGGACTGAACTGTCTTCTTCATGTTGCTACATGAGTAATTTAGCCCTTTAACCACAGACATGTCTACCTTCCTTCCTGATGCATGGCCTGTGAGATGCAAGAGCATTAAGGGGTTGGCTGGAAAGGGTATTCAGAGGTAAGGTGCAAAGTGTTGTGGTATATAAACAAGTGATTCATCAAAATTTGGTTTGTGATTTTCATTGTGGTCCTTACAGAAAACAGTAAGAAAGTAGGAGGGGAATGAACAAAACAGCCAAATCCTGCAAGGAAAAGAGAAATGAAACTAGAGCAGCTTCAGGTCAGGTTGGTTGGATGTTGAAGGCCCTAGATGGGACGAAAACGTAAGCTGTCCTAAACCAGCAAACTGATGAGCCCTATTTTGGATCAACCTCCATTAAACTGATTACCATGACCCTCCTTAGAGCCCACACATAATAGCAACCACATCGGACAGCACCAGCCCCTGGCAACTAGATGGTGAAGAAGGAAGGAAGGACAAAAATGTGACCTTCTGCTCTGGAGAGTAAGAACACATCACATGGAATGATGGGAAGCCTATCCCTGAAAAAGGAGGTTTACTGAGGAGTACTTGACTGCCCTGTATAAAGTGTGGATTATTTTCAGGTTTTACTGCATCCCCACCTTGGTAAAAGAAGAAACAAGTTTCCAGAATGAAGGCAAAAGGGGGAAGGGGTAGAAAACAACTCTTGACTGTGAAGCACAGCATATGCTAGCGTGAAGCT
Organism: Monarcha castaneiventris obscurior; assembly: GCA_026261815.1. Classification (NCBI taxonomy): domain Eukaryota; kingdom Metazoa; phylum Chordata; class Aves; order Passeriformes; family Monarchidae; genus Monarcha; species Monarcha castaneiventris. Next base: position 449,308 of record JAMPIT010000227.1, read on the forward strand.
GAACAGCTTTCCATGAAACATATTCTCGCCAAGCTATTACTAACACCTGATACACCCATGGCTCCCCATTAGTTACCTGCCAGCAATGAGCAATGGACTCAATATTATCAATTATGTTCCTTTCCCCTGTCCTTCTCTCCCACCAATTAATCATCTGTTAATCATGAGAAACAGTCCTCTACTTAGAAAATACCGGACAAACAAGGAGGTTTGCCAATAAATTGGAATATTATAGTAAATAATCATTAAGGTGTCCTGAAATAAGGTGTAGCCATATTGTTATGCCACTGATTTTAAGCACTGCTTTTTAGAAAAGTTCCTGGGAAAAGGTAAACTGGTCAGGTCTGCCAGCTGATGCATCCAGGTAATGTGTGTCAGAAACACCATGAACAATAAAGACTTGGTCAGATCAGGCTTCTTTGGTCTCACATCTATTAAGGCCCAGACCAGCTTCCTTGAAAGCAGCCACCTTTTCATTGTCCTGCCCTTTCTCCCACAGGACTAGCTGCGCAAAAAACAGTCCCCACAGGCATTAGCCTGCCTTAAGAGGCCTCCCAGGAGAGGTTCCACAAGACAAAATCCCCTCCCCATTCACTTTGGCAAATTTACTCTAGTGTAAATCTCATTTGCTATCACTCAAGCTCCAGCCATATGCGTTTCTCCAGTCTTACCTAATACAGGAAATAGTATCCTGTTTTATCGTTTCAAAGACTCGAGTTTTCCTCAGTCTATCCTGTAGTCAAAATTCCAGTTTCTTCAACCTTTATTTCTGAATTTATTTTCTAGTGTTGTCATAATTCTTGTTCCTTCTATCTAGGATTAGCATAAACAAAGAGACACGAGATACTCGGATATCCTCATACAGGGCCATACAGTCCCAATGAGAGTATATTACACAGAAATTTACTTTAAGATGACCCTTTTTATCACTCCCCAATCTGCCACACCTTTTGATTTCGCCTGTTCAATACTCATGTTCAGCCCTAACATTTTACATGACGGTTGCAATAGAAACCCCCATGGCAAGATCTGAGACTACTTAGGCAAGAACAAAATGTATCTATGATAGACTTTTATGTGGATGCTGACGTGACAAACATCTTACATAAGGCAGCAGGGTACAGAGCTGGGGTATACCAAGAGGCTGAATCCAAGCTGTAGAATAGGAAATTCAACTGTAAACTCCTGCTCTTTTTCCCCGATTTCACAGCATTATTTAATTATATTGATAGGCTTCTCATGCCCTGATGAAAAAAAAACCTGACTTACAGAAAGCACCTCTACTTACCACAGCATCTAATGATGTGCTGTCCACATGACAGCAGGACCTCCAGACCTATCTCTGCTCTAAATATCTGTAGGTCTCCAAGTTGAGTGAATCATAGGCTGAATGAAATTCAGCAGCTTCTTCCCCAGTTTAAAAACACAGTACACATAATAGGGAAGAAGAAAACCTACTAGGACGCACCATCTCAAGCAAACCGGAGCAGTAAGACTTACTGCTCTGTCTCCATGGAGCAAATTCCATGTAGCTTTCAGTACGGGTGACTAACAGGCAGTTTTCTGTTTGGCTGACAGCTGGAAGCAGAAAATCTACCCAAAACTGCAACTGTACAACAGACCTCCTAAAAATCCCTGTCCTTTGTCAGCCTTGGCTGAGGAACTTTGAAGTGTTTAGCTGAGATTTCCATGGCAAGTACAGGGGCATCAGGTGTAAGAACAAGCGTAGTGTAGACTCATCAAACTTCCAACCTGATTTAATAGCATCTTACCAAATATGCAATTACATGTTTTTCCATAAACACTGACACTGTGTACCAAAGCAGGCTACGAAGTCAACAAAAGACTTGACCCAACCTGGCAGTGGACTTCCCAGCTATGATTTGTTAGACATCACTTAGCAGAATGGATCATGTCTTCCTGATGCCCAGGGCCCTTTCATGACATGAATTAAGAAAAGCTCAGGACTGCAGCACAGACGAGTCACATCCAGTTCTTCCAAGCCCAATCTTCATCCTTCCTGTAAATCTACAGAGGCTGTTTGCTGTTTGTGTACATTCTCACGCGCCTGGCTTTATGCTTTTGTTTGCTTGAGGATTGTTACGTGTAGGTGCTAACTCATCATATTTACTGGTTTATCAGCCTGAAAGCTTAGTACTCATGGATCTGATGGAACTGGTTGGACTGCTTAGGGAAGGACATCTGATGTACAGTACACTTTTGAGACTAAGTAATCTTTATTATGGCAATCATAAAGACAAAAAACAATGAATTATCTCTAACCATCCTGACCACAGATACCAAGACAAAAATCGATCACAACTGCAGAAAAGTTACAGAATCCTAGAAGACAAGGGGGCTAATGTGTGTGTGTCAAACACCGACAGCCAGATAGCTGTGGAGCCAGCCATGGATTGTTGGTGGTAACAGCCAAGAACTGTTGGTGATAACACACTGAGAAAGAACAGGATGTGGCTGGAGAAGAGGCCATAAGGAGACAGGGCAGCACATTTCTGGGACAAACGTCCTTGTTCTGCCTTCTGGAGATGAGCACAACACAGCACAGCACAAGTGCAGGGATGAGGCTGAGAAGGGGTCATGGGCTGTAAGAGGGGATCAAGACCACCAAAGATCCCTGAAGCCTTACAACCCATTTCCAGAAAGGTCTAGAGGAATGGACTGCACAGGATTCCTGATTTGCATAGAAAGTGAGAAACTGATCTCCAAGATGGGGGGATTTATCTGTAAAAGGCACCCCAACTAAGCCCATGTATGTAGGTACTCCAGGACACTCCAGCTGGACTGATGCTGGAGGTAAGACTGGTGATCTCTCTTTCCCTCTCCCTTTCTTTCTCCCTCCCCCTCTTTAATTAATTTCTTTCTCTCTCCCCTTTCACCCTAATCCTCTGTTCAAAACCCAGTGCCATGTGTTCATAGAGGAGGGACTAACTTATAACCATTTCCATGTCAAGTATGTAATTTACTAATAGAACTTTGTGCGTTTTTGTGGACCCTATGACTTTTGTCATTCCTTTTGACCATGAGCATCTACAAATCTTGAGCAGTCCCTTCCCCTTAAGGGCAGGACACCACACTTACATCTTGAACCTGTGGAAGTGGAAAAAGGGGAAATAAAACAACATTGCATCCAGATAGTCAATAAAATAAAAGAAAATGAAATAATTCAAGAGAATCTCTTTAACAGCAATTTATTATCATTAAAAGTAACAACAAGTAGTTTTAAATTCTTTTGTCTTAAAAATCTAGTATAACACACTGCTACAGTTCTATGAAACTTACGGCAAAATTGTATCCCCAAACCACACCGTTCTGCCTGATCCTCACAGGCATCAATGGTGTGGCACACGAACAGCACAGAAATGGATCGCTCTATACAGCGATGATCATTAGGCCTCAAGATGCTACAAGTTATTTCATAAGAGCTATTAAGTATAATTTTTATTTTCCTCTTTGTTAATATTGCTAGAACAATCAAATACTTCACATAGCTTTTGGCGACCCTGTGATCTTTTAAGAACTGTATTTTATCCCCATACATCTTCCTGCTATAGTTTTCCATTTTTTAATTTTCCCCCCTCAGTGACACACCTGCCCCATCTCAGGAGGCAAAACCACAGTGATATTTGCAGTCACTCTGCACACAGCATCACGTATTTCCTTTACATTCTGAAGCCAGTGCTCAGCCCTAACCCTCTTCTTTCACATTGCTGCCAGAACTGCTTGGCAGCACACAGTTCAGGAATATTACATCCTCATATTTTAATCTGCAGCTTCTTGGGAGCTCTAGACCTTAGGTTAAGCTCAAGCTAAGTACCCAAGATAGCTAACTTACAGCTATTTCAGATTTGTGTAAAGGAGCAGCAGCCAGATGTTGCAGGACAGATGCATCTTCACATTACACAAAAAGGCCTGAACAAGTCATAATACTGTTTATCACTGGCTTGCAGGACCAAAAAAAATATCCACAAGCAAGCACGCGTATCGGTGAAAAGAACAGTCCTAATTCTGTCAAGCATTTAATGTGTTGAATTTAAGATTACAACGTTACTCAGTACTCAAAAGTAAGCAGAAGCCTCTGAGTGAAACCCTTCTGGCTACCAGAAATGTACTGAAGAAAAAGAACACGGGGAAACTTCATATTATCTTTCAGATGTGGTTTGTGTATGATTTCAGATACACAGGATCCCCTTAGATGGGATGGGTATTTCCACATGAACTTCACAGTAGCACATGGAATTGGGAAATTTAAACAAAACCAATCAGTAAGCAGCTTCATGTGCATCTATATTCACTCTGGATTTATAGAATCATGGGAAAATTATAATCATAGGATAAAAGTATGGATGAGGTACTAGACCAACCAATTCCATGAACAGACTCCAATTACTCTACAAGAGCAGTTCACTCTTCTCTAAGCAGACCTACAACTTAAACTCCAGGAGAAAAGGGGGTGTTAAATTTATTCAATCAAAAAAGAATTTTTGGGGTTTGTTTTCAGCTAGATTTTTTTGGGAAAAAAAAAAAAACCCAAAACGAAAAACAATACTTACAGCAAAACTGTGAAATACTGTCTTACGTAACATCCTAAACTGGTATCTTACTTTGTAAATGCTCCTAACAGCTTATGAATATCTCACCCTTAATAATACCTTAAAGAGTTTTAACTGAGGTAGCCACTAAACCCTCACCATACATTAGCAATGCTGACACAATGGGAAAAGCTCAACCAAGATGCTCAAGAGAAGTTAGTTAGCGTTCGCTTCCAAAGATGTCATTTTCTCTCTAGCTGTCTTTCTCCAACCCTTGCTTCACTTGCCTTTTCTCTTCCTGTCCATCTCTAACAAACAGAAACAAAGAAAAGTTCAGCTTTCCAGTTCACTTGTAAAATGTCCTTGGATTTTCAAAACGAAATTTTCAAATGAAGAATCAGTGAATTTAGTTTTAAATGAATTTCATTTAGAACACTGACACTGAAGGACAATCTGCATCCTCAATGACTGACACCTGAGGTTTCAGCTCTGTCGTCTTCCTGCACATGCCTAAGTGCTAGAAGCTGTGGAAAGACACCTGCACAGGGAAAACACAGAAGTGGTGGAAAGGTCCCTTTCATTTAAAGTCTCACCCCATATATGTAAACACACAAAGAATCACCTATTAATTCACTGTCTTTCAAGTATGCAGGAAGCTAAATTGCAATTGTCATTCCTGTTGCTAAAAAGTACAATGATCTGTCATATCCTGGACCTTTCTAGTGGCAATCATTGCTCAAAATGAAAGTATTTTCAATTTCCTTAAATAGCTATGACAGCCTATGCTCAAATTCAACATAAAAGAAAAATCAGCTTTAAGGATACCCTGGTATTTTTGAGAACATTTTCAAGATCTTTTTGTGGTCCCTTATCACAGACTATTTTTCAAGGTAATTCAGAACCTCTTCTATCCACATCCAAATCAACCAATCAGCCAACCAAGAAAACTCCAGCTGAAAATCACCCCAATATCTATGTTGTTTAGTACACGTGTATTGCAGAATGTACATTTGGGTAAACATCTACACTGTACACATACAAGTACATGTACATGTAGTGTAAACATCCAGTTCTGACTTCTTTTTTTCAACCACTATTTGGAATTTGAGTGTCCTCTCCAATTGGCCAAATGTTTTAACGCATCTACAGAAATGCAAACTTGCATTTCAGACATATTGCATTGACCCAAAGCAGCACAAAACCTCTGCTTCCAAGATACATACTTTCCAAATAAAGAAGTCTGAAGAGAAAAACCATGCTCTCGCTTGAAAAAATAGAGCACTAAAGAGCGTGACGTGCATAATACTGGTTTCTCAATGTAGATCAGATACTGTGTGTATATTCCCAAATATAAAAGTAAAATGGTACAAATTGCATGCAACTGTACATAGTGCAGTTCAAGCAATACCAAGGTATTATCCTTGCTTTTCTGAAGCATCTGGACAACAGCAGACTGCAAGGTGAGAATTATAATGTGGTTCCTTGGGTTTCTTCTTCCAGAGACAAACAAAGCTACTTTTATTTCAAAAAACTCTAGCCCACAACAGGAAGACATCAAACAATTTAGCCATGATAACTGTACTGCGAAGAATTTCTGAATTTTCTTACACACCTAGATTATGCAAACAGGCTTATTGTTTGAAGTCGTTTGCTAGAACTCCTTTTTCACAAACCACAACACACCAAAAAAAGTGTTTCCTGCTTTCATTACACACAGTTGTTCATCAGGTGGAAGTAGATGAAGATGGTTATTACAACATTATAAAACTAACCTCATCCTTATGAAGCACATGTAATGCACGAATTAAAGATTCCAGTTAAGCATCACCACGTACTAACCCTTTATGTTTGTATAACATAACCAGCTAAGAAATTGTTACTACTGAAATCATACACAGGCACCTTGCTATATCATACTCACGTTATAGTTTTCTTTTTAAAACATTCCACAACTGACTCTGCTTTTAGGTCACTTTTGTCCATTTCATCTATTTAGACGCTGTGTTACCACTTCTCTGTACATGATAGAGATATATATCAGCAGAAGAAAAATGACAAAGAAATCATCCAAGAATCCCAGAATTCCAAAGAGAGCTTCAGGAAGAAAATCCAGAGGTGAAGCCAGGTACAGCAAGGCTCCAATCAAGCAGAGGAATATTCTGATGCGAAACATCCAGAAGAGGCCCCCTACAGAAAACATCTCCCTGAAAGCATGCCGCAATAAAGTGGGAAGATCCATAATTCTTTCCATAATCTATAAAGAAAGAAACCAAAAGTTAGTATTTCGCTTCAGCAACTCATCCATGCTCAACTGAAGTTTCTACAACTACATTACATCTTAGAATCTGTTAGTTTATAGGAATTAAAACAAAATCCAGGAAGAGTTAATGAGTTTAGTTTTACTGGGTAGAAAGTGAGATTTAGAACATATATGTTTTCAAGAAACAGTCAAACGGTGTTATTCTATAATGAAAAGCATACACTTGATATACATCACTAGAAAATATATTGGCAACTATTATGAATGAAAAGAAATTACTACTAGAGGAAAACAAATGACTGGGAAAGTGAGAAACAGCAAACAGGTTAACTGGAGTGAAATATTGATCTGAATGGAAGACAAACAAGGATTGCAAGAACAAACCTTGGTATAGGTAAAGCAGTTACAGTTTTTCAGAAACACAGTACCCCCTCTCCTGGTGTATAACCAGTGATTCACACAAGTTTCCCAAGGATGGATGAAGCCTCAAAGTAAACTAAAGAACCTTTGAATGAATCAGTTCCTGGCTCCTTTCCATTTTGCTATGATTCTGTCAGCTTAGTGAGAGACTGTTCAATAGAAAATATTCAGGTTTTTGTTGTGATGAGTAGGGAGGGGTGAACTTTAAAACTTTTTTTATACTGGTTCCCTTCTACGGTACACAGTTTCTACACAGAGCCATTAAACTCCATTAAAACGAGTTATTGCCATAGCTGAAAAAGTTTTTAAGAAAGAAATTTTCTATGTGTAACAGTGTGTTTAAATCAAAGACAATTTATCTAGTTCAATTAGGGCTTTAGTGCAGATTTCTAGCATGACCTCAGACACATTACCAGGGACTAGACACAGCTCACAGAGAAGTCTAATGGAGCCTGAAAGGTAGTTTCAATCTCTTCTGGACAAAACCCATACATTTTGTGGTTTAGAAAAACACCCCTCCCTCTTCTGTCTCTTTGTACTGTTAATTTTTCTTGCTAATGGCTTCTTGCTATATCCAAATCCCATAACAAATGAAGACAAGCAAGGAGTATGTGTGTGCATTTCACCTTGAAAAACAGGACACACACTCAGGACAAGGGCTCACAAGGCTGTCTTTCTAACATTTGTAGCATTTTGACCACCCCTCTTAGCTATTTACAGAAAAAAAATTCTGGTTTTGTTCACTCAGAGAGGAGAATAAAGACTGCAACATAATCAAGGAGGAAAACTGAAAAATCAAGACAGCATATAGCTGTCTGAGGAGAGAGCCACAGAGTAGAACTTCAGATTCTTCTTATCAGTGTAAAGAGATCAATGAAGTGGATATTCTTCCTTGCAGGTCATGTATTTCTTTAAGTATTTTTACTGACTAATTATTGATCCTTTCAAAATAATGACTCATATCTAAAAACCAACCTAACATATGAACAGAAAACTCAAGAATGATCAGATTCTAATTCACGACAAAAACTCAAGTTTCCATACATTTTCATAATCACAAAAAAAAAAAAAAAATTGAGGTCTTGGGTTTGACCTAACCATATAAACATGAATTTCCTAAAGAAAAGTTGCCTAGGCCCTAAGCATCAGGAAGAGAAAACCCATATCCCACGGAAAGGAAAAAAAAAAGAAGGGGGAAAAACAAAATCACAAAAAAATTGCTCTCAAACTCTCCTGACATCATTGACTTCCACCCAAATTTATCCAAAACTTACAGATCTGGGCTGTCCTGAGAATCTTCGATTGTAATCATTAACATCTTGAAACACTTGGGTTGCACCCTGCTGATCTTCACCAAAGAGTGGTAAGAACAGTGTTACCTAGGCACAGCAGGGAGATTATGTTACACATGCAACTGTAAAACATTCATCTTCCGTTAACTACATAGAAAAAACTTTGGTTTAGTTCAATAGTTAATAGGGGAATAAATTAAAATTACTAGCATGGGTGCTACTATTAAGTTTTAACTAATTAATTGCTTACAGCACTTCACAGAATATAAAGGAGATTGTTAAAAAAAGTGCACGAGAACCTTCCTTTTAAGGGAAGATTATATGTTTTTTTCTAAACACCTAAATGCTTTATGTTTCATAAGTGGGACAGATGACTTGGAGAACAAAGTTAATTTACCAAATTCACCTAATTTTGTTTCCTAAATTGAAAATCAAATAAAGCAATCAATGAGGCCTTTCTTTTTCTATCTTTAGAATTGCCTTGCATGACAACAAATATGCAGGAAAATTCATAGTTTTGCATATGGATCTTCACACCAGGATGAATTAACAGAAAAAGATATTAACCTTCAGCTCTTTTGTAAGCACAGAGTATTCTGCTCGGTTCTTGGGTTAACTTTCATGCAAACATAGAGAAATAAGATATTTGTGAATATAACCTTATGTATGCTATCTTTCTGCATAGGAGTTGCTGAAAACTTGAGACTTCTTTTTGGAAGCAATGCACAGATGTAAAATGCAGATTATCACAGGAAACAGGGAAGACACAGCTCTTGTAATTATTACAGCCTTGAAAAGCTTTCTCTATACCTGTTGACTGAATATAAATCTGTGTGGCAGTCACATTTACAAATGAGAGCATGAGCAAATGTACATTCAACTCCTGGTCCTGCCACAAGCCTCCTGTATGACTCATGTTGTTCATGTATACATATTTCCCTTCCCCATTTATAAACCAGGGTGAGAACGAATACATAACCATGCAAGCAGTACCACCCAATATATCTGTTACTCAGAGGAAGGTAAATGAATATATATGTAAGGAAAGACACTAAAAAAATCACTTATTTTCCCCTTTTCTGCTTTCCTCACCTTTACTATTTGTGTCTTTTTCCTCACTGGCTACACTCTAAACCTACTAATTCTTCCCCTAGTCATATCTATTTCTCTTTCCTTCAACTGTGTTCTTACAGTCATTTGTCCTGCTGATACACACAATCAAAGCAGGATACAATGGAAGGGCAAGGGCATGAGTTATATAATTAATCAGAAATTACTAGCTCTGTAGTTTGTCCACTGTTAAAATAAAGATGTAAAAGTACATCTTTGCTTTATGTTAAAACATACACTATCAGACTCAGAGATCCTAAGCCTTAATGAGTTGCAGGAACATTATTTCAAACTGACAATATAAGTAAGTTGCGTAGGAAGTAAGCTAATGCTTGCTCTACAAAGATGAAATTAATAATACATACAAGTTAAAAATAGGGCCAAAGTAAGAAATTGACATGGATAGGTCTTTTGGTAGGGAGAGAAGGAAGGGACAGGGTATTTCTCAGGAACCAGTAGTGTGCTGCTACTGGCAGTCTACCACAACAGCCAAGCCTTTCAGATGCAAGCTCTGGTAGAAAGAAGTTAAATAGCATCCTGAACAGAAAGCATGAAAGGATCATAGTTAACATATCACAGTTTCTGTTTTCATATATTCCTCACAGAAAAAGAGCTGAGTTATCGGTGCAGTTCACTTATGTTTGAGTTGCAGGAACAATCTGAGTTTTTTGAGCCATTTGTCAAAGCAAAAAGTTTGGAAAACCTGAATGTCCACCATTCCTGTCTCACATATCCCTCTACATTCTTTCAGTTTCTCAGACTTCTTTATCTGACAGCCTCACTATTGCAGCTCACATGTAAGTGCCTTGTGGCGGGCTATCATGGACAGCCAAACTGACAGGCCTATGATGACTTAAAATATTACCGTCTGCCTGCAGATCGGACAGCGGATGGCACCCAGCCAGGAGCCGTATCTCCAGTAGGCAATAATGCAGGAACCTGGTGAAGGTAAGAGACACACATTTCAACTCCTGAGATGAAAAACACATTGCCTGGAGTAATATGCTACACACCAAAGGAAACAACAGAAACTGTATATAAGCAGTTAGGTTAAATCTACATTTTCTGATGTAATTTTGTGTACAGCATTCACTGACGATACCAAGAACTAACATGTCCAGATTCAATGCTATTAATGAGAAAAACCCTGAACAGGTTCAAATGAATCAGCAATTTTAAGGCATTATTTCCTGAAAACACAACAAATTTTTACTCATTAAGTGAAGAAGCAAGTAATTAAAATTTTTACCAGTTTAAAATTTAGAAGTCACAAAAATGTCAAGAGACGTAAAATTTATCCTAAAAACTTTGCTTTATCATCAGTGTTTCAACAGATGAAGACAAATATAAAAATGTGAGTACTTTATCCGTTTTCCAGACTTGCTTGTTTTTTCATTTAAACAACTAGGCATGGTATGCACTACATACTTCATAAAAGTAGATGAATGCACTGGAAGAATCCTACTGGGAACTTGAAGGAGAGGAAGCAAAATGCTACATAGGGTGTCTATGTATAAACATGGCCTCAAAAAAAACCCAAACCAAACACTTTAATCAACTCTGAACTTACTCATAATTCTGCAGGACTTCCAAGAAAAAAATATTCTATGAGATAAAGAATATTTTATTCTTTCTAAAACAGGTTTTTTAAATGGTACATTTCCAAATGTTTTTCAAACTCTTCAGTTTTTTACTAAACTGGAAAAAAATTGCACTCTTTGACATTTTAAAAGTAACTAGTTTCATTCCTTATAGCATAAAAAATAGTGCAGCACAATCTTAAAGTGACTGTTTATTCATAAATGTATTTTCTTGACTATTTATAAAAAAATATTTCTTATGCAGACTAAAAGATAAGTGGTTAAAAGCAAACAAAGCTTTGAATTAGGATGCCTGTACTAGTGCCAAAAGTTTGTATTTCTGTACTAATTTGATCTTTGCAACTAGGAGCTTTTGTTACTTACCACAGAAGAGATGTCCACAGTTTGTTTCTATAGGAAATGTAGCCTGTTGCAAACACACTGGACAGGACATATCTGTATAGAAGCGTTGCCGATCACCAGCAGAACCATCCTGCTGGAACAACAGGAAAATGTAAAGTGTTAGAGATACTACTCCATGTAAGTCTACTGAGTTCTGAAAAATAATAATAAATTGGTATTCATTTACTATAAGTCAAATTTCAAATAAGGAACTATGTGAAATGAGAAATATATTTAAATGCAAAAATCAAACATACTTAAATGCATTGATTCAACAAGCAAGTTTTTGCAACAAGACCATTATTTTCCCTTCATCTGTTAAATAAGTGTGTGCTTCAAACCAGTTAAAGACCACAAAGAAAGAACCTCCTTGGTCCTTCGCCATTGAGTCAGATTAGACACGCTGGAGCACGAATAACAAACTCGGATCTGTACTGTTACTTCATTATCCTGAGCAGTTCTGTCCAGAGCTGGGTAACTGAACTGTGTTGCTTACCAGCTGTAGCAGTGTTTCCAAGCCCAAACACAGATATCAGCTTGTGTATGTCACTGTTGTAAAATAGTTTTTCTCCCCATTTTGCCATAGTTGTTTTCCACATAAATATGCACTGTCGTTACTTCAAGAAGTATCATGATGAAAGACTGCTCTCAATATTCTCCAAAAGTACGGCCTAGACTCTACCTGTCCAAACTGGACGCAGTCATAGAAGCATTGAAAAATCTGAGCTGGAAGGGCCTTTAAAGATCACTAAATTCCAACTGTCCTGCCATAGGTAGGGACACCTTCCACTAGACCAGGCTGCTCACAGCCCCACCCAACCCTACCTTGAACATTTCCAGGGATGGAGCATCCATAACTTCTCTGGGCAGCCTGTTCCAGTGCCTCACCACCCTCACAGTAAAGAATTTCTTCCTTATGTCCCATCTCAACCTAGCTTCTTTCAGTTTAGAGCCACTGCTCCCTGTCCTGTGACTAAAGGCTTTCCTAAAAAGTTCCTCTCTCACTCTGTTGCCTGGCTCTTGTTGTTGTGCCATTGTTCTGCTACATGCTATTTATCAGTCTAAACATCTAACCTCTGTCCTGTCTCAGCAAACTGTACTCCAGATTTCCTTTCCTTTACCATTAAGTTCCCAGGAACATTCCAGGAAGCACGCAGCATAATCTAACGTACTCCACCTTGTGGCAAAAACATCTTTGAAAAAAGAACCAACCAAATATTTAGTTTTAATTACTTAATGCATCCATAAAAAAAAGGCTACATAATCTCATTATTTGATGCATTTCAAGGATGCCTCTGTACAGTAAGTAAGCTTCCACAACTATCAAGATCAGCTTCTTCCAGAACCTCAGAGTTCTGAAACTTATGGTACCCCACATCAGAGAGCTGGATAATGCCAACAGTTAGCACAGCACCTGATCAGTCTGAAGCTGCTGACGAAGAGCTCGCACTAGCTCTTGATTTTCTGGATGTATGTTCTGATGTTCATTTCTGTGAAAGGAAATACAAGCAATAAAAAAACCCCTGTGATCCAACCCTGAAAAATAATTCACTGAAACAAATACAAAACTTGAACAAAGGGCAAAAAATAATTCTTTCCTGCTATAAAGGATTTTAAAGGAAGTACATAAAGTTTTAAGGAAACAGGAATTTATTCTGCATCCTAAAGTTACTTTGGGCACTTAAAGCTGTACAGCAGCAAGATTTTTCAGAGACTCCATAACTAATTGTTAAACCATGTTAAAACTAGATTTTAATCTGAGAAAAAATTAAGCCATGAACCGACAAAAAATGAAGTTGTTTGAAAGCTTTTTTATTAAACTTGCAGAAATATTTTTCATTTCTGTCTCCACTGCTAGTTTCTTATTTGTTGGTCTACCCATAAAGTACTAGTTTTTCACTCACTGCTTAAGTCAGAGTTGAAACCTCCTAATTACTTCAATTGTATCTGCTACATGACATTTGCATAAGAAAGGGTAGACAAATTTACATTTAGAATATCAAATTTATGTAACTATCAGCAGACTGGATATAAAAAGAAACCACTCTTTTAAAATCACTCTTTTTTTTAAAAAAGAAAGATTCTACAGGCAAGCAAACTGCAGGTTAGATATGCCAAGAGGAATCATTGCGAAGGGACACACTGAAGAAAGAAGGATGGATATATTAGAAATTTGAAATTCAAAAGCACAATTGGACAGAATTGAAATTAAAAATGTTCTGACAACAATCAGAGGTGTTGAGTTACAATAAATATGAGTCAACAGCATATTAAAAATGTGAATTTTTATGCTTCATTTATTCATATGGATTTCAGTGATGATACATTCTGCTCAGGACTCTTGAGGTCTCAGCTGGATTCTGTTCTCCATTTTGGGCTAAATGCATAGAAACATACAGAAGTTGGAGGAAGTTCAGGAGATAATCAGAACTACTGCCCACATTTTTTAAACATTAGAGAAAGACTGAAGAAATGTCAGTTCATATAGAAGACTGTTCATGGAGTGAAAAGGGGACAGAATAAGGCTTTCATTCTATAAATATGAACAATTATTTCCCACAGTTATCTAAGGCTTGTGGAAACACATTTCTAACTGCATAGTGTACAAAATCAGCCAAGATTAACTCAGGCTATTTTCATCCATCCTTGACTAAAAGTTAAATCAAAAAGCAGGTTGCAATGCTTCCAGGAATATTGAGGCAAGCTGATCCTCTGTCAGAGATGAGGGCTGGACTGGCTGAACTTTTAGGACATTTCCTGGTTGCAGTTACATTATATAATTTCCTCAATGGCTCTAGGAGCTTCTGCAATATTTTTCTTCCTTTAATGTGGGCAATCACAATATTGCATTACTGCTATGTTTAAAATTTTGTCGGCTTAATTCTTTCTTCAAAGAGAAATAGGTAAGTGCCATAGTTTTCAAGCTAATATTTACATGGCTATTGGTAAAAAGCAAATTTATTTAACACTAATGTGGGTGATGTATGAAAATTATATGATGGGAAAGCTATATTAAAATCCTTCTTATGCACCCTTGGTCTCCATTAATCAGATTTTGTGGATGTTGTCTGTCATAAACGTTATACATATAAAAGTATTTTTCTGTTTAGAACCTACAAAATTAACATAGTTCACATCTTCAGTTTGCCACAATGTTTGACATATATTGAAATTCAATTTGAATCACACACAAGTGGAAGGTGTGAATTACAAGACAGTTTATTCTGATTTTTCCATAAACAACTAATTGTAAATTTGCTGCTGAAAGTGTTAATTTATATGACCTTACCCTGGTATCACGTACTATGCTGAAATCACGAGAACATTTGTAGAGCTGTACAGGTACAGCATGTACTGTCACTTATGCATAAGATGGTGAGGTAGCAGAAAACCATGCAATGTTCAGGAAGGGACAGGCAGAGCTCAAGACATATCAAATTCACTACCTCTGTCATGCAATTAGTGTGAGAAGGAAAATGAAATAAATAAAAACCAGTATGGTGCCATGTAATTAAAGGCATTATCAAACACAAGCCAGAAAGCAATAAAGTTAGATGCAAAGGCTTTTTATTGCCCCATTTCTGACTGCTAGCAGGTCAAAACTTGAGGAAAAAGGTCCCATGATGTGGAAAGATTGTATTATGTACCACAGAGGACCTCACCAAACTATTATCATTGGAAGGAGGAAGACTGCCTACTCATAGAGTGTGCAGTCTCAAACAAGGAAAGAGAGGGACAGCACTTAAGGGGACTGGTCCATCAATGTGCAGTGATGGACACTGTTAATTTCCTAGGAGTAAGATCTCACTTCTGCTGAAAATACTGACTTGATCTTATAATCAAACCATATGATGGATAGAAAAATGAGATTAAAAAGATCTAAACCTGTAGATCTATAAAAAAGAAACAGGTAAGACATCTAGGATGAATGGGGAATCTCTTGTAGGAAATTAAAGGGTCAGACTTCCTTTAACTTGCTGAATACACTGAATTTTCACAGTCTCATTTGTAATTTGACAACATACTCACCAGTTTAAAAGATGATGGAAAAAATCTGGCTTCATTTTATAAAAATTTATAACTTGAAAGCATACAGACTTTACAAAAGTATCATACAGTGCCTGAACTACACATCTGCAACTTGTCACATAAGTTTCTCCACCAGAAGCATGAATGAAGCCTTGATATGATGCTTCTTAGAGCTCTTTCAACTGAAAACAAGTACAACAACCATATCCCTTAGCAGTTCTCTCCATATTCTGCTTCTGCCCCCTAAAATCTACTGCAACACATACTCCTTGCTCCCAGTTGCCCTTTTTATTCAGTTCCTGCAACTATTCATTACTGTAAGCTTTCCTTCCAGTGTACTTACCCATGACCTGCTCCTACCCAACTCAGGTATTCCAGTTCTGTTGATACAGAAGCACGAAAGGCAAAGAAAAAACTGGGGTAATGAACACCGTATAATGAACACGAAGACCACTGTATTGTCTAAGGTAACTAGAGAACAAAAAGAAAATACCCCTTTTCTCCCTCAGTGCTAAATAAATTTCAAGTACTATAATTTTTTGTACTGCACAGATTTTCTAGCATACTGTGCAGATTTTGATGGCAACAATACAAAGGAGGTAGACGAAGAGTGCTGCTGAATACAGACAATTCAAAAAAGTACCAGAAGGCAGAATAGGGAGCTAAGAGGATGCTGGTAAGACTTTCAGTTGTCAGTCATACATAGAATATGTCATAGAATATGCTGAGTTGGAAAGGACCAATCAGGATCATTGCATTCAACTCCTGGCCCTCAAGACACACGTGCCTGAGAGTATCACCAAAACACATCTTCAGCTCTGTCAGGCTGAGGCTCTGACCACTTCCCTGGGGAGCCTGTTCCAATGCTCAACCACCTTCTGGGTGAAGAACTTTTTTCTGATATCTAACCTAAATCTCCTCTGACTCAGCTTCACGTGTTTCCTCAAGTCCTGTCACTGGCCACGGATCATACAATGGAGTCCTCCAAAGCCTGGAAGCTTTGTGCTTTCAGTTTGTTTGCCCCTCCAGAAAATAAACTATCAAGGTATGTAACAGGACTCACAGTCAAACTTTTTACCTACCTCATTACACTGCGGAGGCAGTGTAATAACCAGCCTTATCTTCCTCCCTAAGAAACTCTTCATAACTGATGCATCATCTTCCTGAACTTAATTCTGACTGAACTCCTGCTACTCTTGCCAACTGCTGACCCTTGTTCCACTCACTTTTTTTTTTTTTAATATTTCTTACTTGCCTTTCTAAAGCTCAAAAATAAAATGTTGACTTTCAAACTGAACACTTAAAATTCAAGTCACAACTGCCAAAAAATGTCAATATAAGGGGCAGAGAAATCGTAACAGAGCAGATAAAAAAGAGGCATTCTTAAAGCAATCTGAGTAACTGAAACAGCTTTGGAAAAAAAAAGGCAAGGTGAAGTGAATGCACTTCTTAAGATTCCTATGTGGTCTCCTGGTCCTGAACAGCAGCACCCCCTTGCAGTCCAACCAAGTTTTTCTACCTATAGCTTATTTTGTAGCTTGCTCTCAAGTAACTCTACCCTGGCAATATTTCTCATCTGGATGTATCCTCTTCAGTAAGTTCCATGATGCCAAAATGTCACTAAAATTGAGCTCTCTTGGTTTTAAAAACTCTTCTGTGTTCAGATGTTTACAGACATCCATAAAATAAAATAAAAGGAGCCAATCTGAAGCTCAGACTCATTTTCCCGAAATACATAGGCTAAGATATTTGTTAGGATGCAAAGAAAACCTCTGAAATGAAAATAAGCTTTGATGACTTGATCATTAAAGTTATTGAATTCTGAACTTAACATCTTCCTGTATGAAATGCATATTGAAGTCTACTGCTTTACAGCATCCTCATTTAAAAGAAAATCAGTCAATTTATTTGGATTTGGGGGTTTGTTTGTTTGTTGTTTCTTTTTTTTTTCTTGGAAGGAGACTGCAGCTAGAACGTACATTGGAGGAATATTTCCAATTTTAATTTTGGAGTCGTTGACAAATCTGTACTTTGCAACCAAATGCAACACAGCAGCCATGCAGACTGCAAATTTAACCATTTTCAGTCTTAAGGAATGATGAACACTATTCAGCTTATCTAAAGATAAGGAAGAATTAAACTCCACTTCTGATTCTAGCTGTCCCAAGCAATTAGTTAAACATAGTAAGTAATCAAACAGTCACTTCCTTACTGTCACAAAATCACAGTTTTTATGTACCAATGCAAAAAGCTGTCAAGAAAGTTAGGATTTTTATAAATGCAGGTATGTTGACTAATTCCTGTCAAAACATTCTCACCTTAAAAGTGTATATACCAGAGCAGCAATGAAAGTGAAACTGAGCACAACTGCCACCAGTACCTGGTCACTTACTCCTTCTATAACTGAATCATTATCTAGCTTCAAACTCTGAACTTCTGCTTGGTGACTGGCCATCACAGCTCTAAAATGTAAAAAGAAATATATACATATATTAAAACATATGTGCACAGACTTTTTAAACATAGTTACAAACAATATGTATACTCATTATATTTCATATACACAACAAATTCCTGAAGCAACAGAACAGTCATTGTTAGGGGGGAAAAGTAAAAAGAGAAGGAATGTATCCATTTTTACCAAACACTGAGCTTGCTGTAGAGGCCTTGTGCAGTGGCAAACAAATATTAAATAACTGTTTTATGATTTAAAGATTAAAAAAAAAATTAGTGAGATAGTTTACCTGGAAATCTTTATAAGATAAATTGCACAGGAATATGTCATTACTGAACTGGCCATATTCTAAGGAGTGTTTATTGAAAAAAAATTTAATGACTCCACATGACCAAGACTTTTAGCTATTACATACCATGTCATTCCTGCCAGGCTAAGCCAACACAGAAACTTAACTTTCACCATTTATGTGAATAAAGAAACAAGGACATTTTGGTTTTAGTGTTAAATGCTCATTTGGATACACAGGAATCACCCAATGCATTTTAAACTTCATTTGTATTTACTGTGCATTACCAACCTTTAGCTGGAAACATGAGGAAAACTTGAAAGAAAAACAGTGTTATCAGGCTTCCCTAGGTAGACTCACTTGTTTTATATTTGTTTTATATTTTTAGCCATCAGAATGACTAAGGCTAACATTTGTTAACCTACAGCACTAACCTATAGTTGGAGACATGCAAAATAAAACAGTTTCCAACATACTGCTGAATCATTCCTGTTGCAATCAGGAAGTGAAATGAACTATGGTTGTGAATATTACGAAATCAGAAGGGTGAAGCTAACTCTGTCAAATGACATGAAAAGTCACACTGAAGCTGTGTCCATACACAATTGAAGTATTTTTCGTACAAAGCTGACATAAAATCCCAGTATTGGTTTCTGAAGGCAGGTAAGACTGCTATCATTTTCTGTGTTTCCTAGTCCAGCTTGCAAGCTTTCATCAGTGCTCCTCTACACTTCACACCTCACATGTCATTTTTAATTTAAACGTCGCTGTCTAGCAAACACCACCAAACATCCTCTGGCCCTGAATTAATTGCAAAACTGAAATGGAGTACAAGTCATCAGGATTTTAGTGGATACCTGCAATGACCACCCTGGCAAGACTTCAGCATGCCAAGAACAGAAAGACTGTTTCTTATTGCTAATAAGAAAGTGTCATCTTTTCCCTAAGACAGCTACTCTCACCCTACAGATTTTTTCTAGTATCAGCAGTGGAGCTTTTTTCAAGCTTCCTTACATTTGTGGGAGCTGCCTTCTGTAGCAGCAACACAAGAGAAGCTGATACATTCTAAGAGTATTATTAAAAAATGTAAGTGGTATAATTAAGTACCATGAGAGCAGAGCAAACTCATGGAGAACAAGGGGAGATTTCATTAATTCTTGTCATATTTTTGGGCTTTCACTGTGAAAACCAAAATGGAATAGCGAAGCACATATGAAGTGAAACAATAAACTAAGTTATCCTAAGTGCGCCAGTCTGAACTGAGACTATTATTTCTGTAACTATAGTCAATTTTTTGCTAATTACAGCTTTCAACAAGCAACTGTGTCATAGTATTTGGAAAGCGTAACTTCTTTCAAAGGTGGAACACCAGTGAGTCATAAACAGGCATGTTCAAAGTAGGTCAATGTTTACACACGTTTCATATATACTAATGAATAAAAGACCAGATCTTTGTGGAGAGGTCTTACATAGGAACATGGGCCTACACAAGCAGTTACAGCATTTCTCTGCATAGCTAGTTACACAATTCCTACAGTTAAAGCCATGAGGTTAAGATGTCGTGGAATTTTTCTGAGCAGCAGTTCCCTGGTGCTGAGGATCTGGACTGGTAGGTGTGCTGTGATGCCTCCCTAGCTCAATATTATCTGCCATAAACTTAATTTCTTTGCATATCCAGCCCTGAAGAAGCTTCCGTTTCTTTCACCACATCATTCTGAGACAGCCATTTTCCACAACTGCGCATGCCGGTATCTTCAATTCCTATGTTTTTCCTCCTTAAGTATAAGTCCACTCATTTTCACTCTGTCCCACTGTTTTTTCTGGGCTGACCACTCAGAACAAAACCAGAAGTAAATGCCAGGGAACTGGTATGTGATAATTCCGCCATTGTTCCACATCAGTCCTGTTAGAATATACCAACATGCCAATAACAACTACATCCCATTAAGTATTACACAGGGTTTTGGCTTGTTGGCTATTTTTTTTAGAAATACCTATTGTGCCAGAGACATACAGATGATTTACTGTACCTTTGGAAGGCATGTGTTTCTTACACTAACACCCGAACTTCCTCTGTCATGGCTTGCTTGATGCACTTTCAAAACAACACATGAATTACCAATATCACAGCAGTTTAAACCAGTTCCCCTGAGCAGTCTTCAAGACATCCACCCCAACTCTTCCTTCTTTGTATGATCCTTGCAACAACACTCTAAATTCTTATCTGCCTACCATTAATAGCACTTACTGCATTCATTACTTGCCTTCATTTCTGCTCACCCACTTTTCCTGAAATACCAAACTAAGGTGCCAAAGTTAGCATCAGAACATGAAAACAAAATACACAGATCCTCATCTCTCTTCCTTCTTGCACCTAATGCCAGTTACTTGTATCTACTTCAGCCCTCCATTTTGCATCATAGATGACTCTGCCAATAACCTTTTTGACACAAGCATAGTACCCAAGAGAAATTGTTGCACAGTCTTTCTCTCTGCATAAAACACCCCGAGACACTTTGTTTTCACTTACGTATCAATACTGCAAAGATTACATAGCGGGGGAGTGGAATCTCTGCCTCAGTCTCACTCCCAGCTGCTTCTATCACTAAATTCTAGACAAGACAAACTATCAATGCTTAATGCTCATGTTGTTCATATTTTAATTTATTTGCTGCTCCTGGACTGCCAGCAAGTGCTGTGTACATTTTTCTCATTACTTCCAGCATTTTTTCTGAATAAGATCATTGCACAGGAGAGCTGACAAGACTTGTGTGGACTAGGTACTACAGAGCAGAAGGGTATCACTTCGAAAGAACCAATACATATTTTCTCTGAATTCAAGCCTCAGCAGAGACAGCAACAATCTCCTCCTCCTCCTCTTATCTCTGAGATAGCATGTTAAAGAAAGCAATGTCTACAAGGAGAATGTTAAAATACATTAATAGAAAAAATGTCTGACTGAAGGAGGAAGGAATTTTCTGATTTCAAGGCTGTCTTGAATGTTTTCAAACAAAATACCTAGAACTGGAAGCTTGCAGTTCATATTTCTTCAAGTGCAACCACAACAGCCAAAGAGTCATCTGCAGTGGTTTGAATGTATGATAGACTAGATAACAGTACTAAAATAGCTTCTAAGAGATCTCGCCTCACAGTGCATGTGTTTAGCAAGTGTTGCTCTTTCAGCTGGTACAACTAAGAAGCAAGCTATAGGAGATTTAACTCTTAAATAATGTAATGAAAACTCAGTCTTCAGAGACAACCAGCCTTGATAACGACCAAGTGTGCGTCAGAGAAGACTTCCAGAACCAGACTTTATCACATATCTCTAATCACTCCTAAAATAGCCACTGTTGATAATTTGATGCAATTCAAGAGCACATTAGTGTGGTTCATACTAAATTCCATCCATTGATCCATTACATTTGTCTGATTATGAAAAAATAAACGACAGTATTTCATCAACCTTTTCCTCATACAATAATTTTCAGATCTGCGTTCTACACCACAGGCTTTTCAGACATTAAATTATTTTAAAGTTTTCCTTTCTTTTCTGTAGATTTATGTTACTTTGTTTCATTTTATAATTGCAAAGAAGGTTTGAATTTTTTATTGCTCTGTTTCTATTCTTTAATATAATAAATTAATTCCTGTCTACACTACCTCTTAGAAAAGTACCAAATGTATAAAATTACTTCAGGGAAAAAAAGGCAGTTATTGAAAATAGATTAAATTCTGATAAATGATTTCTGGTTATACTTAAAACTTTTACTCTTTTTAGCCATTTCACAAGGATAGCTTTCCTAAACGCAAACACAACTCCACCCTGTGTTCCAATGAGGGGATGAAAACCAAGCCACATCTAACAATACTCACATTAAAACTGGAATTTATACAATTAACTTCAGAATGTTAAAAATATCAATTGTGAAGTTTAAAAAACTAACTAAAATGCTGGGCCTTTTTCCTACATTAAAAACAACAACAACAAAGCCCGAATCTTAAATTCCAGCTTTATTTCATCTTATCTTCAGACTACTGGCATTTGGTTCAAGTAAAACAATACAGAAAGGGGAAAAAAGACAAGGAGTTACTCCTCCATTCCATTTAGGCTAGCTAAGTTACAGCTTGACACTGCATCCCAGTAGACTGAGATCAGGTTTATCTCCACGAGGATTCTTGATAGCTGGAGAGTGTAAACAACCTCATACTAAATTGTCCACAAAAGGTTTGGCAATAGAAAGGAATGCAATCTACTGTCTGTAAAATCATACAGTTTTATTTGTAAATCTGTCAGTGATTAACCACCTGAACAGAAAACCACCTTGTTTATTATCAGATTTCTCAGAGTGATCACTAACAGAAAGTAACACTAATATTTTTTTACATTTCAAATAAGAATCTACAGACCTTTTAAAAGTGGAAATTTTTATGAACAATGTATGCAGATTTAAGCAAGAAAAGGAGAACTATAATGAGCAATACTGCAAGTACAATGACTTTTATTCTTGGAAATTCATACAGATCACATTGAAATGTGAGGGAAGGAAGACATACAGTAGTGTGGATGTACTATTTCTTAATTTTTCAGATTTGAAAAGTATTATTAAGACTTTCAATGTTCAACATAAAGCACAGCTACAACAATACCCTATGCCATGACTCATAAGGACATGAAAAACAATCCAGTCTTTCCCATGATATGTTAAACAGCTGTCAGCTATCCAAAGTCAGAATTTTCTCCATAGTTTTCTGAAGTATTTGAACTTTTCTGAGTTGTCAGGGAAGTATCATATGATAATAGACTCTCAAAACCACAGAGGTTTTTAGGACCCACTACCAAAGGAATGTGCAAGCACAGTGAAAAAGAAATAAGAGGCTCTCTTGATGTCTGAGAAGTAAACAATGCGGTAACACACAAGCAATACTGCTGTGAGATACAAGTTATTAACCTTACTGTATTGACTTTGTGAATGTGGTACAAATTTGCTTAACATCTGAAAGACAATTTGGATAACAACATGTCCTTTATGGGATGGGCTGGGAGTGAACTGGATGACAAAAATGGAGTTTTGGGTTTTCATTTATTTTAGTTTCATTTTGAGTGTTTTCCTCTTGATGCAGTACTGGCAGCCACCAACAGGTCTTGAAAAAAATTATGAAGTTAAGACAGAGATGGCTGGCCAGTGTGCAAGGCAGAACCTGCAAATCCTTTTGCCAGTTGCCTTTTATTAGCAAAAGCATTACCCCTGCCCTTTAAAAAAGCTGGATAAGCTAATTCATCTCCCACTGGTCAAATACCACATGTCTCACTTTCTTAAGGACAAAAAGGCTTTAACCCCTCAAAATTTTCTTCCACAGTAAGAGAAACAAACAAGAAAATTTGGTTTCATTTGTATTAAAAAGTTTCTGATAAGATTGGCCTGTTTTAGATAAGGTAAACCAACTTTTAAGAATTTAAGCATGCTAAAACAGGGTATATTTATTCTGTAATCCACCTCCTGGACATATATTAGCTGATATTGAAATATTGAGGGCATAAATTTAGCATATTTAATTTAAGAGAAAAACAGGCAAAAATTCCCAAAAGAAAGACAAATTCATATATGTAGAGCAAAAATTGAGACCTGTCACATCAGAAGCTATCTAATTACTTCCTGCTTCAGGGTAGTAGCAGGTCATGGCCCCTTTCCATGGTTGACAATGGAACTTTGTGAATGGATTTGACTCAGCAAACTGGATCCTACAGTTATTTATGCTCTCTTTCTTTAAGAGTTCAAAGATATTCCCAGACTGCATTCAGAAACAGTTAACAACAGCAGGCATGGACTACACATGATGAACAGTGAAAGTGTTGAATACTCTATGAGTTTACTAGCCTAAACCTGAAATCAGCTAAATCCTGAGGTAATACATTTTATCCAGGTTCCTTAGTGTACTGAAATTGGACTTTGAAAAAAGTGGTGTAGGCAAATATGACATTATAAAACAGAAAAAATGGAAATGATTGATGGTGTACTTAGAAAAATTGTTTCTGAGGAAACAGGATTTATTAGCTTGTCATTTTTGTGACCATAGTCTTACTTGAATAAAGCAACATACAACCATCTCTAGTACTAAGTATCTCCCTACATTTTAAAAATCAGTAGGAGAAAATCCAAAGGGCACATTTACTAATGGAAACAAACAAAAAAAAAATCTAATATAGCAACATATAAATTGATAAGACATATTCTGTGAGAACGTTGTTAAAATTGACTTGGGATTATCCTACTAGAATTTCATGCAGTCTGTTAATGCATCATTATTATGAGTTTGCATCAACTTTGTGTTTACAAATCAGTTCAGCTGGTACAAGAAAATACAGCCGAACTCAGCCGTACAACATTCAGTTATACGCTCACCATGAACCACCTTTGCTTTCAGGACTCTGCTGACTACACTTAAGTGTATGTGTGCTCTTTGCAAAAGAGAATGGAAAAGGCCTGAAGAGTCTTGCCAAAAGAGAGGAGAGGGCAATTTCAGTAGGCAAATAATGACTCTGTTGAGTATACCTTACGAACAGACCAACTGAGGCACTGATAAAGCAGGTTTCTGCAAGGTGTGAGGTCAGCAGTCTCTGAGACACATTTTTCCCTAAGGAGAAAAAAAGAAGAAAAAGAAAAGTAGATATTCTACTTTTGGTGATGCAATAATGCTTTGCAAGTTAAAAGTAATGCAGATGCAAACTCCAGATGCAAGACTGTGAGGGAAAATAATCCAAGATTAATATACCATTCTACTGGGAAAAAAAAATGTCTCCAATAATTTTTTCTCCTGAGCCTGAAACCATGTGGATGGCTTGAAGCAAAATGACAAATTCAATGGCCTGTTTAGCATTACTCTTCCGAATATCTGGCTGGGTGATGTATGACCTGTGTAAAACAATTCCCAACAAAATTTTCCATCACTTCATAAGGCTAACACATAATGAAAGGTATAGCGTTCTAAACAAACTAGAGGGTGGAACTGAATTCACATGCAGATAGGAGCATGAGGAAGAGTCTGGTAATGCCTTCAGCTTGGATACCTGACTTTCCTGGTCAGACAGGAAGAAAAAGAAAATATTGTCTCTCCATTATAATAAGGTTTACTGGAATATGGTAATACTTTGGCTAAGCATGAAGAGGCTTCAGATCTCTTTTAGGAAAAGTGCCCAAGTATTCCTTATTGTAGAATGCACTACTTCCATACACAACCTCATATCTAAAATAGATAGCAAGGCAAAAAAACATTACTGTGTTTGTTTGCGTCAACAAAATACAAGCTATACCTCGTGGCAACAAGCAAAGCAGAGTGGGAAATGAGGCAGAGGAAGATATGGCAGAAAATCTTAAACAATGTAATATACCTGTGAAAGCATTGTTTGTCAAAAGTACTAAGCATATTGCTTAAAGCACACATAAAAACTTGGAATGGGAAGTTGGTAGTTGTGCAGTTTCCTAAGATTTTAAACTTGTTCCCAAACTGAAAGTTGCCTTTAAATGAAGACAGATTTGATTTATAACTTACACAGCAGGTTATACGACGAGATCAGTGAGAAAGTACTTTCCTAGGAAAACTTGAAAATTTTCATAGCTTCTACAACACTCTTTAATTCAAAAGAAGCTGACATAAAGGGAGCACTCAGATTTTGTCCATGCTACTAATTTATTAAATGGAACTCTGAGAAAATGGGGAAAAAAGTGACAGTTTCCGCATCTGCGACCCTTCCTGTTTATTCAGCCCTCCATGGTTATCAGTGCCCTGTGCCCACTGCTCTGTGTTGTCGCATGTCAGGTCCGTTGTTAACTGATAGGGAACTGCAGAACTTATCATGATGCCACAGGCTCTCATTGCAAACTTCAAATAGGCCAAAATCCAACACACTACTGAGAAAGAGTCACTCAAACTCCTCGAGTGACCCCTTTGCAGCAGGATGGAGAGTTCCTCTGGCTGAGGCACATTAAGGATGTGGGGGCACTCTGGCCACAGACAGACTCCTTGTCTTTGAGATAAAAAATTAGTTGAATCACCTGAAGAATCACACAGAACCAATTAGGCTGGAAAAGACCACTGAGATCATCAAGACCAATCTAAGACTGAACACCACCTTGTCAACCACACCATGACACCAAGTGTCATGTCCAGTCTTTTCTTAAATGCCTCTTGGGACCATGACTCCACCAACTGCCTGGGCAGCCCATTCCAATGTCTAATCACCCTTCTTCCTAGCTACCACTTGCAGCTAGTGCTAAGCAAGTAACTTATAGAACCATTGAATGTTGAGAGATTGGAAAGGACCTTAAAGATCATCCAGTCCCAACATCCCCATGCCACAGACAGAGACACCTCTCATCAGACCAGGTTGCTCAAGGGTTATCCAAACTGGTTTTGAATAGTGCCACGGTTGGGGCATTCACAAGCTCCTTGGATAACTTGTTCCAGCATTGCAACCCCCTTGACAGTAAAAAATTCCTTCCTGCGATCTAGCCTAAATTTCCCTTGCTTAAGTTTGAACCCATTACTCCTTGTCACTACAGTTCCTAACGAAGAGTCTCTCTCTGGCTTCCCTGCAGACCCTCTTCAGATACTGGTAGGTTGCCTGTTCCTTACATTTACTACAGCAGAGCTTTGTTGAAAAGAAGCTAACGTCGTTGTCTTCTGCCAAAACAGAGGAAAACGTCGTCAAGGCTGCTCCATACGCAAGCCAAGCCACACTAGATACTGAGATTGTCACATGTCTGTGAGTGCAGGGTCATTTCCTACTCCAAAAGGAGGAAAACCTTGTAGGGGCTGCTCTTTTCACCAACAGGAGAACGTCTCCGGGTAAAACGTCATTTTCTACTCCAAAAAGACACAAAAACCTTGTAGGGGCCACTCCATCCAGAAGCCAAGCCACACTACACACCAACACGGATAACGCCTGTGGTGTCCCATCCTCACAAGCCCACGATCCCGGCCCTGCTGGACACTCTCCCAACCAGCTCCTCGGCGCGGAGACACGCACACACACAGAGCCGGGGCAAGGGCTGGCAGACCCCTCCTCCCCGCCTCCCTCGGGGGCCCAGCGGCGTACCAGGTGCTTCGGCGGGCCCGCAACGGAGGGACCCGCGCCTCCCTGCCCCTCCCCAGCCCCCCGGCCGGCTCTGGGGGGCGGACAGCCCGCTCCGCTCCGCTCCGGCCCCGCCCGTGCCCCCGCGGTACCTCAGCCGCCGCTCGCCGCCGCCCGCGCGGCCCCGCCCCGTCCCCCCGACGCCGCCGGGTCGCGCCGCGTCCCCCAGACCCGCCCCGCTCCGCCCCGCCGCGCCCCGCCCCGAGGCGGCCGGGCGCAGGCGCGGGCGGCTGGTCCCCGTCAGGGCGCGGTGACGTGTCGGCGCCACCGCCCGGCCCGGGACGGGGCGGGGCGGGACCGGCGGTACCGAGCCGGCCGCGGCCCCGCAGCCCCGCCATGTTCAACGTGGAGAGCCTGGAGCGCGCCGAGCTCGGCGAGAGCCTGCTCACCTGGGTGAGTGCTCGCTGCCCGCCCGCCCCGAGCTGGGCCGCGCCGCAGGGCCGCGCCGCCGGGCGCCTCCCGCCCCGCCGCGCCTCCGCTCCCGCCGTGGAGGCCCCGCGGCCCGCACCGCGCCCGGGTCGGGGTCGGCGGAGCTCGGGCGGCCCGGCCCTGCCTTGTTTCTGTCTTATCTTGGCGCTCCGGGGGTGGCCGGGCAGGGCCGTGCTCTGCCTCGGCGCTGGCCCTGCGGCGGGGGAACAAAGGGCCGGGGGGCCGGCGCGGGAGCGCCCTCAGGTGCGCCCGGGCTGGGCGGGCGGGCTGCAGGCCCTGGCTCTGATCCTTGTCCTGCTATGCCGTCGGTATGTCAGCGCCCCGCCGTTCGCCCCCGCCCGCCGCTCTGACCACCAAGGCCGCCTTTTTGATCACAAACTTGCATTTCCGCCTGTTTGTTTTTGTCTGTTTTTAAGCAGTGCTTGAGTCTCGAGAGACAAAATTCACCGATGAGGTCGAGGATGTTACAGTGTCAACCTAGGAGGTGATATTTTTATCCATGGAGGTATTCTAGGCCTGGCGGGATGAGGCTCTGAGCAACCTGGTCTAGCTGAAGGTGTCCCTGCTCATGGCTTGGGGATTGGAACCACATGATCTTCAAGGTTCTTTTGCAGCCCAAATCATTCTATGTTTCTATGATCTTACAATAACAACTAATTGATACCACTTTAATGTTTGCAGTTTCTTCCAAAAATGTCTTTAGGTTATGCTGTCACTCGAAGAGCAGCCAAAATGTAGTGGATGTTAAATCTGGGTTTGCAGCTACTCTGTAGTCTGAGCAATGACTGTAACACAGACCTGGAACTTGTGTTTCTGTAGTAGCTGAGTTATTGGTCAGTTGTTTCAAACCACTGGATTTTGGTTTGGGGTTTTTTTCCCCTCTGTACGCAAAATTGCCGAGTAAATACCTAGAATATGAAAGTCTGCAATACAGCTGATTGTTAAATAGAGACAAATTTTCAGACAATTTTTCTGTGAGAGGCCAGAGCTGACTGAAGCTCTGATGGTGATGAGTAAGTTCCTGGAGAATAAGAGGTTTCTCAATGAAAGTCAAAAAGGATAAGCAAGGGAAATGAATTTATTGTTAGAGGTGAGCGAGTGGCCTGGAAATTGTAGAAGGCAGTATTGGGAAAGGGGTTTTTGGGGAAATGCTTCATGTAGGTCTGGAATAAGTCATCCAGTTCCTCTTTCCTTCACATTCCTGCCAACTTTTCCATCTTTGTTATGGTTGGCCACTGGTCTTGCTTTTGGCTTTCCATGCTTTCTCCTTTAGGTATGGGGAATGAAAAGTCCCAATATGAGGAAGTTGATGTGTGTTAATACTGGCAAAGAAAAGCTGAGTGAGAGGGTCAGTCTTTATAATATGCAGTCCTGAGGCTGTACCTATCCAGTGGAGCTGGTCCTGTAATGGTCCACTCAGATCCCTTTAAACTTCTCACCTTTCCACCCCCTCAAATATTGAGCTAAGGAAGAGACTTATTTTTGGTTAGCAGAAATAGTAAATCCTCTTAAACAGCATTCAGATGGGTCAACTTGATTCTGAGATGAATGTATGAAGTTGTGGGATATTTTTACAGTTTTGTCATTTATGTGTGAATGTGGCTTTAAAACAGACTCAGTAGAAAAATTAAGGAAGGTGACTTCAGTTTATTCCAGGATACATGAAACTTGCAGAAGAGGCAGTGAAGGTTTTTTGTTCCTCAGTGAAACTTTCTGTCTATGAAGAAGATGCTTTTTTTGTTTGGCTTTCTCTCAAGTCCCATAATGATTCTTGGGAAACCGTTCATTTAGATAGGAGGGTAGAGCTGTCTTAATAACAGTTTATGTACATCTGGGGAGACCAGTCATTTCCCATTGTGCCAGAGAAGCTGGCTGCTCAGTGGAACTGGTTCAACCTCCCAGGTTGCTTGCTTAACATTCATACAGAAGTACTTTAACTGGTTTGTCTGTGTTTTGAATAGATAAGGCTTTCTGCAACTCTGAGAACCTGCTCGGCCTAAACTGAATGTTTGCTCAGATGGATATAGGGTGAGAAGAAAATGCTCCTCCCTCTGCCAGCTCATGATTTTAATGAAGGAGAATATTGGTTAGGCTTTTTACCTTGCACACCTGTGATTTCTGTTCTGCTGCATTTAAGCTGGAGCAAGCTGCTTACCTCTGAATATGCTTTGGTTTATTTTTTAGTATTTTGCCAATACCCACTTTTGTTGTTAGGCTTTAGCTTTGAGTGTAATTGTTGTTAATTTTTCACCCCTCTGACAGTGTCATCGAATGGGTTCCTAAATAATTTTTGTTCAGGATTTTAAACAGCTGAGTGAGCTTTGACTTCCTACCACTTTAGCAGGTGACCATGATGTTATTTTGAGACAGCCACAGTAGTGGCAACTTGAGCGAAACTAAACGAAGGACTGGAGGCCAAGTACCGGCTTCTCAAAATTTATATTTGCTCTTCAGCAGCGTTTGCAACCTACTGTAACTGTAGAACTATTGCTCTACCAAAAGTCTCCCACAAACCTCTTCTGGGACTATCCTATACACTAAGGAATTGTTACCCAAGGTGCACTTCAGCCAATGCAGTTTAGGAAAATGTGGCTGTGGGACATACCTGCAATGATACTGAAATTGTTTCAGTGTATCTAACAAGAGACTGACAAGATCTTTTTCTGTTTAAACGTTAAGACTGGTTCACATATGGACACATGCGTTTTTGGTGTTTAGTTTGGGTTGTTTTTTGTGTGTGTGTGTAGTGTCAGGAGTGCTCTCCACTTAGATACATACCTGAGACATTTCATAAAAGAGGTGTCAAACATGCCTGTACCAGTTATACTTTAAAATGTCTGAAATCATTGTGATGGCTATAGGCTTTTGCTATGTAACCTGAGAAGTTTCTTTTTTAGCACAGAATTAAGGTATGGTACTGAAAAGATTGCTTAGCATTGGTATGTAAACAGGAGGATTCCTCAAAGAGGTTGCTGCTAAGTGGTTGTAATTTGATGTGGAGATGTCATGAACTTTCTTTCATTATGATAAATATCTCTTTTTTTAGTATGTTCTGCCTCCACCAAGCTGCATCTTGCCTGCTTTCCTTCTTTTCCAACCCTCAAGGCAAAATAAAGTTTCTGTTAAAACTTTCCTGATAAGTGAGAACTTCCTAAACACTGCAAGGCTCCTGTTTCAGTATCTTCCATTCCACAAACACTTTAGTCATTTATGTGGTATGAGTCCTTTGACCTTTCTCCCTTTTTGGCTGAAAAATCTCCTCAGTACAGTGTATCTCTGTCTTCTGTGTCATGGCCTATCCCCAGTAAGGATTTATCTGTGGTAGTATGAGATAGAGACCATGTGAGCAATTGCTGAAACAGATTTTGATTCCTCAAGAAGGCTGCTTGCAAGTGCTTGGTAGGCACTCTTTTCAAAGAGAAATTGCTGGAATTTATTGGGGAGGCTCTTTTTCCCTACTGTCCAGTTATATTTTTTTTAGATTATGGTGTTCTTGATCCTTGTGCATTTGCATTTTTAAGTACACGTCTGGTTTCTTTTAGCTGCCAAGATTGTAGGCAACTTGCTGTGCCTGTTTAAATTGTTTCTTCTTCCACCCCTTGGCCACTGACCACAAAGCTGTAGAGTTCCATTTTCTTCTGATAATACAATTGCTTCAGCATGTCTTACCTCTTGAAAAAAGCATCCTGTTTCAGGAGTGGTTGATTGTGCTGATGATGTCGACAGTGAATCAAGAAAACTATTCTGTTTGAATACAATATGTTGCTGTTCAGAGGGTAAAAAATCTTGAGCTTGTCAGCAGTTATGGAATATGGCTTGAGGAACCTGGCAGATCACAGCCCCTGTACCTAATGTGAAAGACTAGTAGGCTGAGCAACCTTTTTTTATATTTTATGACCTCTCACTAAGATAGTACAGAATTTGTTGCTCCACCTTTTAAAGGGATAGATCTCTCTGACTGTGGTATTCTGAGTGTAACATTCGCCGCGTTTGAAGGAGCTGGAGTGTCTAGCACCATTATTAGGTAATAGGGAATTTTTCACTTGTTGCTGAGAGGCCAGGCAGAAATAGGAAGTTCTCTTCAAGATCACACTGAAGAGCAAGTTATAGAAGGGTGATAACATAGGAGTATGATAATTAAAGGTAATAGGGTACAGTTTGTATATGTTCCTTCCCATCTTTTAAGTCAGCATGAGAAAGGAAAACTGAACGTAGAGTTTGGACGTGCAGGCATTATTCATCATGTGTGCACTTTGACACTGTTAGATTTTCATTCTTTGGGGCCTTTTCCCAAGTTCTGGGGGGTTTTTTGTCTTTTCTCCTTTCTGAAGAGCTGTTCTATACAGTGTACATTTATAGCAGTTCTCTGAAAAAGAAATTTAGATGTGATTTAGTATGTGCTCAATTTCAGCTTCCAATTCTGCCCCCTCATTTTTTGTTGTTGAGGGGTTGTGAGATGTTGCTTGGAGAAGAAACAGACTTTGCTCCTAGGAACTGTGAACCTTAGAGAGTGTAAAGGAAACAACTTTTCTGTTAGCTTGTTAATCTCAGAGTGGGAGGTGTGGAGAGAAACCTGTTTCTATCTTCTCTGAAATACTTAAATACAGATGTTTCAAAGAGATGAAGTCAAACTGAATTTTGCACAATTGTCTGCCATATTTGTGACATTTTGGGGCTTGTAAACTTGAACATAATATTCTGGCATTCTGTTCTTAGACCATTAGAAATCTTTGCTGCAATATGTTTGACTTTTGTAGAGCAATTGCACACCTTCGAGTTGAGCCGTGAGCCTCTTGTCTCTCCCCTGCTACACAATTGCACTTGCTGCTCTCTGCTTTCTTGGCTGACTCTGCCGTGTGGTCGTTTAGAAAGGTCGTTGCCTAAATTTGGTTTGTTAAGTACCCTCAACTTCAGAGCCTAAGTGTGGGGTTGTTTAATCAATTTTATTTAAAAGTCCTTGTGATTAATTAAAAAAACCCGCAAACAACAGCGAGGTTATTTGCCACATGGCAACCAACATTAGCACAAGGTTAAGGCAGGAATGCGCGGAAGTGAGGGAAAGAGAGTAGTAGTGTCCTTGTGGATTTTGTTGCCAGGAGCCTGGCAGGTCCTGCCACACACGGAAGGGAGAGGGATTAACTCTTTCCCTTAACTACTGGTAGTGGGTTCCTGCCCTGAACAGTATGCTTGTATTGTTTTTCTGCCTGCCTTTGCCATACGTGACTCAAGTCATTCCCCTGAGGTCCTTAGTACTGCTCACTCAGGGCGGAGAACAAAGATGCAGCATGAAAAGGAGGAGAAGGGTTTTGGTGAAGGGAAAAGCTCTCTAAGGTTAAGGGCGGGGGACTCCAGCCAGCGCTCCACTCCTGCCTGTGGCAGGCAGAAGCTTCTGAATGAATACAAAGCTGGAGTTGTGTTTCAGTGGACTAAATGGGGCCACAAAGGGATGGGAGCTTTTCAAAGGGGGCGCACAGGAAATGTTTTTTGAAGTGATGCAGGTAGTGGATCAAGTATTGCTCAAGAAGTTGCATTGTAAATCTGACGATAATGTGCTTCAGCCCTGGGATTCCTAGGGCTCTTTCATGCCCTTTAGCTGCAAGCTTCTGTGCAAAAGTGTGTCATGCTCGAAGTGTAGTGCTTTGTGTCCTGTGTGGAACTCCCATTTGCGGCTACGTCTCTCAAGGTGGCTAAGTTAGGATACTTAAGCAACAAATGCATGTTTAACCCCACATGGTTTATATTTTGGGCACAATAGATCAGGGAAATGAGCATCTGTAATTTATTCATTGCAGTGTTGCAAATTATTAAATGAGTTACAGCCTTTCTACATTTCAGGATTACATAAGATAAATCTTTGAGTGAACTTGTTTGCCATGGCAGCAAGGTATCCATAGTTTCACTTCAGTGTAGGGATAAGCAGAAGTAAGTGTATAACTAACTGCAACAGAATTTATGTGTGTGGTTTTTTGCTTGTTTCTTATTTTATTTTTTTGTGTGGTTTTGTGTGTGTGTGTTTGGCTTTATTAATTGTACTGCCCCTTTTGTGGCTAGGAAAAAAAAACCCCAAACAGCATGACTTGATCACTCTGGCAGGGTTAATGATTTTATTTTATCAACATTGTCAAAATGGTGGCTCATGCCTTTTTATTAAGGAACCATGGAATTTGGTCAGCCTTTGAAAAAATCTTGTTCTGCGCAGAATTCCCTGAAGTTAAGGAAATTATTTGTTGAAATATAAATAAGGAAAAGAAGACTTGAACTGCAAGATATGCTAATTTTAGTGGTGTGCTATACATCTGTGTTACCAGTTCTAGAATCTGTTAAGTCTGAAATTTCTTAACCTGGTGAAAACTTAGTGCCAGCTTTCTCTTAATCCTATCTTTTAGCTGCTAAATCTTTCTTACTCATGTGATCCTGTGAAAGCCTGTGTTTCCACACTGATCAGAAAGTTTGTGCAGATGATATTTCAGTAGAACTTGGTGTTCTTGGATTCATCCTCTGTGCCTTTGGGGAAGAGAGCTCTTTCTTTCACCTGTCAATAGGGACAGTATTTCTCATCTGAATTAAAGCTGCAAAGGTTGGAGTTACAAGCTTTTAATAGTTGTTATTCTTGTTTTGTATTTTGCAAGAGGAAAGCTGTCATATATTTTCACTTCTTATTGTTTTGTTTTTCTTTATTTTTTGTTCTGTTTGCTTTTTGTTTGGTTTGGGTTTTTTTGTTTAAGTAATATTAAAAATAAGTATAAATTTGGGAAGTTTCTTTGACTAGCCACTAACCAAGGAGTTAATTGACTTTTACTTGGCCCTGTGCCAACACATGGTTGCTATGTCTTGATGCCTATTCTTTATTTTAGTATGGATCAGTTTGGGCACATTTGCCTGATGTTGTTCAGGTTTCTAGTAGCCTAGCCATCTTCATTCAGAATAAAAAGAGTTTCACTCTTTTGTTCATTGCGCACTGTTCTGCTATTAGTACTGAACACCTGCTTTTACAGAAAAGTTTCATTATCCTCCTTTGGTGAAACTTCGTGTCCTAATTCTATGGGCTGAATTATCATCTAGGCTTCTGTGAGTGAGAGTACTGAAGGTAGAACGTATCCTACTTCTGTGTTTAGTATGACATCATTATAAGTGTGTTATTTTGTCATTTCTGGGTAGTAGAGATGGAAATTTTTGCACTCCGATTAACAGAGGAAGCTGCTGGTTCTGGAAATCCTTCCATTTGTGTTTTGGGTTGGGTTTTTTTTCCCCATGAGAAGATATTTCTTGTCTTAAAAGGCACTTTGGAAGCTTGCTAAAATTCATTGGTGCTTGGTGGAATGCGAAAGTATATATCCTATAAACGTGGGTGCACTGATTTAATGTTTGGCAGTTTTCCATTTTATTAGTAGCTTGTATTTTGAGAAGAGATAGCATGGACTGGTAAATACTACTTTTAAATAAAGCATGGTGAAATTGATGAAGGCTTGGAAAGAACTGCTGGTTTATGATGTTGTTTTAGGCCTTCCTGTTTTGTATTATATTTTCATTTTATCTTCATTGCAAATGCTGTTTGGAATTCTTTTTCATATCTTGGCTCATCTGGCTTTCAGCTGAAAACAGGAATACATTCATTTTCACCACAGGAGTTGGTAGGTTAGCTTGTCTTCTCATTGATGTTTCCGAAATGGTTAAACCAAAAACCATTCAGACTTGAGACTCTGTTCATTGTATCTTAATAATTTGTCATACTTGAACACTTCAGTTAGCAGCAATTTAGTGGCAATGCCAAGACAGTACAGAAGTAACTGGTTTATGCTGTTGTGGCTCTCTCATCTCTTAACTCCTTTAGTAAGTAAGCTTTAGTTAAGGTGTATCTTCTAATTTCTGCACTGTGTTTCTGCAAAGGAAATATTTAATATTTGAAAAAGTGTCATTTTGAATAAAATATTTTGATTGAGATATTTCATGGCTTTGACTTGTTCAGATATTTGGGGTTAAACACAATATACATAAAATGAGAGGGAAATTAATTAAAAATTCATATTCAAGTCCTTCCCTAGAAGAACCCCCACCCTGACCAGTAATATAAAAACCTTGTAATTTCACTGTTGGGCTAATTGAGTGCCTAACATTACAGCTGGATTGCAAAGTAGCTTTTGAGATTTTAGTAATGAAAATCTGACAACCTAAAAATCAGTGAAAACGTTCACAAATTCAAATCTTGGAATAAAACTGCTGCTTGTTAGAGAATGTTTCCCCATTGTTTGTTTCATGCAGTCTGCTGTTGTCTTGGAAAGCATGAAAAAACAGCTTATGCCATGACTATGCAGGCAGAAGATAGCAGTGCTACCAAGTGTGAGGAGAAAAATGAGGGAAGAAATTTTAAGATTGTCCAAAAGCATAGGATCTGCTTTTTGGATGGGAATCCACTTCTAATTTGAAAGATCTGTCTCAATACAAGAATTTTACATCTCAGGAGGAACGACTGTGTGTATCACATAATTATCTCGCCATTGTGAAAAGAATTGATATTCTGGTTTCCTCCAGGCATTGAAGCTGAGTAAATGTTATTTTAGTGAGATTCTTGCAGATCTTGTAGGTAATACAGGATTAATATGTAAGGACAGAAGTATCCAACCTGCCTTAATCTTCTCTGCCAGTGTGCTCTCTGCATCCAACCCAGTGAGGCTGGTTCCTTTCTTGTCTCCTTTCACAGCCCCTTCTCCCTGTCTTGTCTATGTGATTTATTTCTTCTGTACTGGTATGGTATTGTTCTAGGCTCTACATGGCAGCTAGCTGTAAGCTTGCAAAGTCGGTTCCAAAAAAAAAGGATCACACAACTTCTCACTCATTCTCCCAATTCCCCTGCCAGTGAGAAGGACAATGGGAAAGAAAAGGTAAACCTTTCAGGCTGATGTAAGAAAAATTAATTAATTGAAACAAAATAACAACAATAATAGTAGTAATAGGCTAGAGGTAACATAAATATAAAATAGTACTAATAATTAATATAATATAGTACTAAATATGCTAATAACAACAGTGCTAATAATTGTAATGATAAGGAGAGGGAAAGAGACTGGCAAAACCCGACATTAACAAGCAGGTTGGTCAGAATCTGTGCACCGATGCCCAGTTTGTCCCCCAGCAGTGACTGGGGAGTGCTCAGATAAACTGGAAACTGGGTGTTACTGTTGGTTGTGTTTGTGCTTGAGGTAACCAGTCACAGAGTGTTTTATCTGTTAAGAACCGCTAATAACAATTTCAGGTATTATTGCAAAAGAATACTTTAAAGGTTTATTACGTAACTGCATCAGTAGTAAATACCAAGCTGTGTGTATAATCACTCTGCAGAGATCAAGTCTTTCATTATCTCTTAGTTTTGCAAGGGGAAAGGCCATTGAGATTTTTTTTTTCTTTGAGGTGGAATTGGTTTGCTTTGTTTTGTTTTTTACTTTCTTTTTTTTCCCATCAAG
Source organism: Monarcha castaneiventris obscurior (assembly GCA_026261815.1). Lineage (NCBI taxonomy): Eukaryota > Metazoa > Chordata > Aves > Passeriformes > Monarchidae > Monarcha > Monarcha castaneiventris. The sequence continues at coordinate 486,712 of JAMPIT010000227.1, forward strand.
TTTCATGGTATGCTGGGTTCCCCATCACATTTTTATCCTGGTTTTCACCTACTGTCTTTGACAACTGAGTGTTTGTCCAGTTCACTGACCTTCATATAAAAAGTGTTTTTCATGAAAAACATTTTTGCATCCTATCCCTAGTAGGTAACAAATCCTCCCTAGCCATATATGTAATCAGGAGCTGTAAATTTTCTAAGGTATTGTCTTCCTGAAGCAATTATTTAGTCCCCAGTGATAGCCTCCTTTGCATTGTAACAGTCACCCGTTAATCCTTATTTTAAGCTCTGCATAAAAATTGACTGTTCATGTCCATGTGGATCAGAGATCTAGATTAATATTTAGTAAAATTAGAGCACCCTTTTCTTTCATTGCATGATAGTTGATGGAAGGTATGAAGGCTTACTAGACCTAGTGATTGAGCCTAGTGGCTGGGGTTTTTTACTTTGCCCCTTTCTTTTCCCCAGACTCTTGTGTGATAGGATCATAGAATAGTTTGTGTTGTAAGGGACCTTCAAAGGTCAAGTAGTCCAACCCGCCAGCTTTGGGTAGGGACATCTTCAGCTAGATCAGGTTGACAGAGCCTAGTGCAACCTTACTGGGGATGGGGCATCTACCACTTCTCTGGGCACCCTGTTCCAGTGTTTCACCACCCTCATCATAGAATAATTCTTCCTTATATCTAGTCTGAATCTATGCTCTTTCAGTTTAAAACTGTTACTGCTTTTCCGGTTGCTACAGGGCCTATTAAAATGCATGTCCCCATCTTCCCTTTAACTACTGAAAGGCCACAGTGACATCTCCCTGAAGCCTTCTCTTCTACAGGCTGAACAGCCCCAACTCTCCCAGCCTTTCCTCACAGGAAGAAAGTCGTCTCATCATTTTTGTGGCCCTATTCAGAACCTGCTCCAACAGGTCCATGTCTTCCTTGTACTAAGGACCCTAGAGTTGGTCATAGTACTAAGAGTGGTGGGGTCTCATGAGAGAGGAGTACAGTGGGAAAATCACCTTCCGTAACCTGCTGGCCATGCATGTTTCTGACTCAATTTCAGCCTCTCACCCACCAGCACCCCCAGCTCCTTCTCAGCAGGGCTGCTCTCGATCTGTTCATCCCGCAGCCTGTGTTGATAAGGGGGGGTTACCCCAACCCAGGTGCAGCACTTGGCCTTGTTGAACTCCATGAGATTCATGTGTGCCCACAGACATGTTATACAGGCTCCATACACTGGTTCAAGATGTGGAGAAAAAATCCCAAGAATCATAACAGCAAACAGGAATTAATTTTCAGTGTTGTGGAACTAATGATGTGGACTGCATTGCAAGCACTCAAGAAGAAGGAGGAGAGGAGCAGTTCCTGCAGGAAGGGAGACAAGTCTTCCAGGAGGAGATACATCACAATGCACAGGAAGAGCACTGTTTTAACAGCTGTTATTGAATAGCACACACACACAGATTTGCTCCTTTTCTCCATAGCTGGACTCTGTGTATGCATTGCCACATTCTTACCATTGTCTCCCTTCTGGAAAATGAGCTCTACTTTCCTAGAGCGGTTTTAGCATATTGTAGAACTGAGAATGGTATAGAAGTTTAACTTTGATGCAAATTTGAAAAGCTGTTTCATGTAAGGGGTTTTGAAGAAAATTTGTTATTTTCATATCTCTGAAGGTTACTTCCTGAAGGATATGAAAAGGATATAGTTAATTATTTTTTAAGTTTTGTATAAATGTTTTGCAGCATAAATTTGGCACAGTTGAAATATAAAAGCAAAGACATTTACTATAAAATTTAAGTATGTGTGAAGATAAAAGTCACATTACTTTAAGTCTTTCTTTCTGTTCTTTGACATCTTACTATAAAAAACATTATTTTCCTCAATGGCAATCTTGCATGTGCATTTATGGGAAGAAGAAATAGTTCAGATAGGTTACCTGAACCTTAATGAAACTTTTGACCTTTTTTTCTATGTAAAGTGTTGGGGAAGTATGATGATAAAATTTTATACAAAACAACAGAGAATGTATGTCTTGTTTTTCTGTGTTTTGGAAATAGGCTTAGTCATCTTTCTTTAACCATCAGTGTAGTGGTATCATCTACATACACTTTTATTTAGTCAAGGAGGTGTTTCATATATCAAGTTACAAAATAAATCTAAAAAACCCAGATCAATTTGCACTCTGAAGACCTTAATTATGTTGCTGTTGCTTATTTGAAAAGAACATTTAACGTTGTCTCTTTCTGAAAAACAATAATAGCAGTACTTCTTAAGTGATTTTTTTTTTATTTGGCTGTTGTGAAGCAAAGTGATTTCAATTTCCATTAGTTAAAGGTATAATATGCAAAATTAGAAAAAAGTTTTTGTTGTCTATGCTTGTTAATTTTGTCTTTCTTGCATCTTGAACTTCTTCAAGCATAAGTATCCATGGTGTCATTGCAGCCCTTTTTTTTTTTAGCAGTAAAGTATTATTTCTTGTTTAATATGTTGCTGAGTTGGGGACTCAGAATCATCTCTGTGTTCCTTCAACAGTGTTGCCACAATTCAGAGACTACTGGTAAATTCAATTTTCTGGCAAAATAACAAATCAGTGTTATATCCTGTTATGCTGTGTTTTGATGTGTGGGTTTTTTTTCCTCACCCACCCACTCCGATTTGCATCTAGTGTCCTGACAATCTATGATGGCTTCTTGATTTTCTGGAGAAGCAGCTGTGGTTTGTGTTTTTTTAAGTAGCTCAGACCATGCTGTAAGAAAATCTGAATCAGAAGTGCAGAGGTCACTTCTGTCTGTTTTATATACCACTCAGTAATTTATTCATGTGCTTTTGGAACATGGACGTGATTTCCTGATCAAGTTCAACTGTGACCAGTCAACATGCTCTGAGATCTGAGTTTTTGGCTCTTCAGGGATATCATTGCTTTTTTTTTTTTTTTCCTAATTGAGTGGGTTTTTTCTGCAGAATAAAGGAAAAAAAGGAAAATTCACCTAGGTGCCTATACTCCAAATTAATGTTAAATGGCATTGCTAGAATGCTCACATGACCTGTTGTACCTTCCATGACCTAGAGTGCTTATACCTCTTCCAAAGGTATAAGGAGAATCTGGCTATTGTGCACTTGACCTTTTGAGAGCCTTCTCAGAGAAGGACCTTCAAAATTTCACACTGTTACATGAATTGTCTTTTATTGTAAGACACACATATAAAGGGTATTTATTGGGAGATGTCTGACCACTGTTACTCTTTCAAATGCCACTGAAGCACGAATGGTTGTACATTATGTTCAGAAAAAAAAATGGTTGATGTATCTGACATTTATGTTCTCTGAAGCTGCAAGTGCTCTTGTAGACTGTCTTACCCCTTGTGCGTATGAGTAGTGCGTTCTACAAATAAGCCCAGGCTTCCCCTAGGAGGAGGATAGCAGCAGAGAGCACTAGGCAGATACCCTCCAACTAATACCATCAAAATTATTTTTGCAGGCTCATCCACATAATTTAAAAATAATGTTACTTTAAAATAAATTATCAAATAAGTTAGACCAGTTAAAAAGATAGTGCTGAAGTGGACTGCTGCTTCTCACCAAGAGAGCAAGGAAGGAAAGTGCTTTGCTGTGGACTGCAGTGCCTGTCACTGTGTTAATATAGCAGACTGAAATACTCAGAATGCTAGTAGTGCATAGACCAATTATAGTTTAGCAGCAGTGTCTTCTTCTCTTCCATCTGATAGTAGGGAATAGTCAAGTTTGGAATATGTAAGTCAATCTACATTTCATCTTCTCATTGTGGGGAGCTGATGAGTGTCCTGTGGCATCAGTGTCTCTTCTAAAAACTGAGTTTCCTACTTTTGTTGATTGAGACAGTGTACTTGAATATATGCACATGAATATATGGAAGTACTTGAATGCACTGATCACTTTCAGTAAGTAGCAAATGCGGTGGAAGGTTTGCTTTTTGGAGAATTAAATTCTGTTTTTTGTAGCAAAGTTTATTGAGAAAACAAGGATACGAAGATTTGTTCATTTCTTTGATGGCTATTAAATATAAAGCTTTTTAAACCTAACGTACACTAGATGTGTGGCATTTATTCTGTTTGCTATTGGGTAGCATTTTTTTTCAAACTTTTGGAAATTTCTTGACATTGAAGAAAAAGAAGATAACTTTTTCCTTTCTCCCACAGATCCAAACGTTTAATGTTGAGGCACCATGCCAGACCGTGGAAGATTTAACGAGTGGGGTTGTGATGGCCCAGGTCCTTCAAAAAATGTAAGTAATTGTTTGCTTAATGAATTAAATACAGAGGATTTTTATCTGAACGATTTTCTATATTTACATGTGTTTTAGTTCAAACTTGGCTGGTATTCCATGAAGATGTGGCTTAAATGGTACCTTAAACTGGAACATGACTAATGATTTTTTCTCTGTACTTTACAGATAACTATCTTAAATGAAAAAAAAAAGTTTTGTTTTAGGGAAGAATTTATTCAGGTGTGAACTGACTGAAAAGTAAGCTGAATTAAAACTAAGCTTACAGATTCACACTAAAAATTGAAATCAGTGCAAGGTAAGGTAATTGGTCCTGATTGTTTTTTGAAACTACAGTCAGTCATGTTAGAATTAGTTTAATGTAATGAAACTTTTGTGATAAACTGAATGGAGCTGTCAGTTTGGTTGTTTGCAGTTGGAAGTACTTTTCAATTTGTTTCCACTACCCCTTGTCTGTTCACTAGACACCGCTGAGATTATGTGGGGGTATAAAGAAGAAGCATTAGGTTATTTATACACAGGATTGGTAAGATCCTACTGAGCCTTCTCTTCTTGAGGCTAAATGAACACAGCTCACCCAGTCTCACCTCATTTGACAGAAAATGCAGTCTGTTAATCATCTTAATTGCCCTTTGCTGAACTACCGTGTAAGTCCAGGTGTCTCTCATACTGGGGAGTCCAGGATGCAGCAGTTCAGATATGGTTTTAACAGATCTGAGAAGTACCTCCCTTGGCCTGCTGGCAACCATCTTCCCAACCCAGCCCAGGTTGTGTTTGGCCTTCTTTGCTGCAAGGACACCTTGCTGGAGTGTGTTCCGCTTGGTTTCTACCTAGTTTCTTGTCTGCAAAGCTGTTTTCCAACCAGCTGGCCCCAGTATGTACTGGTGAATAGGGTTTGTTTGCACTTACCCTTCCTGAAATGTGTAAGGTTCCTCTCAGTGTGTTTTTTCCAGCTTGTCAAATTTCTCTTAAATGTCAATGCAACTATCGGGTGTATCAAACACTACTTCCATTTTTATACTATATGAAAAATTGCTCTCTGTCCCATCATCTAGGTCTCTGCAAATTAGACATTTAATAATATTGACCCATTGGGTATGCTGCTAGTGAAATGGCCTCAAGCTGGATTTCATGGTTCTGAAACCTTTTAGCCTGGCGTTTCAGCCCCTTTTCAGCCCACCTTGCTGTCCAGTTACCCCCGTCATGCTTGATCAGTTCTTCTATGAAGATGTTATCCTGATGGGGCGGTCTATAGCAGGCATCTGTAACAGTGTCACTTATGTTAGTCTGCTTAGTCATCCTGACCAGTAATCTCTCAGCTGGCTCATATCCATCCTAAAGCAGAGCTCATGCATTCCCACTGCTCTCTAGCAGGAAGGGCGTCTCCCTGTCACTGCCTTCTCAGCTTGTTCTTCTTAAAGAGCCTGTATATGTTCCTGGCAGCAGCCCTGGCATGTGAGCCATCCTCCCACAGCTTCATGATCCCAGTGAGAGTGTGACCTTGTAACTACATACAGATCTCTGCTTCTTCCTATTTGTTCTCCATGCTGCATGCATTAGTGCAGAAGCACTCCACACATGCATCCAGTCTTTCTGATTCCCAAGAATGAAACTTTCCCCAGCGTACTCTTCTTTAGGCCTTTCTGTATTTATGTGCATATGCTTGGGGTGATGCCACTTCACCCAGCCCTGTTTTGTTGACTGTGAGGTATCTTTTGTTCACATAATTCCTCACCGCTAGTTTTTCAACAGAGTCCACTACTTTGTCACTTAATGTTCGTTTTTCTGTTGTTACTTTTATAAAACTGTTCTTACCACCTTGGCCAGCCCGTTAGTGAAGATGCGTCTGCCCACCACAGTCTGGTGGATCCCATCTCTCCCAAGCAGTCCTTGATTCTCGAAAGGATTCAATGGCTATCAAAACCAAAACTTTGTTGCCAGCACTAGATCACAGCTGGTTGTTGACCTACAGGATCTGTCTGCTGCTCAAACCTCTTCGTCACTAACTGGTGCAACTGGGGAGAACGCTTCTTGAGCCTTGACCGTAGCTTCCAAAGCCACATAATCACACTCGGCACTTCGCAGGTTTCCCTAGCTGTACAGCTTGTGCCCAGGTGGAAGAGCAGGAGTAATAGTGTGTGGGCTGGACAAGCTTCAGCAGTCTTTCAACAATGCCAGGAATTCAAACCCTGAGCAAGCAACAGCCCTTCTTGGATGATGTCAGTCAGAAGATGAGGGTCCTCTATCCTGTGCTAGTGCTTAGCGCTTCTTGCTTGTGCTGCTGTGAGGCTCAGGTTTACTGAACACAGATGATTTTTTTGGCAGAGCTCCTAGAGCTGTAACTGCTTTGAGGGCACTGAGTCTGTTCTGTAGTTGCAGATTCTCAGGAGCAGGAGCCTTCCTCCTAGTGAAAGAAGGAGCTGCCAGTTCACAGGGAGAATAAAAAGGGGGAAAAGGGAAATCTCAATGTAGTCAAATAAAGCAAGACTTTTTAGCATGCGGTTCTGAGATACTGTTTTCAGTTGATGAACTGATATTTTTAAAATAAATATACAATACAAATATTGCATTTCTGTAGCATGATTTTAAATGCTTCCTGTAACAACTGCCATGCTGACACTGAACACAGAAATTCTTCATTTTTTTCCAGTTCAATGTAAAGCTCACCTAAACAATTTATAATCCTTTCTTTATGCCCTATGTAATAATGTGAACATGCCAAAATTAGTATTGGACTATCTTACTTTATGGTAATTGTGCTTCAGATTTAACATTTTTGCATACTTACATAATGAACAGACATTCTCATGCTGAAATTTAGCCAACAGTATTGCTAAATCTTGACTGCATTCCTGTTGAAAGAAACTTTGAAGAGCAGGAGCAATCTGATCTTGGACTGTATGACAGGAATGATAACATGAATTTGAGAGAAAATATTACTGCGTCCTTTTTGTTTTTTCCTTTATAAAACAGAATAAACAGAAGATAAGTAGTATAAGATAATAAGAAGTGTAACAGAAGATTAGTCTGATTGATTTTTGAAGTGGAAACCAAGGATTGTAGAGTAGCCAAACATTGTTTCTTTCCCTGGATATGAGATTGGAATATAGGTCGAACACAGGGATCAGATTTGTATAGCTAACTGAAAAACTGATCAGGAGCCTGTTGACAAAGCCATTTTAAATAATCTTTCTTGAAAACGAAACCAATTTCAACACTAGCAGTGAAATCCTCCTTTTGCTCCTTTGAATAGATACAATAGGAAGAATACTTACCTGAGAGTCCGGGTATGTTCAACAATACGAACCAAGTGTAGAGCATGCATTTTCGCTTTTTTTTTTAAATATATTAGCAGCCTTGGTTCCCTCTCTTTCCCACTAAAGATAGAAGACAATGTAGTCTTCATGTAGAAGACAATTTTTGCAGATGTAGAACTGTACAACAGGAAGACAGCTGCATGCTTTAGGTTATTTGTAAAAGTCATGCAGTGAAGTTAAATAGCAAAGAACAAGCCTGAAAGCACCACGTCACTGCAGGCATATCATTTGCAGTGAAAACTTGAATAGTTGTGACTTTGACATGAAAATCTCTCAAAAAGTTAGTCTTCAAAGGACAAATTTATTGTTTTGACTATAGACACAACTTAAATGCCATTACTCTATTGAGAAGGATAAACCACTATTTTTGTAATTTGTGTTCCTTGAAAATTCGATGCTTTTCAGTATAGCTGCCTGTTTATGGTTCTTCATAAGTGTGCATTTTTTGAGCCTAATAATAATGAGAGGTTAATTAGGTAACAGTAGGGAGAAGAGAATTCTGGCTACTTTTGTGTGCATCAGGATTTTACTATAGTAAATTAATTAATATTTTTTAAAAAGCTGAAAGAGCAGATTAATACATCCAGTAAGAATTAAAAAACAAAACAGGGGGAGAGTTCATTATGCATGAAGAAAATATTGTCAACGAAGAAGTCAAGTGAAGAAGAGCATTGATGAAAATTTAAAGCTGTTGAGGTGATCCAGTGATCTGGATCTATTTCCATAGGGGAGTGAGGATAGCATTTCTTCCAAAAAGCTTAAAAGTTTACTAGTGAACTCTGTTATTTATATTTTTTGTTTTTTTTTTTTCATCTGACTTCATAGGAAGAGTCCACTGGTACTTATGAGGATGGAATATAGTAGATCATGATGAGGAACAGTTTTCGAGAGATCCGTAGTTCAGGGAATCATTTGCTTTAGACATACAGAAAATTTGCACAAAAGAGAACTTTAGGAGTTACTGACAGAAAAAGGAAGAAAAGAGGAAAGAGAAAAGGAAGAACATTGCTTGCTCATCAGCTGATAAAAAACAGCTATGCCTCGTGCTAAGTGAAAGGGGCTAACAGTTTCCTCTATGCTTCTTAATTTTTTGTACATCATCCTGAATATTTTTTGCACTCACAGTAGTAGCCCATTTGTGGGTAAGTGCCAGACATCACAACAAATGTAGCAGAATTTTCTTTAACAAAACTGCTGGAAGAAGCTGTCAGAAGAAAAGGTTACAGAGGAAACTGACGCCTTCAGAAGCTTTTCACTATTGATGTAGTATGTGATAGCAAATAGCAGAAATGTGTTCTATGTAACGGAGCATGAACATTTTGCTTACAGTGTCAGCTGTTAAAAAACAGGTGTTGGTAAATTCCTGAAGGACATTTTCTTTCTTTATAGCATTAAAACTTCAAGTTTCTGGTTAAAGTACCATTGACTGTAATTCTCTAGTGCTAACTGTATTATCTTGTAGGAGGAAATTCAGCCTATGCTTTAGCTTATCTTTTGTGTGTTATTTTGTAAGATTCATTGTTTATATTCAGATGCAATAGTTATTGGTCCCTCTGACTAGGATCGATAAGAAATACAGTAAGATAAAATGCCCGTACACAATCAGTGTTGATGATTATTTTAAAGAATGTTGTACTCCAGGAGTAAATAGTGGAACCAGAAGAAATTGTTTAAATTGTTTATGACTAGGCTGTTTGCATAAAATTGTGTAGCTTTTACTGGTAGAAGTGCCGTAGCTTGCTTCTGAATCACATCCTTTTTTTTTGTAGCTTGCACTGATGTTACTTATGTTTTCACTGTCCACTGATATTCCTAGAATAGCATGATTTCCCATTTTATACTATGTTTTAAAATTTTCCTTTCATCCCACTCTGGAGACTGTTTAATACCAGGGGTCCCTCTTGTTTTCATTCTTTCTTCCTCTGCCTACTGGCCTTGGTAAATGTGAGAAGTGGTCTGTATTTTCTTTTGTCATCTGTGCATTGTGTCCCTCTCGATGAATTATTCATTTGTTACTTTATACGTTGCAACACACTGTGTATGTTTTGACACATGCAGAACACAAATCCATGCTTTTGTGTATCACGGGGGGAGGGAAATTTTTGTAAACACGTTTCTTGAAGCAGCTTACTGTACCACTGTTAAATGAGTAATAATCATGAGTTATACTACATGCTCCGTGGGTTGGTTTTCTTCAGAAGAGTATTTCTGTCTCTTGGCATCTGTGATGCGGAGAGATGATTGCTTAAGTAAAGCAAAATTTGCATACAAAATAAGATGGAGATGGTATAAATGAGCTCTGCTGAAAACATCACATGAAGTGATAGAACATTAGCAACAGCATAAGTATCTTGTGCTCTGAAGAACAGTCCCAGTTATCTGCAGTACTACTCAGATAGTAGGCAGCAATCAACTGACACACAAATACCTTTCTGAACCTTAAAGTTATCCAGTGCTAGGAATTGTGTAAGTTTGGATCTAGGCTCAGGAACTTACTGAATTCAGAATACTTAGTTCATGCACAAGTCATGTCATGGTAATGATGATCCAGTCAATTTTCTTATAGTTTAGCTGCTCCCTTCTCAGACACACATTTTCATATTTGCTTAGGTGATGCTTTTTTTAAACACTTGAGGGAATCCAGAATGCAGAGAATATTTCCCTGTCTGTTTTGAAGAATTTAACCCCCCTGAACAATACAGTTTTTGACCTTTATCCATGGAGAAAGTTGCCTATGCTGTGGGGAGAATTAAAATATGCACAAGTGTGAACTAGGTAGTGGAATATTATGTGAGAATATTACAGGGTGAAGAATTTATAGGTTTTGGGTTTGTTAATATAGTAAATAGATAAACAGTGAGGACTCCAAGATGGAGGATATTTGTACTTTAAACTTTCTTTCTCCTTCTTCAGACCTCCATTTTCTGCAGTAAAAATAGTTTAGGATGATTGGATAGAAAATGCCGCAGTTCCTGTCTACATGACAAGGTGATTTACTAGACATTGGTGGAAAAGTAAAAATATCTGTTGTTTCAAGCTTCTGTTGGGTAAATTGTCTTTAAAAGAGCTGCGAAATCTTGATACTGGGTCATTCTCAGCATTTGCTGCTCTTGGTATGTCTACACTAGCCTTGTAGCTGATAAGATTTAATAAACAACCATCTAAAGGAGAATGTAGTTAATGCTGGTCTGTCCCGTCCATCTAGTGAACTTCTGGCAAGGACTCTGTAATTCTCTCCTATCAGGAGAGGCTGATTTATGGTACGAAACAAGTCAACACTATAAGAAAAATGCTGTTGCTTCCGAATGAAATAGCCTAAGGTGGTTTAAGAACTCTGAATTTGATTGAATCTTGATTCCCAAAAATATAGCAAAGGGAGACTTTTTTGCAGCAAGGGCTGTGAATGACCTAACATCTGGAAGTCCCTTTGGAAAAGTATGTTTAGAAATTCTTGTGGAAAAGTTTTTATTTCCAGTAATTTGTTATATAGAGAGAGCATTGCTGTTGGTATTAGTAATGAACTTTTATTAGACTTTTGAAGAGAAAGAAAATTATAATGGTAGGTGATTTCTGTTAAGGAAAGGATGATCATTCTAGATTTGATTGGTGTTGATACCCAACCTGTTGCTTTTCTGCTTGTTGTATTCCCGGCAAAGTGTTTTTGCAGTGTGCTATTAATTACTGTGTAACCTGTATGAAGGTTCTCTAAAAAGAGTTGTTGGTGCTATTTTAACCACTGTTACATGGTATTGATTTGAAGTGGATTGCTTATCAGCTGCTGGGCCCTTGGATGCTTCCATGAGGTTTGTATACATACAAATAAAAAAACAAATGGATTCTGTGGAAGAGGACTACTACCTTGAGTTTAGATTTATTTCTCAGGTGCTTTTCTTAAGTATGTCTGATCATGTATATAAGTAGGTAGCCTATGACTTCCAACAAGACTGTAAAAGACAGTTGCTGGTCCATGTGTTACTTTTTTATGTGTTACTTTTATTTACAGTAGTAGCTGAGAAAAGCTGCTTAGTTTCTGCTGAAACTAAGGCTTCCAGAGTGAAGTGAGTTGGACCTAACTCTGACATCTTGTTACTGTTCCTCAGCTGATGCCCTTGTTGGTGCTGTTATTGTTGAAAATTGGATATGCAATATTAGCTACCCAGTCAGTTCAAATACAGTTTTGCCTGTGGGATGTTCTTTGTACTTACCCATGTTGCTTCTTAGAACCATTATTTCCCTTGAAAAGGGTATGTCAAGGATTGGTATATTCATGGCACTGCAGCCTTGAAGCACTTGAAGATGTTAGTGGCCAAGTGCAGCCCTTAAAATTGTAAGATACGATCCCTAAAGAAGTCCTGTTGGGTTTTTTTGATGGGAAAGCACAGGTCATACCTGCTTTCTCTCTCATGTGCATAAATACTTTGTGAGTCTGTTGTTAAGCAAGCTTACTTGTGTGTTGGCAATTCCCAGAAGACCCATTTGAGAGTCACTAGGGTGCTTTTTGAACTCTACACCTAAAATGGGATTTGAGCTGTCCAGATGATTTTGTTGTAATTGAGTGGAAATTAGGCAAATGAAGACGTTTTAATCAAGGCTTTTTGCAAGGAGAGGTATTTGTTTCATGTGAAAGCTGAATGTGAACTTTCTTTATGTCAGAGATCTTATATATACTTGAATCAATGTCGTTCATAGGTCTACTTGTCTTCTCGTGGCAGAGAGGACATTTGAAAGCTATTTGAAAACATGTATTTCAAAACCAGATGATACTCTGGATAAGACATTGCTTTTTCTGTTTCGTAACTTAAGATTCTGACATCTGTGCTAGAACTGTACTGTTTTTGAATGGAAGTAATTTGGAGTCATCAACTTAACTAGTAATTAAAGCTGTTCTTCCAGATATATGTTTGCGGATACCATGTCAAAGGAAAGGAAATATGCTGTAATCTTCACCAGAGTCTGTAACAAAGTGTGTAAAAATAGCAATGGAAATGTGTCAGTAGAGAAACATTGCTGTTTGTGATCTTCCTCCATTGCTGTGTATTTTAGTTGTAGTACAGCTTGCAGACCTTGATGCATTGTGAAGACACTGTGTGGAAGGTGAAATACAGCATGTATTGTGCATCAGATGCAAAGTGTGGCTACAAAGTTTGTGCTCTAATGAAAGTACTGATGTAATTGCTGGCTTACACTATATATGATATGGATGTTATTTAAATCTCCAGGTATATGCAGTGTTTTCTTTAAGTTTTGCTGAAAGATCTCACGGCATCTTGCCCTAAAAAAAAAGAGCTCAGTCCAGAACCCTTCTGTGTAGAGGGTACAGCAGCAAATCTAATAGTAATCAGTGGCAAATGCAGCAGTGCAAGTCCAGAAAATAGAGTACTTCACCTGAAACTGTAACACAGGCTCTTAAGAGCCTTTTGCTAACAACAGAAAAGGTTTTTTTTCACTATAACTTTGTTAACTTTATGTGTTGGATGAAATATGAACCTTTCCTTATGTTTGCCTACTCCTTTAAAACCAGTCACATGTAGTACATTCTTCTTCCTTAATTCTGATTATATAATTTTCAAAATTCTGTATGAAAAAGGGAAAATTTGACTGAACTGAGCAGTAGAAAATGTTAGCCTTTCAGGTGAGCTTGGCAGCAGGAGAGTCTCAGGAGGTGTCTTGAAGAAGCAGCTTGTGGAAGATGCTTGGAGGAAAATGAAGAGGGAGAAGTTGTTCATAGAAATAGAAGTATACTCTGCAAGCAGTAGGATCTCTCTGTTCTTTTTCTTGATTGCCTTGTCAAAAGTGCAGAGCATAGAAAAACCTTTGAGGAAGGGTGTTCACAAAAAGATTTGTGTAGGGTTACTATGAAAAGAGATTTGCAAAAACTAATAGCGTTCGGTAGATGAAATAGTGAAGTGTGTTCTCAGACATAAAAACTTCAGTGATACTTTTTGGCTATTCTCACTGTATCAACACAGCATACGTATTGTTTGGTTTCAGGCTTTTATTTTAGAAGTTGTATAGCTGTACGCAGTGCACAATGGTAGGGATCCATAATATGCGGAAAAGTAATCATTCTTAGCACTTTTAAGAAATGCAAGGAAATACTGTTGCAGCACCAGAAGAGAAATTAAGAGGTAGGACTTATGGAGGGAAAACTGACAAAATGCATTCAAAATACAAAGAAGCTTCTTCAAAAGCATAAGCTGCTCATGGCACACATGGAATCTGTGCTGTCAACAGGGTGCAAGGTCTTAGAAAAGTGAGTAGTAACAGGATTCTGAGTTACTACATTCAGGCAATGTGTCAGATACAAGAGGTAGTAATTTAAATTAACTCAAACCTGAGACAGGAACCTAATGACTAATGTATACTCACAATTTCTGTAACCTGTTTTTAATGAATATACTTTTTATCTTTCAGAGATCCAGCTTACTTTGATGAAAATTGGCTGAACAGAATCAAAACAGAAGTAGGAGATAATTGGAGGCTGAAGGTATTTGACTTACTTTGCTTGTCTGCGAATCTCTGTTCCAGTTCTTAATACAATATTGTGTCTAAATATTCACACATTTCTGGATTTGGATCTTGCCTTATAGACAGCATTTTAAACCATTTTAATGACACTTACTTGTTTTTATGTTGTATTGTCCTGCACAGTTTTAGCAAAGACATTTTGAATTTGTAAATAGGTTTCAATGATTTAAAAGGAAAATATTAACAAATGTTATACATCAATTACCTCTCGTTTTTCAAATGTTGAATGAGGTTTTTTTAATGCACAGTGTGAAAGCAGCTTTTAAAAAAGCAGCTTTTTTGAAAAGCAGCTGCATAAAAATAACATAATAAGCAATATATTTGAAGAAAAATGGCAAAGCGTTGCTTCCTTTCACTTTGTCAGCTCTGCAGAACTACTGAGTTTTAAGGGAGGAAGTCGTTTTTTTCTGTGTTTCTACTCAGCATGGTTTTTAACCACAGTCTGTTTGCTAGGTCATTTGTATCACTTGGCATCCTGGTACTTCTCTGCAAACCTGGAGGAAACAGCATTTACAAGAGCTATGAATGAGGAACATTTTGCTTTAGAATCTGAAGAACACAGTCTTACATGTAGATGCTAGTATAGTTTTTGACTAGTTTTGTTCAGAGAATGATCTATGTGCTTTTCTAAATTTCCATTTTCAGCCTGACTAATTTGGGGGAAAAAATTGTTACGATTTTACTGTTAGTTCTTGATTCCTGTAAAACCATTTTTTTCCAGCCACCAAAGCCCATTCTGAGCATCTGGGGAAGGGCTACTACTGTGAAATGCTCTAGTACTTACAGGCTTGTCTACATCACTTTCTGAATTGCAGGGAAACACAGACAGAATGCTGCTTGAGACAAAGGTGGAGCACACTGCTGCTGCTGTTTATGTTTTGACTTGGCCAGGAAACCTATCAGCATGGTTTCTGCTGTCTGGCCAGCTGTGTGAATTCTGGAGTGCTTTAGAATGTTTTGTCTACTAGGGCTGCCAGCACAAGTGAGGGTACATTGATGAGAATATATTGACTGACTGGTGAATAAAAGATATGATCCCTAAAAAAGCTTTAGAACTCTTTTGGCTTCTGCTGCATGTAGAGCACTTAATATAAATGAACTTCTCAAAGAATTGTATGGAATTGCAAGTGAACAGCAGGATACAAGGTCTTACTTTTCTGTAAAATATTTTTGGGGGTTTTTTTCCTAAGGAATATTGAAGTCTTGGCTGTTTAATGTGGAGAATAACAAACTGAGAACTGTTTGTTATAATAGCATTTGAGTTGATTGAAAGTGGAGCAGCACCTTCTATAACTGTCATATGGAGTTAGAGGAATAAATATTTTATTTTTATGTCTCCCACCAATTTGGCAGATGTAAAAGCTTAGCAGGTGTGAAAAAAAAAGCTGAGTAATCTAGTAACTTGCTTATGTGACTAAGGTTGGAAAAGCATCAGGTCAAATTTCAGTTTCTTGCTGATGTCATTCCATCTCCTTTTTCATGTATCCATGTAAATAAGGACTAAAGACTGATTTTTTTTTTTTTAAAGAAAATTTTTTTAAAGAAAAAGACTGATTTTTTTGTTTAAGAAATATGTATAATGAGCTTTTTGTATACATTTTTATAGACCACTTCCCTTTTCATGAAGAATACTAGAAGGCACAAGTGTGATACTTTAACTCTTGTTTTTTAATCAGAAAAGTAATCCTATACTTTGCCAACTGTTCTTTATATGTGAGTAAACATTATCAGTAGTCTAGTTTTCCAAATGTCTGTCAGCCAATCCTTCATTTATAGTCTGGCTTGTAGGAACGCTCCAGTCTGTGCATTTCTATACACAGAATTGTTCAGCTTGGAAAAGACTTAAGATCAAGTTAACTCTACCAAGTCCACACTAAACCATGTCCCTAAGCTCCACATCTACACCTCTTCTAAACACCTCCAGGGATAGTAACTCAGCTGTTTCCCTGGGTAGCCTGGTCTAACACTTGACAACCCCTCTGGTGAAGAAATTTTTCATAATATCCAACCTAAATTTCCTCTGGTGCAACTTGAGGCCATTTCCTCTTGTCCTGTCCCTTGCTAATTGTGAGAAGAGACTGACCCTCGCCTCACTACAGCCTCCCTTTGGAAATGTATTTGTTACTAGATTTGAGATGTGGGCATCATACTTGCATGACTCTAGAATACAGCTTTCCCATCATCCTTTGAGAAGTGCCATGAGAAGTGGTAATTGGATTATCTCAAATGTTATGATAATGAGCTGCATTATTTTCTTGTTGCTAAACATGGTCACTCTTTGCTTCTGATGCCATCTGGGATAACAGTCACCACTTGTACAAGCGCTTGGTATCTTGAACCACATAAATAAGCCAGTCTAGTAGGGAAAATACATAAAAACAATCTATAATGTAATGTGTAGGAAGTTTTGCTTTGTGAAATGGTGTTTAGGAGGGCTGGTAGAGTTTAGTGTAGGCCTTGTACAGCCCACCTAACTACTGTTCAGAGAAGTATTCAGAAAATTATAGAATTGTTGAAGTTGGGAAAGACCTTTAAGATCAAGTCTAGCCATCAACATACCACCACCACTGTGTTCACTGCAACCCATTATGTCTCCAAGTGCCATATCTGCACTTTTTTGACCACTTCATGGATGATGTCTCTACCATTTTGCTAGGCAGTCTGTTCAAATGGTCTACAATGCTTTCCATGACAATTTTTAACCTAATATTTAATCTAAAATTTACCTGGCGCAGCTTGAGGCTGTTTCTTCTTGCCCTGTCACTTTTTACCTGGGAGAAGGTAACAGGTGATGTGATTGTTAATTTTAAATTGTGTGTTGTCCTGTATGGAGAAAAAACAAGAACGTAAGGTTGAGATGGGAGATGGGGGTTTTTGTTTGTTTGTTTTTTTGGGGATTTTTGTTTTGGGTTTTTTTGTTTGTTTTATTTTGTTGTTGGTTGTTTTTTTGGGTTTGTTTGTTTGTTTGTTGGGAGGGTTGGGGTTTTGATTTCTGGGGGTTTTTTCAGCATTTTGCTTTCTGATAACTGCGATGTTTTTGCTGTTGCTGTACCATTTTAAAAAAATCACTGGGATGTTTTTATATTCTTGGTTTCAGGGCAAGTTGCCAAACTTGAAAAATTGAGCAATGCACAGGAAAGGAAAAGGGAAATGTTAACACTTTGGGAACTTGCAATGTAGGAGCCATTCAGCAAGCATTCTTGTTCTTAGAGCTGACCAGACCTTTGTCTACTGTGTTTAGTAGAGAGATGTTATTTCTTCAGGGTTAAAATTTCATGGTCAGTGTATATAGTAGTTTGTGTTTTCCCTTAGGCAACAGAAAAACTTTTCACTGCTGCCTTACCTGCAATTTTATGATGGTTTACAAAAACGAAAAAACAAAGGCATTAACTCATTCCTCGTGTACAATGAATACTTCTGTATAGTCCCAAGTTTAAATTGTGTACAACCTAGTATTTCATGGCTGAGTAAGATGACATCTTGAACATAAAACCTTTATTTAAAATGAAAAACAGGTTAGAAAATAATTTGATTGCCAAAATTTTGCAAGAATGAAATTCCCTAATCAAGAAAAACGTTACTGATTTGATACGTACATGTCAGTTTTGGCAATTACTGAATAAACTGTTGGCTGGCTGAGGGATGGCATAAAATTGTCACCCTTTGCCCCCCACCCCTTTCCATTCAGTGTGGGAGGCTTAGGAAAGGAAGGAAATCCATTGTTCAGCTTGATTCTGACTTTTTCTTCTGAGCTTTTTGTTTTGGCATTCAGATTGCAGCATCAATTTAAAGTACAATTTTATTGGTGTTTGTAGTAGCAAGCTTTGTTAGTTCCATTACTGAATAACAGGAACCACTAAACTTTTGGCACCGACTACAGTTTGAATGCTGTGTGTTTGGTACGGTAGGGCAAAATGGAATAACCAATGAATGCTGTAATATAAGTAAAAAAATACGATTTCTGAGAATTAATTTTGACCCCTTACAGTTCTATTACGTTAGCTCTGAATTCTTCTTCAGTACAAGCTGACATGACTGGTGGAGTAATGGAAGCTAGTTTTCAGTGTACAGTATCATTTTTCTACTACTTTCTGGTTCTTTTGGAGGAGAAGGGACCACTTTCAGCAGTCTTTTAAGAAGGTGTTTATCTGATAAGGCTGGAAACCTGTCATGTGAATGTTTCTTTTACAAGTGAGAAGCAGAGATTATAGGTGTATTGGAAGCCAACATTCATTTCTGTCAAAAAGTTAATTAGCAACTATATATTTTGTTCTCTTTTGACATAACCTTAACTCCTAAGTCAACAGTATAAGTTGAATGTGGGAATGCTCTCTGTCTTTGGAGCTACATTTAATTTTTCTTTCCTTGTCATTTAACTCAGGGAAGTGTCTGTATATGTTCTTTTGGGGATTTTTTTTTTGCAGAAGACAGTCTGAAGAGGGATAACCTAGTCTTTTTCTAGAATCCATCTATAATCATTGATGAGACACACTCCTGCAAAACGCAGTTTAAATCAGAAACCAAATGCCTGTGAGAGTGATGCAAACAATGCGCACACGTGCTCCTTCCCCTTCTTGGTGTGTGTGCACACACCCACCCACACCCTCATGCCCACCCACGCCCCACTCCACCTGTTAACTGCAAATGGGTAAAAATGTACCTTAATGAGATATGCAAAGCTCATTGGCTAAGAATTCACACACCACTTGAAAGTGTGCCCTAGCAACACTTCCAGAGGTTATTCAAGATCTGAAATAAAAAAAGAAAAGGCGGTATATTCAGAGCCTTCAGCACAAAAAAGGTTCCAGTCATACATGTGATACCAGGGTAATGCAAAATTGGGGATTGACTTTCATAATGTTGGAGAAAAAACCAAGAAGTTGGATAACCCATGCTCCTTTTTTATCAACAATCACAAGCTTAAGGGCTTTTCTACTGTCCACTTCATCAGCCTTTCCCTTTGTTGCACAACCATATTTGTAAAGAGGGAAATCTAGACAGACTGCCCTTACAAACTTGAGGTTGGAAACAGTATGTAAATTGTAGTTAATTAGAGTTTTCATGTGACAAGTGAGAATAAAAGAAAAAACAGGAGAAAAACTAAGCAACCATTAAGTCATATGGTGTTGGCAGATCACATCATCTCTGCTTTCATTCCAGTCAGTTTATCAGGGTAATGCTGTGTCATAAGCATCAGTATCATACTAAACACTGTGTGCTTGGTATGTAGTGCTATACTGTAGTCAAGATGGCTGTTAACTGAGAGGGTAATGATAATTTAACATAGAGAACACCCACACAACTCTGCTGTGGGTATTAGTGAAATTTAGGTGTTCAAAGAAGCAGTGAGACTATTCAGATTGCCTTTGTGGATGCATTAGCTCAAAGGAGATATACTGTCATTCATAATATGAGATTAGGGAAGTAAAACGGGAAGGCCAGATGGCAGAGAGATTGAAAATGGATAGATGTTTGTCTAGAGATACTTAATGGTCCATCTATTGTGAACTGAAACAAATTTTTGAGGTGGAATAAAGCATAGTTGCTTTTTTTACCAGTAAGCTTCATGTCTTTTCCAGCAGAAGTATGGCTGCAGGGAATGGATGTTAAAAGGTGTTTGGAGGGTAGAGCATATATTTTTATGGAAAAGGAAGAACTTGGGTTGCTGATGCAAGCAAATAGGCATCCCATGTGATCATGGGCTGACATTCAAACAATGATTTAGTACTTTATAGTCATAATCTATACTGGAAATTCTGTCTGTTGTGTTCTACCATTACATAATTTAATGGTCTTTGTTAACTACAGTTAGGTTTTCCCTATGTGTTTAAGAAAGTGGAAAGTAATTCTGAACAACCATCACCTGCTGTGACTTAGAATTCTGATCTAATTAGTTGTCTTTAACACTTTCTTGGGCTATTGTTCATTTTCATTCAGCTGCTTGAGGTTTTCCTTCCTTATGCTTTGACCTCATAAATGTTACTGGAACTACTCAGTTGAATTTCGAACTACAAAATGTTAGTGGTAGTTTCCCTATGATGATCCTCTCTTTCAGGGGCAGTAAAACCGTATAAGTATATTCACTGCAAGCAAGTTAGAAAAAAAAATTTGAGAGCCATCTGAGTAATACTGAAGGTCATTGTTGAGTTTAAGTCAGTCTTAGTCTTAGAAGAAGTCTATAAAGAAGCTACTTTAACCTTACAATTGTGATTATGTGCCAGATACAAAGATGGTATAGTTAGTTCTTGAAAACAAGCTACCCTGGTACTGTTGATTGACAGTGGAATAAAACAGGACTGCAAAGATTTCTTTTTCAGTTTGCTTTTCTCTTCTTTCAAGGATGCTGCCCTGTAAGCCAGTTTTCATGACAAATTTTGATCAATATTGGTTTTGTTCCAGTATCTCAACTCTGAGCTCTATGAAAATTACATGGAGGAAGGTGGCTCTTTGTGTTTAAGGGATTTTAATTTAAAAATGCTTACGAGGAGAGGGGAGAAGAAATATTTCACAGCTGGAT
Organism: Monarcha castaneiventris obscurior; assembly: GCA_026261815.1. Lineage (NCBI taxonomy): Eukaryota > Metazoa > Chordata > Aves > Passeriformes > Monarchidae > Monarcha > Monarcha castaneiventris. The sequence continues at coordinate 507,324 of JAMPIT010000227.1, forward strand.
ACTTTCCATTTGGATTCTCATGTTTTTGGGATTATGTTCAAGTTCAAGGTTCCTCACAATGTTCTCATCGGTAAACTGGACTTAAATTCTGCAACATGGCCCTTGCGTTTTTGTGGCTCTTTCTGCAGCAGACTCAGGTAAATTATAAACCAGAAGATTTTAATTAATCAAATCTGAAAATTATGTTCCAATCAGTGCAGTATTCTTTGTGGTGATTTGACACAAAAATGAAATTTCTTGATTTCTTTAAATTCTTAAATCTGTTGCAGACTTGGGTTATGATTGTGCTTTGCCTTTGAGTGGTGGTCTTGGTTGCTCTTGGGCAGACAGCTAAGAAATAGTTGTAGCTCTTACAGAACCATGCTGTGTTGTGTGTAATTGTACAGAAAAAGAATGTGCTTCGGTGTAAAAGGTGTAAGCTGCCTATTTGCTCTTACGGGAGAGACAGTGAATAATGTTCCCATATGCTTACTATGATGTGGCAGCTTCAGTTCTCTTTCTAGGTTGTCAGGGTATTTGATGTATCGCTTTTCAGGTCCAAATGAATTTTTGTTTCTTATATGACTTAAATTTCAGTCATGGAGACAGTCGGAATGTTCCTATATCTTAATAAGGAATCAACTTCTGGCACTTGTATCCAAAAGGAAGGGGATTAATAGGAGTAAGATAATCAGATCGTCACCACTTTGGATTTCTTGGCAAAAATCTTTTAGTGTGTGTAGCCTGTTCCTTTCTTGAGTTTGGATTTTACTTTGATCACCTCATTTTGTTTGTTGACTGTATTGAAGTGTTGAGTTTGTCCCTGGATATCAGTATCACCTTTCCTAACAACCATCAGGTTGCTTGAAAGGTAGGTTGCTGTCAGTAGGCAGAATCTCCTAACTGGGTATTTTTGGAATGCAGTCAAAAATATAAAATTTATCATGGGCTTCAAAGGCAATTGGAACTTGAGAGGTTTTGCGCTCCCTTCATTGTAGTTCCACAGTTTGCTGCAGTGGCTACTGTGGTCAGCAAGAGAACTTTGTGAATCCTATTTCTATCAGTTTTAGTCTTTGCAGATCCTGTTTAAACTTCAGTTATAGAGTAATTTAGGTTGAAAAAGATCCTTAAGATCCTAGAATCCAACCATAAACTGCAAAGTCCACCAGTAGGTCATGTCCCAGCGCACCACATCTACACAGCTCTTTGCACACCACTGGGATGGTGACTCAGTCATGTCCTGAGTAGCCTGTTACAATGCTTGGTAACCCTTTTCGATAAAGAGATGTTTCCTGATACCCAGTTTAAACTTCCTGGCACAACTTGAAGCCATTTCCTCTTGTCCCAATCTCTTGTTACCTGGGAGAAGAGGCTGACCCCCACCTGACTACAACCTTCTTTCAGGGGGGAGTTGTAAAGAGTGATAAGGTCACCTCTGAACCTCCTTTTCTCCAGGCTTAACAACCCCAGCTCCCTCAGCAGATCCTCTGTCCCAGGAAACAGGGCACTGCTACTATTACCTAAATTCTTTTCTTGAATACTTGGACCATAATTGGTGGTAAACTGCAGCAGTTACTTTCAGCAAAGATTCTTTTTTTTTTTGGTCTAAATTTCACCTTTGAGACCCGCGGGCATTTTTATAATTTAAAACACACTTTATTCTCAGAAACTTGATGCAAATGGATTTTGCTGGGAAGGGAGCAATACTCAGTACTAGAGAAATGTGACGTACATTCTGTACAGCAGGAGTTACTTAACTGGTGCCATTGGCTGTGCAAGTGAACAGAAGCTACCTTTGTATAGCAGTGAAGTCAACACTGAGAAATGTGAATTTTGCCAGATACTGTAAGACAGACATTCATCTGTAAAAACTGGGAGGGGGGAGGGGGACGGAGAATGACAAGGGCAAAAATGAAAGAACTAAGAGGAATAACTAATGAGAAAGGAACCAAATTAAACTTACATAGGTTGGGAATAAAGGATGATATTGAGCAGTAGCTGGTTTTGGTTTGGAAGAAGAGGTTTGTCTCTGCAGAAAGTAGATTAGTAGGCTACTTGGAGAGAAGAAAGGAGGAAAAGAATGTTTCAACTTCTGAATATGAAGATAATCGTAAAATAAAAAAGTACTCTAAAAACATTAGTGCTGTAGGATCTGGTGTAAAGCATATCCAAGACAATGTTATATTTTTCATGAATTTGAATGGGTTCTGTGAATTAATAAACATTTGTGATCACATCTGGAAGTCTGATCATGAGGGCTTCTTGCATAACTTTGATGATTCTAAGTTTAATTGCAGCTAAATAGGTGCAATTGTATCCTTCTCTTGTGTGATTCTTCTGTGATTACCTACTTTATGATCATTTCTCTGTAATTTATTCCTTGTATTTATTGTATTTCCTCTTTCTTGTCAAATAGGTAAGCAACCTGAAGAAAATTTTAAAAGGAATACTGGACTACAACCATGAGGTAAGAACCATTTTAAGTAATCTACATCTACTTGTCTTTTGAGTTATGTATTTTAGTTAACCTGTTGAAGATAAATTGTGTTCTGCAGGTTAAGTTCTGACGTTTTCTTGCAAACATCTTGGCATGTATAATGCCAATAAGACTATTCCCTAGTCTTGGCCTTCTTTAAAACTTCTCACCTGCTTTATTGAATACTCAGGAGTTCCAGGGAAGCCTGATATGCAAATTGCCCCATGTAAACAGTAGATGGCTTTACTGACTATGTTCTGATGATGGATTTTGTGTCTGATGTACTGTACTTTGCCTGTGTCTGATTTTCCCCCTCCTCCTCTGCAGCTGAAGTCTGCTTTTTTCCTTATTTTCCTCTTGAGTAAGAGCATTTCTAGCCTCTCCCCACATTAAGATTTTAAATTAAATATTTTAATTCAGGAATTGTTATTGGACTCAGCCCTCTTTATTTCTTCTTATTTTGGGCAAACTCAGTACTTAGTTACTCCAGAAGAGACAGACTACCGTGTTTTTTCTTTTAGTGGTGAATCTTCAGGTGAAATACGCTTTCAGTGATTTTTGATTTGTACAGGCAGCAGCACAAAATACATTATATATATAATCTAGACATTGCTTGTCTCAAAATACTGTCTTCTCATAAATACTTCAGAGATTAAGTTATTTGTTAATAAACTGAAGTATTTCAGAAAGAAAAATGTCTTAGGAGGTCATAATGAGAAAATGGTTGAATATCCATGTTTAAATAAATGTTGAAAATTGATGATTAAGCAAGCTGGTCATTACTGGAAATACTAAAAAGAAATCAGGTTTTTATTTTGGAAAATTAAAGTTAGTAAGACAAAGTGATGCAAGCTTCTTTTTGATTGCTTAGTAGGTATGATGATTAAGTCTCTGGTATGAAAACTTTACTATTAGGCAAGTTCTGAGCTGTTTCAAGCTGATTAATTTCTGTAAAGTTAGTGCACATTTATAAATCTTGACTGGATTTTGGTTTAGGTTGTTTTTTTTCTGCCAAGGCAATACTGGGGGTGATAGTAGAGATGATCTGGATTCTGCTAATGAACTGTGCTTATGTTTTCCTCAGCGTGATTCCCTCCCCCTCTATTAGAATATAAATGTGTATGTGGATTTCACCTGATGTAGCTAAAAGCCTTTGAAAAATGTGTATGTTAATGTTGTTCATCCTCAAAAATTCAGAAATTTGTACCACGTTCAGAAGAACAATCTCCCAGTAGAAATGCTACCTTTGCTGTCTTTGTCAATTCAAATATGGAAGAACAACAAGCCTAAGTTAACTATCTATAGTTTTATGCTTTGTTATGCCTCAGTTAATCTTGCTACAGAACTCTGCTGCTCTGGAACTAAAAATTTAATTTTTTTTGTAAAGTGTATTGTATTTTTATATTCTGAAAATAAGTTAAGTGCTCTTTTTCATCTCAAGATAGTTATTGTAGAGTCTATCCTTCATTTTCATGTTTCTTTCAGGGTTTTTGATGTTTTGGGGTTTTTTAATGAATTTTTTCTCTTGTTTATTTCAAACTCTGTTCACACCTTCACATCCTTTCTACACATTGCCTGCCAATTTGCTTCTCCCTTTAGCTTTCCTCAACAGAAGTTTTATTGGCAGTAACTATGAAGTCACTGTAGTGTTGTTGACTTAAACCTAGCATTGTATCAGAAAGAAGTTCAGGAACTACAGATAGATATATAAATGCCTATCAGAGTCAAAAAAATATTGTATTCTACTGTATTATTGCGGTATACAGTGGTAATATTTTCCATTGTGCTTGATGCATTCATAGAATTCTTATGACCTAAAGGAAGTCTCTTCCAACAAGAGTGAATCTGGGTCCTTCGAAGTTTACAAAGATTTTTAGAAATGTTGAAGTTACTTCTTTGAGAGAACTGCTTAAAAATCCTACCTACAATACAAAACACACTGTAAATAATGAGAACATAACCACAGCACTTCCAAGAAGCCAAATCCTGCTATACTTTAGAATGGCTTGTTTTCTTTGTATTCTTGATATACCCTGTTTTTTGTAAATGCCTTAACCTGATTTCTGTTTTTCTTGGGTATTGCACAAAAAAGAGCATGCAGCAAACACATGACTGATTCCCTCTATAGTCATTGTTTCCTTATTGCACCCTGTTTAAGAAGTTACCGTTTCTTTTTATCGGCAATTAATGTGTCAGAGATGTGTTTAATTCCAAATTTCATATTCATATTTTCAACCCTGTTCAGTAAAGAGCAATTTAGCAGAATTGTCTAGTTGCTTCTACTGACAATCATTAATCCTTAATGATCTTTAATGATAAATCAGATAACACTAATTGTGAGTCACATGGGCTTCTGTTTTGCTGGGTTTTTTCTTTCTTTCTGCATGTGGGCTGTTTAATTACATATCATTGTACTACTACCTCAGATTATCTTCCATGGAACAGCTTTCTTAGCTGTAAGACTTGCCAGATATCCCTAAATTTGCTGAAAGTGTGAGATCTAGTGATAGGAGTTTTTTACTGTCTTGTATTTGTCACCTGTCAGTGACAAATACATAGATATATGTATTGTATAGGTGAGATATTTAATTTTCTGACTTTGTAGTTGTACAAAATGTCAGATGTGTGTAATATCTTAAGCTACAGGAGATGTTTTTAGTGGGATTCTTTTAATGGAATGCTTTAAAAAAATTGTTTAGCCGTGTGGAGGCCTGCTTTTGTTAGCTTTCTTGTCTGAAGAACAACAATCTTCCTAAGTGTTTATCTAGTAGTTGGTTGTGAGTTGAGACAGTCATGTTTGTCTGTTCCCAAGTATTATTTGTATCAAACGGTATGATTTAATAGTGGGATGTTAGGTGTTAGGCAATTTAGTTGGTTTTGAAATTGTATTCAAAACTATGGTAGAGTGAATTGCTTTTGTCGATTCGGAATCATCTTCATATGAAATAAATGGGTATGTGTATGTGTAGTGATGCAGCCATGTATGTACTTGGTCTTTATGCAGATTCTAGGGCAACAGATAAATGACTTCACCCTTCCTGATGTTAACCTGATTGGAGAACATGCTGATGCTGCGGAGCTTGGGAGAATGCTTCAGCTTATTTTGGGATGTGCTGTGAATTGTGAACAGAAGCAAGGTAATAGATTTTGAAAACATGTTTTCTTGGTTATTGTTCAACTGCTGAGGAGAAAAATTTTTTTCTTGGGTTTCTGTCAGAAACAGTTTGGTTTCTTTTAATGATGACATTATTTTGTCCTACAGATAGTAACTGTTGGTTTTTTGTAAGCTTCACTATTTTTGGAGACTCAGACTGGCGTCGAATTTACTTCCAACATACGTATTTTTGATTTTGGTTTGCTGAGCTAAAAATCAGTCTACAAAGAAAAAAATTCTTGGGCACACCTTTTAACCTTTCGTGAGGCAGATTGGGATACTTAAGAGTGGAAAAATGTAATTATTGCATTGTTCAGCATGACTCTTGATTTCAGAAATGCATTCCAGGCATCATCTTACTACATGGCCAAAAGCCATCAGCATGACTGGTTCTTGGTCTGAAGGTATGTCTGGTTTGGTCTGGGATACTGTAGTTTCTAAGATGTTTGTTTCTATGGGGTTGGCAAATAGGAAAAAGTAATGCAACCCTGCCCTTCTGGGCAACAGCTGAAGATGGAGCACGATGTAAGAGCATCCAAAAAGTCACTTCAGGCCGTTTGCCCCACAATTGAATCCCACTTCAGCAATCCCTGAATGAGACTCCTGCCTCTCTACCCCCATGGCACTGACTGTAATTCTGACCTGCACAAATATGATAGAGACCCATTCATCTTTCTTGAAGTTGCCGCAGAGGATGTGATGAACAATGGAGATGTTTTTTTAAGTGTGCCACATCTCATGTTCTAAACTTGCTTTGGGTGCAAGGCTCTTTATTGTTACCCAGTTACCTTAAATTATACTTAACTCAAGCCAGATGATGGTAACTGCAAATGCAAACATTTATTCTAAATACTTAAAACAGGAAACGTAGTCATGTGTGGAAAAAATAGATGTGTGGGAAAATAAAACTTTTTAAACTGTATTTACATTACAATTGCATCAAAAATGTGCCTCTCCCAGATTTAGCTCATTTTGGGTTTGATGGCTGCCAAGATTTCAGGCCTTTTGTCTTCCTCTTGCTTGGTGCATCTTAACTTTAACAGCTAGTTTCCCCTTTCCAGTTTTCTTAGGTGATTAAATCACTTCGGTTTCTCCTTCTGAAATTGCTTTTATTCTCTTAACCAGGAAGCAGTCTGGCTATTCTTTTAATTAAAATAGAGGTAATGTTCTTTCACGAGTACATAAATGACTCTGGTTTATTAAGCCTCCTGTCATTCCTGTTTTATGTAAAATTATTTTCCTTTTGGTGACTATTTGTCATCTTCAAGTAGGAAGCATATATTATTCTTGTGTCCCCTTTACTTTTTCAGTCTGGACATTAAAAATGCACGTTTGAAATACCAGAGCAGTCTTAATTTTATGTACTTTGAGTGAGATTCAGCATGAGCAAATTAACCACTTGAAGGTGGCTTTTCCCCAACTTTTTCTTTCTCTTAATCACATCATTAAAACAATAAAGGAGATGATGTTTGGCTGGAAACCATATGATGCTGGGCAAGTAGTTTGCTCCTTGACTTAGTCTAAATGCCAGAATTTGTTCTTCTGACTAGTGTATCATCCTACAAGGTACTGTTGTGTAGCTCACATGGACACATAGCTGAGGACTTAAAAAGTGGAGGGGACTTAATTTGTGAGGTAGTACAGAATAAGAACAGACACCAAGAATGAACATGAAAATGCTTTGAGATAAGGATGCTGTAGGAAGGCAGGCTATTATTGTTACACTTACAGGAAGGGACAACCTATGCATAGATTGTGTACTTGAAGAGCCTGAATAGTTTGGGAACAAAGTGAGAAAAGGATAAAATTAGTTATTTCAGAAGTGTGAGATGCCAGGGGAAGGAAAAAAAAAGGTAATAATGTACTTTTTTCATTGTTGCAGAGTTCAAATAAGCCTGGATTTATGTCTGAACAGACTTGTGATAAAATCTTGTTGAATTTGTTGGGGTGGAACTTGACTGATGATTATGCATTTCAGTGTCATCCATGGCACCTAGTCATCTTGTAGGAATGATGCAGCTTCTGATCTTACCTTCTACGACTTGAGTTTCAACATTGACATTTCAGAATGCTTTTATTTTCAGAGTACATCCAGACCATAATGATGATGGAAGAATCAGTTCAACATGTTGTCATGACAGCCATTCAGGAGGTATGCTGGGATGTCCACAGTGTGTAAAAGTTCAGCCTTTCAGTATTTTGCAGTAGTATGCTTTTTCCCACTTAGGAAAAACTTAGTTGGAAGTAAAGAAAATAAGGGGCATAGATTCTGCCTTTTTACAGTGAAAAATTTCTTTTTTTTTTGTTTTTTTGCTTAGAAAAATCTTGCTTTATGTCATGGAATTCTGGTTGAATGTCCCACTTTTCTTTAAATCTAGAAGACTGAAACTTCTAGATATTTTTTTCCTTTTCCTTTCCCACCCTGTGAATCCTAAAGTGCACTAGATTGATTTTATATGGATAACCAGTTACTGTAGAATTTTGTCAAAGTTTGTACCTGGAGGCTGCAAAACTCTGTGAACTGTTAATTTTTTTTTTTTAAATTTAGTAGACAAGTGAAAAGAAAGAGAATTGGCTAACAGTATTCTTTTGTCAGTTGTAGTGTTATGAACAGGGTAATGATATGTAATCATATATGAATAATACAGCAGACCGGTATGTTTTTACAAGTCAGTGAGTATATTGCAGTGCATTTTGTAAAAGTGCTCTTCCATGGTAGATCAAAACCACAGTGTTATCCACTGAAGCCCCCGTGTGACTTCTAAGAAGTCCAGAGTGCCTATAAGAGAAATGCCTATCAGCCTATAGATATTTACTGCAGCGCAGGCCACTGGGGAAAGCAGGAAACCACTAGTAATCTCATTTCTTCTGAACCTGAACAAGAGAAACTAAATTCCACATTGAGCTTTGGAGCAGCGTCTCATCTCTGTAATGTCTGAATAGAGTAAGAGATGTCAGTGATCCTACAAGGGAGTCTGTCCCCAGTCATCACTTTGGCCAGTGCTGTATCCATGCAGTCATACACATTCAGTTGTCTGTGTGTGGACTGCTGTCTGTAACAGGACTTTTGAAATGAGTATCAAAAGAATCATTATCTAAATCATCTTCCAGTCAGTGTTGCCAAGCAGCTGTTTACTGGAATTTTGAGGTATTTTACTTTCTTGTAAGTTTTGTAACTAACATGCAGTGTTTTGGTGGATTTTTCTGGTGTTTTTTATTAAACCCAAATTTCAGCATTACTGTATTCTGCACCACCTTGAAATAGGAAACCTTGTTTTATCTTCCTTCTTTGTGCTGAAAATTTATTTGATTTTTATTAAAGTCTCCTTCATTTGATAAAGTAGCTAGACTTGAAGCAGCCCATAATTTTCAGCATTTGATGAGTAAACTTTGAACTTGTTCAGTGTTTGTGCCCTTTCTCTGAGATGATGAGCATAAGTAGTAAGAAATCATAGGGTAAGGGTCTGTTCTTCTGGAAAAGATTTTTGAAGTTTAATTAATCAAAAAGTTTACTATTCAGCTACTGGCACAGTTCTGAGTGATTTTAATGCTACTTTCCAAACTGCTTAGAAATTGAAGGCATTTCAGGACCAGATGAGGAGGATCTCAAGTGCTTAATGAAGAGGTGAGAAAGTGTCTCAGACTTTGAAACACTTTGAGAGCAAGGTCTCGCTCCATTATTTTTCAGTGGGCTTGGAGTTTGGAGCAGTCCCAGTCAGCTGGAAGCTGGCAAGTATTATTCCAGTTTTCAAGAAGAGAAAGAAGGAAGATGCTGTCAGTTACAGGCCTGTCTCACTTCAGTGCCTGGCAAAGTTATGGAGAAGGTTATTCTGGGAGTTAGATCATAGCCAGCACAGATTGACAGGGGGAGAGTCTTTAAAGGGGCGAAACTTCATGGGATTTTTCTAAGGAGGTTTTTCTATTTCTTAGACTCATTGCAGCTCTTAGAATTCAAGTGACTTAGAAAAAGCAGTATGTAGGAAATCAGCTATATATGCATATTTGAAAAGTTGGTATGTCACCTAATCCAAACATATCAAAGCATTTGACTTTGCAGGTACTCTTCAAAATTAGGTATGTCAGAAGACCTCTCTAAGCTTTACTGAAGTATTATGTAATTAATTTTTCTGTTTCAACTGAGCACATACAAATTTTTTTTAATGCCTGTTTGGGTATCATAAATCATCTTACTCATGAAAGTATTTCATGAGGCACAATAGAACAACTCTTCTCTATTTTTTTGCATGAAGAAGCAGCATTTTATATTCTAAATTTTATTCAATTATCTAGTTTTTTATTAACTTGTGGTACGTCATCATTTTTTTCTTCACCTATTTAAATGGTTAAAATATACCTTGTGCTCCATAAAGGTTTTTTAAATGAAACAGTGCTTTTCTGTTAGTTACTCAGTGTAGTCAAATAGATCTGGTGTGTTGTCACCACTTAGATTCTTAGATGCTAGTCTGCAATTGTAGGTATCAAAATGGCACGTTGTGCACAAGATACAAGATTGAATATATTAATATATGTAATATAACAGGGGGTTTTATTTCATAATTTTCAGATTTTTTAAAGGCCCAAAATATTTTCTTACAGAAATTATTTTGGCCATTACGTATTTAACTTTTCCCCCCATTCTCCCCCTGGTTTCTCCCCCTCTTTCTTCCCCATTTCTCTTCCTTCCCCCCTCTTTCGTCATTTTCCCAAATCTCTTCCTGGAGTAGCAAAGTTCATTATTGATGAAGGTGGTAGCTGAGGTAAACAAGTTGTTTGCCTTTGCTGTTTAGAACATCTCTGAACTTGATCACTTAGCAGCTCTCTGTTCAGGTCAAGTCGAGAGTCAGAATAGTGTCAGGGGTAGTGTCAAAACTTGCGTGGGGTGCATAAGAAAAGGTGCTTACTGTCTGGGGTAACACCATGTTACTTCCACTGTTTGGTTTTGTGGGGTTTTTCACTCCTGTATTTTGTCCTGGTTGTTTAAAGGTTTATTTTGTCTGAAGTAAAAATTTTTTTTTAATGGCTAGGAAATTATATAAAAGTATTTTATTGGGTCTATCAACAGATAGACTGGGGGTAGACTGGGTGTCAGCTGGAGGAAGAAGGAAGTCTAGCTGCCTTAAAGGATATGCAGTGTCTAGTATAGCCTTGACTCTTAAAAAAATGTTCTAAGAAAGAAAAATAACATGAGTACAGAAGCTAGGTTTTGACGTTGCTTTGTGGGCACTTAAGTGAGTTTATACAATATTATCAACCATAGCAGAAGCATTTCAGATAAAGCAAATGTTTTGGACTTCAAAATCATCAACTAAATAGAGCAGCTGTATTTGCAAAATCATGTATAGGGGGGAAAAAAGCTTTCATAATTCTGGTTATTCATGCATGCAGCTTTTGTGATAGTTTTGCCCCTTCCCTAATCTTTATGTATCCATGACAACACAGCTTGTTCACATTTTACAGTGAAAGCAGTTAAAAGGTGAAGGTTTTCATAATATAGGATTAGCAGACCTACAGGTATTATGTAAGCTATCATACCAAAGCTATGAACATGAAAAAATGTAGATGTAAAGGATTAACAGAGAATGACAACTTCTTCTCATAAAACTACACAGATAATTGTAAAAATTGTCATGTTGTCCCGGTTATTGCACCATTTAAAATCCAAACTGACCTCTTTGCAAAATAAACCAGAAGAAGAATAAGGCTGTAAATGCTAGTTGCTAGTTTATTTCACGGTGGGAAGCTCTTAAGCAGGCTTTTCTCTCTCCTGTAGAGCCCCAGCTTGAATTTGCAAGCACATTTTTAATGTTTCCCTTTTTATAATCTCTGCGCATTATCCTCCATTAAAGTTACATGTGAAAATAGGTGATAATACTAAACTTAAGCTAAACTATGTTTGGAAATGAAAGCCAGTTCCAGTGCTGCAAAATAGTGAAGGTAAACCTTTATTCCCCTTGTAGTCTGGTCTTGAAGAAAACTTACAGATGAGAAGGGAAAATGAGAAGGCCACTTCCTTCTGCTTTTTGTTCTCTTGACTCCTTTGAAATACAAATGAAATAAAGTTTCTGTTTATTTCTCTTTCCTCTAAACACAAAAGTGTTGTCATTGATCCACGCTGGTCAAGATCACATATTCTAATGTCACGCTTGCAGGTTGCATGTGAAGCACTGAAACTACATCAGTATTTAATGAATTTTTTCTGAATGTGAGCTTTTAAGCAAAGGAGATACATAGCAGAAAACAGTATAGAAATTTGCTTTAAAAATTAGTAACAACCTACTAGTATTATAGGATCAGTAATAAATACTGCAGAAAGAGCTGATGTACCATTGAGCAGGTAACTGCTTAAAGGAGCATTTTGTAACTCTAAATTTCAGGAATATTGGAAAATGTTGATTGACCAGAAACAAAGTCAAGAATAGGGAAAACTAGGCAAGCATCTTATCTTAAAACCTTTAGGTGAATGGAAGGTGTAGTATGTATTTCAAGGTAACATACCTATCTATATGGAATCTGAAAACATAGCATTCAGTAGAAGTTTTCTTGACATTTTAAAATAATCTGACTGAAGAGAGAGAAGTTTGGGTAGGTGAGCGGACTTGTGCTCTACTGGCTATGCTATATGTGGTGACATTTTTGCTTCTAAGTGGGTAGAAATTGTGTAAAGGCAATCCAGAAGCAGAGCATGGTCAAGACATTTTCTTGCATATTGTCCTTTACAGTGTGTCGGGAGATGTGTAGGAAAGAGATGGAAGCACTCCTTTGCTGGGATAACTACCTTTGCATCCCGCTTCTTAAAATTGGTTTTTTGTGAACTGATGATCAGAAGTTGGATTCCTGTGTTCCTTTTGAGTTTCCTGTCAGTCTCATTCTTGTTCGTTGTCAGACTGTGATATTGGACACAAAACTGTCCCTTAAATTTTGTCTTTAGCTTTCCCGCCATACCACAGACCATCCAATTGCAAGGTGCTTTCTGTTGCATTGAGTCATGTTGATGCCTTCTCCAGCCACCTAGAAACAGGGACTAGACAAGAGTAAGGGAATAAAGATAGGTATTTATTTGAAGGGCCTTCAAGGTACACCCTGGGGGAGCCGGAGGCTGCCTCCAAAAATGGACCCCAGGATGGACGACAGGTCACAAGTTCTTCACACCTTTATAGGTTTGGTTCATTTGCATATCAGGGTTAATTCTCCAATTAAAGCCCCAGTTCAATGATGTAACTCCCCTCAGCTTGCTCCCCCCTTAGAGGCTTTGGTTTACACATTTTGGGCCTAGAAGAGCTTGGCTGTCCTTGAAGGCAAAGCCTGGAGAGGCTTTGTTATGTCTATCATGCACGAGAGAGCAGAAATTACAGGCTGCAAGGAGCTTAGAGTTACACTCTAAGCAGCACAGAATTTGAAAAATACAAAAGTTAAAACCTAAGGCATCAATGTGAGATACATCTACACATGTATCTGTGGCTGCGCCCTTGGTCCCTCATTCACACTTCCCCATTACATTGTTTATGTACCCCATGGAGTGAAATTCACACATGCAGTTTAGCATTTATGGTACACACAGACTGCGTATCTACACCACCTAATCCTACTCCAGATAATGTCCTCTTTTCTGGATATTTCTGCTAAGGGTTCTTAAGGACAGGATGTTTTGGGAGAGGTGGCAAAATTCGTTGAAGAAAATAATGATTATATTCTTGGCCTGCCTTATGGCAAGTCACAGAAAGCAATGAAACCACAGTGGCCTCTAGTGGGTTGTGCGGTCACTTGTATTCCTTTTACTGTAAGTCTTGGACAGGCCTGTTGAGCTGGTTTTTCAAAGAGGAATTTGTGTTAGAGCCAGAAAGGGGTGGTGGCTGTTAGGGAAGTGTTGTACAGCCTTGCATGCTGCATGCAGCATGGGACCTGCCTGTTGGAAAGTGCTGGCTTAGCAGGTGGAACTTGTGTGTGGGGGAGTGCATGTGTCCAAAGTGTGTTTGTGAACAGCATTGTGGAATATAAAATAGTGAGGGGAGTTCAGTGTTTAGTTGATATGGGGATATCCCTGTTAGTCATATGGAAAAGCTGGTGAAATGCATTATTTGAAGTGTGTATGAACATCACAGAATGGGGAGGGATTGGGAGGTTTTGTTTAAATGATAATTGGCTTAGAAAACAGGGTCCTAAATTGAAGACAAGTTTGTAATGCCATTATTATATGGTAATGAGAGAAGACTTCACTTTTCAGGGGACTGCTCTGAGGCTAGGGACTTTCTAATTATTGTTGTAGAGAACATGGGCTTGAGGTAACGCTTCATCTTGGAGTAATTTGTCATTGTAAAGATGTAGACAAAATGGAAGAAATTTGGCAGATATTGTCAAGGTCTGAGGAGGACTGCTTAGGAGAGTAATCCAAATTATGCAGCTAAATCGCAGTTAAGGAAATGGGGAAAGTGAGAGAAAAGTAAGTGTATATATTTGAATGGTGTAAATGTCAGGCTTTTCACTTCTACGTGGTGGTATAAACAGACAGGATTGAGAAGTGAAGGCTCCGTGCAGTGTATCCCAAAAACCTTGTCTAGGGAAACAATGCAAAAGCGCCGATTTCGAAGGAATAAAGGAAGTGCTGTCTCTGCAGAGAGTTAACCTGGCTAGACAGGACATTCTAGGGAAGAAATCTTGTCCTGATTTTGGTTAGGATAGGGCCTTTTTAATTGTAACTTTCATGGATCGCATCAGAACATTTTGTGTTTGGACAGAAACCATCAGTGCCGATCTGCAATGATGGCTTTTGAATTAGTTACAGTGTATTTCTCATTTGCAAGGCTGTTCCTGTTGGTGTCTTACAACTTTTAGTAAGAGCGTTACCTTACTATGTTTGCTTGAGTTGTGTGGGGGGAGGTTGCTGAGCTACAACTTCTGCTGCACTTGATTTCACTTCTGCCGACCTGTGCAGCTGATCATTCGGTTACTGTAAGAAAACTTACTTACCAGCTTTTTTCTTTCTTTTGATCAGTACATCGGTCAATTTTGTAGGATTTGATATGGGGTTTTGTGTGGAGGGTTTGATTGGGTCTTTTTTGTTTTGTTTTGTTGGTTTTTTTTAGTATTCTAGGCCAAAGCCACTATCAGCTGTTCCTGCAGTAAAATAGTATACAAGGAACTGTAATACTCATTTCACAAATGCGCTCTACTGAATTTCTTTTTAAGTTTGAAAATTACAGACAACTCCGGAGCAGAATTTTTATCACCTTTGTTTTGCACTAGTAGTTGCACCTGGAGTTTAGTGAAGCAAATAAATAAATAAATTGATGTTAACATCCAGGTAATGGAAATATGAAAAAACCACTCACTAGCAGAGAACAATTAAATATAGGTCTTGCATGGTGTGTTGATATCTACTATCATTCCAATGCCACTGCAGTAAAAAATTTAGTGAGATGTTCTGTAGGCTTCATCATAGATAAAGAATGTGCATTGTCAAAAGAAAAAGAGATTATGTAAGGTTTCTTTTATAGCACTCTAAATAATACAAATTATGAAGATTTTTTTTGTTCTTGTTTCTGAATGTGTCATATATAAAAATGAAGTTAAAAACTTTCAAATTAATTTGGATTAAAGCTCCCAAAAGTAAAAATCCACTCACTATTTCATTGAAATGTAGGTTTTAATATAAAAGTAAAAATCTTTGCTTTTTCTAATCCAGTGTAATCTAATTGCAGTTGATGAGTAAAGAGTCTCCAGTCTCTGTTGGAAATGATGCTTACGTTGACCTTGATCGGCAGGTATCTAAGACTAGATATTTCTTTTCCTTCAATCATAGCATGTCAGTGGCCAGTCAATTCTGTCTTTTTTTTTTTCTTTAATCATTAAAGGGTTTTGTGGAAAAGTAAAATAGGAAGTGGAAAACTAAATTTCAGTATTTCAAGTCCTTTAGCTTTATAAATTGAGTTTGCTGCTATTGTGTATTTAAAGGATGTAAAAAAGTTGGTTTGAAAAACCAGTCTAGCTGTATGACATAATAAAGCAAAACTGCAGATTGGTACAAATCTTTAGGTATGGAGAAAGAAAGAAAGATAAAAAATGTGTACTATTAGAATAAATATTTTTATGTGAGTTCCTATTTCCAAAGTCAGTTTTTACAAAAACCCCACTTCTGTAGGAATCCTGGAACTGCTGCAGTATAGTAGAGAAGTTTTCAAATATAATCCTTCCCAGTCTGATTTATTTTAAAAATATACAAACCTGATTTTTGTTTTACTACCTTATCCTCATGCTAACACTGTCCTGCTTCCTCAGATATTTTTCTAATTGAGAAGATGACTAGTGGTGCTCACTGTATTGTTCCATCATGCTTTCTCTGCAGAAATATTTACATTCTTGCAGATGAAATTAATTTGTGTATGTAAAGAGGCCCATAAGAAATAAACTTGCAAATGCAAGATATGATAATGCTGTTTGAGAAGGCCCATTTAAACTTACTCATATCTAATAGTATACACACACTGACACACACACACACACACATAACATGCATGCATCTATTTTATCAGACCAATTTTCTTGTAGCTGTATTTTTTATGTTATCTTAACTGCATTCATTTGCAAACTAGTGAGATACATATCCTTAAACATTAAGTCTTTGAAGGGAAGTGCCTGAATATTTCCTACTGTTTATAAGGTTCAGTGCCCTTTTTCAGAATGGTAGGCTTCTCTGTCACATGTTAGTTTTATTCCTGTTGTGCACTGAAAGTAGCTTCCAGTGACTAGAGAGATTTTACCCTAATTGTTCATTCCCTGTATTCCACCTTCCAGTCCTTACTGTTTTTCAAATGTAGATTGAAAATTGAAATTATGCACTCTTTGCATCTGTAAAGAAAAGTGGTATTGACAATTTTTTTCAGTGTAGAAATTTGATGAGTTCTTCAGACCCAAGTTCTTCTGGAGTTTTTGACCCAATTTATAGAATAGATGTGATAATTCTAATGTAAGAGCAAATATTACTTTTATGCACAGTTACTTTTTGCTAGTACACAAACTAAAAAGTATTCACATAGGCTTCTTTTTTTAAGAACACACTTGCTTAGTTTTAAAAAAATTCAATGTATTACCTAAATGTAAAAATAATTTTACAGATATGTAGTTCAGAATATTTTTAAATGGATCACAGAGCATGATGAAAATGTAAATGTTTGTTATTTATGGTAGCTGAAGAAAACTACAGAAGAATTAAATGAAGCACTTGCAACAAAAGAAGAAATTGCCCAGAGATGTCATGAGTTAGATATGCAGGTAAGTTTGCTACAGAGTCCATATCAATTTTGAACTGAGGAAAAGATGTGCTAACTTTTAGATGGCTGAAAATAAGTAGTGGAGTATGGAAACATAATTTTTAGAAGGGGGGTGAAAATGACACAGTAATTATTTTGTCTTCACTTGTGCTAGCAGAATGAATGCCATTGTTTTCTTATCTTGTTGCCATGTTGCCAGTATTAAAATGATTCATACTAGCAAAACTTCTTTTCATTCTGTTAGGAAGGGTTTGAGCTGTGTAAAACTCTTGCCATAGGGAACTAATTCAAGTTCTACTGCTGTAACAGTTCCAGTTAACCGTTAAATCCTAGTCAGAAGTTGCTGTAGACCATTAAATGTGTATGGGTTTAGACAAAGTTTTACTGAAAGTAAATCAATACTCGTCCGGAAGACATGAGGAGTGAGAAGGGGGAGCCCTGAAAGGCATTGCCATTGCAACCCTACTTTTATTAATTCAGGCTTCTTGCAGTTCAGTAACTGTTGGAATTAATAAAGCTGATCTGTTTGTTGTGGTTAATATATGAACCCATGTTTCAGGTCTTGGAGCACTTTAGGTTCTTTGCACTACTACCTGTTTCCACAGTGTTAGTGGAAACTGAGTTGTCTTTGGGACTGTGTTCCTGTTTCAGGCCTGCTTGCGGATGGCCCTTACTGTGGAGAGCTGGTTTTATTTGTTTTTAGGGAAGGTGTGCAGATATTGTTATAATGAAGTTATCTTCTGTCGTAACTTAGACTTTTTCTTTAAATGCTTGTTCGAAATACATCAAAGGATAATTATGTTTTCTGAGTGTTAACTTTGCCCCTAATGTTGCAGTGTGTTGGTTACATCACATAGCAATGGAATGCCTATTAAATGATACAGTGTGTTCTTGTGCAACGTGATTAGTGAAGCCTGCATGTTTCTCGTTGTAGGCTGTGTTGATACTTCATTACGAAATGAAAAAATATTCATCTCTGTACCTGGGTAGGTTAGTTATTTCTGTTCATGCTTTTATTACAACAGGTTGCAGCCCTTCAAGAGGAGAAGAGCAGCCTGCTTGCCGAGAACCAGATTTTGATGGAACGTTTAAACCAGTCTGATTCTATTGAAGATCCCAACAGTCCTGCAGGTCGTAGACACCTGCAGCTGCAGACACAACTAGAACAGCTCCAAGAGGAAACATTCAGGTAGGAAAGCTACACTTGATTAAGTTGGTTGTTTGTAGCTGGCAATAGAGGTGACTTAGATACTTCTGCTTCTGCTGGCAAATATTAATTAGTGTAATGGATGGTGTATAACTACAGTAGTACAGTTTTTGAAGTGATGTATATGTTATAATTTCTCTCTTTACAAGGTCCAGCATTAAAAAAAGTACAGTTTGTCCCTCTACTGTGAGTTACTTTGAGTTGTGTGCAGTTATTTCACCCATCTTTTGCAAAGTCAGTGAGAATGAAAAGTAGCATTCTTTCCTTTATGCAAATTATTCTGATTGTATTTTTAAGGTGTAGTCATTCCTTGATGAAAGTTTGCTACAGGCTGTACTGCTGGTGGCATTATATACAAAGCAAAATACGTCCTTCTCCGAATTTGAAAACAAATTTCATAGATGATGAAAGATGGAGATTACCCATGTATGAGCTCTGCACTTCATTTGCATTTCCCCAATATGTGAAGATATAGTTCCTCTTTAAATATACTTCCTGGTCCTCTTGACCATTGCTTTCAGGCTGTGTAAGGCTGTTCTGCTGAAGAAAGCTGGTTCACTTCACCATCACCTTTTCTTTCTCTTTGCCATACTTTCCCTCTCCTTTGTGAGTGCAGTTATGGTATTTCTTTCTTTACACTGCCAGTTTTCCTTTTGTTGTCTTCTTCTCATTGCCCTTTTCCAGTTCTTACAATATGTGCCACGTTATTTTCCTTTTTTTGTCTCTTTTGCCATTTTTCCAATTCCCCTTGCTAAGCCTCCTTTCCTACTTATTCTGAGATACTATCTCCCATCAGTTTCTTGAAAAACATTCATTGTTTCTTTCACAACAGCTACTGCCTGGATTTTTTCTTTTTATCTATCTACCATGTAAAGGAGTAGAATGGTGATAATGTCCCCTTTTATCTCTTCTGATTCATCTCCATGCTCTGCAGTGATTCCTACCTGAGTCTGGTATCAATTACTGTTCGAAAAGATTTTGTCCCCGTGTTCAATATCTGCACTGCCTGTTACTCTAATTTCAGCTTCTGAAGGTCATTGTAGACTGTTTTCATATGTGAGACTCATTCCTGGTCTCCTTTACCTGCTTGCCCTGTCTTCGTATCATGTGGCTTCTAATGGCAGTTCGTCTGTGTTGCTTCCATCTCTACCTGATCAAGCAGGACATCTGTACAGCTTAACTGGTGCTCACTGTGGTACACCAGTTTTCATCCTAGTCTTGCCTCTTTGTCCTTTGACTGTTCTGGTCTGTCATAATCTAAATCTTCATTGTTTCTGATTTAGATGACTTAAAGATTTTCTCTTATCTCCTTTCTTGTTGATCCTTTTTGGACTCCTTGACTTATTTTTTTTCCTCATGCCCTTATCTCCTATCCTGGATTGTTTCTGTAATAATTTCAGAGCAAAATCACAGTAGGACTCTGTGTTCCAGATTATGTCCTCTTCCATTCGTTCAAAATACTTTGACAAAGTTTCTATTACTTATTCCCTTTGATTACTACAAGGTTAATGGAGCTTTGCTTGTGTATACTGTATGCAAGCAGTTCAGCAACTTTGGTCAGAGTTCTTTACTTGCTAACTAGATAACCTGGCTCTCCAGACATACTGGGCATGCACAGGTTCTTTATGAGAGCCACTTCAATGAGAGGTCTACGGCATTTATAACATCTGACAATCAGATCCATATTGTTGGAGGTAGATAAGTTGGACAGCTGTACAAAATTTTAGAATAAAGATGTCATGTTCAAATCCACATGTCCCAAGGTGAAAAAAGATGAAAATTTCTCCTTAAGTTTCCATTGTGAAAAACTACTGTTATAGAAGAAAATATCAGGTTTTGTCTTTATGAGAACATATGTTACCTTGTGAATTTTCAAATACACTGATATTAAATTGGAAACATGAAGCAATAAAGTCAATCTGCTTTTCTATTTTGAATAGGCACATTGGGCTGTTGTTTTCCTTCACTGCAGCAGGAGGCCATTTTGTGTGCTCTTAGAGGGGATGATGATGAGGAAAGGTAACTGTGGCTCAGGATGAGAAATTATTTTCTGGGCTTTTTTTTCATTCCTACAGATTAGAAGCTGCCAAAGATGACTATCGAATACGCTGTGAAGAGCTAGAAAAGGAAATTGCAGAATTGAGACAACAAACAGAAGAGCTTACTACACTGGCAGAAGAGGCTCAGTCTTTGAAGGATGAGATAGATGTACTCAGGTAAATTTTGCTCCATTAACCCTTTTTAACTACTACCTTTTAGTCTATATAATGTGTACTTAATCTATGGGTTTTTTTGTTTAAATAATTTAAATATTAAACACTTTCAATGCCAAGATTCATTGGATCATTCAGTTTAGGTACACAGACCAACACACAGTTATTGAGTGAAATAGTTGCTTATTGTATACCTAATTAATAACTGCCAGTAAACTTAGTAATTCTGTGCCAGTTTATGGTTGTAACAGGACACTTGCTGGTCTCTTTGAGTATGCAGTATTCACCCTCATCATATCTTGGGCACCTGTTCTCATCAGAAAACTAGGCCATTTCTGTTCCTGGGTTTGCATTGTTTGGACTTTGGCTTGTGCTTTTGGTTTATCATATAATGGTAGTACAAACATCATCTGTTGCAGCTGTCATTGCCACTGGATTTTAGCAATGAAAGTTGTAATGATTTGATGATATTAGGGGTTTATAAGGTGGGACAGCCACTTTTACTATGGAGCATAATCCTTCAGTATTGGCATCTTGCTGCCACGGGTTATTCAGAACAGTTACCCATTCTCTCCAGCAAGGCTTATTAAATACTGCCATTCCTGACTCAGCAGCAGCCTTCTACCAAAGGTATCTGTCTTTATCCTTTCTGTCATTAATATAAGGAATGAACCCATCACCCTGCATAAACTGTGTGGGTGGCATGGATTCAAAAATTCCTTGCCCCAAGAGAGAGGCCCTGCACCTCACTGAGGATTAAGCAGAGTTGGCTTGCCTCAGTGTCCCATAAACCAACCCATCAATTCAGTGGGAGACTCCCTGGATTTCACAGGAAATTGGGTCTGTAAATTGGTTGATTCTAAAATGAAACTGGGGACAATAATAGCAGCAGAAGTTGTTGCGGGAGGTGAGGTCCATTGCTGTCTTGGCAGTGCATCAAGTGGATTGATAAAACTCTGAAAAGCTGTGAATGAAGCCTGGTGTTTCTTTTTTTTTATCCTTTTTTTTTTTTTTAAGAAGGAATCAAGTTCCAAAACTATTATGGTACTTCTGTGTCACCAAGTACAATTTGCCTAGGAGATGATCTTTATGATTTTATTCCTGACTATCATTAAAATGAATTGAAAGGCAGAAACTTTTCTTCTTTACCCTTGAAAAATCCAGGACAGAAGACAGTTTAGAATTTAAAGGAAATGGGTGGGAATGAGGTTGTTTTAACTATTATTTTAAGACTAGAAGCAGATCAGAAAGTTCTGGGTATTAGGAAAAGGGATAGGGTCTAAAAGAACCTTCAGCAGCAGCTCTTAGAGTTGACAAATAGTTATCGGAAGAAAGCAGACAATTTAAAAGTGAAAACATCAGTAATAGGAGGATATGATTGCTTTATTGTTCTCCCTATGATGCCTCAGAATGTCTTCTGCATTAAGAAAAAACAGCGAGGAAACATTTTAAATTCTGTTAGTTTTGTTAGTTTTCAGAGTTCAAATTTGATATAAATCTGTCCCTTCAGGCATTCTTCTGATAAAGTAGCCAAGTTAGAAAGCCAGGTAGAGTCATACAAAAAGAAATTGGAGGATCTGGGTGATTTGCGGCGGCAAGTGAAGCTTTTAGAAGAGAAGAATACAATGTACATGCAAAATACCGTGAGCCTGGAAGAAGAACTGAGGAAGGCCAACGCAGCACGCAGTCAGCTGGAAACATACAAGAGACAGGTGAGGACAGGCATCATCAATGCAATACTGCTCTGTATAATTCAACACTTCATAACATGGCTAATACTTCAAAGTAAAAAAAAAACGAAAAAAACCAACTCCTGTTTAGAAGACTTCCATGTTTTGTAGGTGCTACCTTTGTCCTCCTTTCCTGCAATTCTTGTCATTGCTATAAGTTTGTTACTTTGTCAAAAAGCAGTATTTCCTGCATTTAAAAACTCAACAGATTTTAAGTGGGTTTTTTCAAAAATTACTCCAAATTCATATTCAGTAGTGGGGCTTGGCCACTTTTCACTACAATTTTGCAGCAGTGAGGAACACACACCACAGCTGAGGTAAGTTATTCCTATGGTTAAATTACCCCTTTTTTTAATGTTCTGGTTTGTCTGATACATCTGAACTTTTCCACTTAAGAAGCGAGAAGGACCCATGTCATCCCTGTTGTTTATATGCACCCAGTGGAGTACAAAATGTGTCAGCAGCACACTCTGTGGCATGAAAGGCACTTACTTATCCTCCTGTTTATCCGAGTGCCACGTGATGCTGTTTCTGTAAAGATGGAAGATGTGCTTAATCTTCTCTCTGCTTCTGTACTACAGGAACACGGTATCATTCTGGTATTCTTGTTGGAAGGCCAGACAGAGCATAGTTCATTAAAATAGTGGTGCCTGCTCTGTATTTCTGCCTGATCGAATGATCACAGCACAGGGGTCCCTGTATGTCATTTTACAGTAGAATAAAGTACAGAAACAAGCACTAACAATATTGCCAGCCCAGAAGCAATGTGTGTCCCTAAGACTTGATAGATTTTTTTCCCTGCACTTGGCCATCTCAGTGTTTAAAACAACTAGTTTCAGCCTATGTAGGCTAACTTTAAATGCAGACCAAGTTATTTTATCAGAAAAAAAGAACCTGGACAAAAAAAATTGTCCAACGGAACAAAGGGAAAAGTAAATGTAGAAAGGAATGGCCTTCCACACCTGAGTAGTATCAAGTTTACTGGCAACCCAATACGTCACTCCGTTAAACAGCTGAGCATGTGATACTGTTGTGTAACCTCAACATCTGCATTTGATTTTTCTTATTTCACCAACCAAAAGGATTTTGGAAGAGCCAATCCCAAACATTTGTGCTGCTAAAGGTCTCCTTTTCTTCATTATTCCCTGTATTTTATGGGTAGGATTTCCTGTATGAGGTGCTGTTGTTTGGTGCAAAACTGTTTACTGGCTGAGACTGGAATAACCCTTAGGTGTCCTGTAGCATGTATTTCCTTCACCTAACTACGGTGTCTCAAAATGAACACTGTGTTTGTCTTCAGTGTCTAAGACTGGGCTCCTTTTGAGACCTGCCTGTGACTCATAAGCCACAAAATTATTTTTCTGGGAATCCTAAATTGTGCTATCAGAAGTAAGCCAGATATAAGGATTGTGATGTTGTGTCACTGCTGAGCAATAGTGTGCTCCTGTAATGGAATATGTCTTGTCTGGTGTTTGAAGGATCCAACCCCACTCATGAGGATGCCATTAGAGAGATATTTCTTAGGCTTAGAAGGATTGTGCTATGCAGATGAAAGTGGTTGATTCAAATTCCTATAGCAATCTGCAAGGAAATTGCGTCTTCACTGCACAGAACTGTCTCTGTGAGGTGAGATTGAGTGGTGGTTTTGTTTTCACTCTTCTGAGAGCAAGTATAAGCCCTTTCTAAGAAACTTTATTTGGGCATAAAGAATTGAAATGTGAAGACTGCAGGATTTTTTTTTTTTGTAATTTTAATTCAGCCCCTTTGTGCATGTGCATTCTGATACGTAGCTAACAGTATGTCTTGCTTTTCTTTGTTGCGAGATTCCTGCTTTACTCATTCCACACACAGATAATGCTTAGTAAATGTGATGGCAGTTCATTTTTTTTTTAATCTTCTGCATTACCATGAAACTGTATGTTTTTCGATACAATCACAAGTCCTAATTCAAGACAAATTTGTTTCCTTCAGTGTTTTTCTGCATACCATTACCTTAGCATGATTGACTGCAAACATGAATGCATTTGTTTCCATTTGAGGTGAAAATTCTCATATCTTGCAAGTGGTGGCATAATCACTGGTGAAGGCCTGCCGGTTTTTTTATACCTGCAGTTATTCTGATAGCCCCAGTGATGATGTCACATCTGAAAAATGAAATATTTTCATGTCTAACATTTTCATTTCTTTAATCGCAGAAAATGCAGGCCTGTGCTGGTTTTGCCACCTTTAATTTAAGAACGACAGCAGCAAACTCCTTCTCTAAGACTTAAGACCATACATATTTTAGGCCTTGTAGTTATTTTACTATAGCTGTACACATTGAAAATAAAAGGCAGTTAGAACCACTGGGAAATCTTAATGTAGGTATGGCTACTGTTTTAATCACTTCCAGTGTAATCTAAAAGCCGTGAAAAAGCCACCTTATTAATTGCTTCAGAAGGTGTAGGTCTTAAGCTGAGTCTTCATTCAGCTTTTGTATTTGCAGTTCAGTCTTTATTTAGCTTACTTGCTTCCATGCTCTCTGCATTATGAGCTTTACTAGTGTTCTGGGAATTAATCTTTGCTAGTAAAGGCTGAGAGTTTTGAAAAGGCAAGACTTCACTGATTTACCTTCTGTTGTGCTCAGCTTTCAGATTTCTGATCACTTAATTTTAAGAGCTCTTTACTGATCTGTAGTTGAAAGCATACATGTGGCTTTGTTAGCAGTTTCTCTCCAAAATAAAGAAAACTGTTTGGAGCCTGTGGCTGAATCTTTATGTTACTGTATTAAAAATTATTAGGAAAGCTCAGGTTAGGCAATGTTACCTGGCTGCATAAACTAGTAGTTGAATTCTCAGTGAGGCTTATGAAATAAAGTTAGCAAAAGGTGTAGATAATTGGCTTTCTTCAGAGCTTTTTCTTTTAACTAGGCTTTTCAGAATGCAGAAATATTTTTCTGCTGTTCCTAATCTTTTTGATTCCTAGAACTACATAGCTTTTTTTTTTGTGAACCTTGCTTTAGCTTAAATTCTTGTTTTAGATGTACTGAAAATACTTCACATTTTTTCTATCTTTTGCTTGTACTAAGACCTAATATTTGAATGCTTTTTATTTTACTGAAACACAGAACAACTAATGAAAGCATTTTTTAGTATGTCCTATAAGTAACTATTTCACTTGTTTTACAACATGACTTGGGGTGCATTGTAATTGGCTACTTTGTCTTGTGTATTTTGTTTTAACATTTGTAGACACATTATTGATTCTTGTTCTCACAGGCAGTTGAACTACAAAACAGGTTATCTGAAGAATCCAAGAAAGCTGATAAATTAGATTATGAATGCAAACGACTGAAAGAAAAAGTAGACAGCCTCCAAAAAGAAAAAGATGTAAGTGCCAAGGTGTTATTTTTTTGTTAGTAACAATAGCAACTTTGTATCCTTTATAACACAGAGATATGGTAATTACACTTAGCAATTTTTTTAAATTAGGAAGTCTTTTTTTCATCTAAAATTTTCTAATGTTTGTGTACAAGATACTTTTTAAACCTAAGAATTGTACAGCATGGAGTAAAGTGACTGTACAAAAACATGCAACCCATTTTTAAGAGGAAAAGCCTTCACATTTGGCATCTGAAGTTGTTTCCTGACCATTTACCATGAGAAGGTTAATAAATACCCAGGGTAACTGTTACGTATTCTGAAAAGCTATTTACAACAGCGTTTCTGCAGTATCATCCTAGAACTAAATTCCCATTGCTTGTTTTTCCTAAGGCATTCCTTGAGGTACCGTCAGCATGCTTCTCTTTGTGGAGTCATCACTAATGTAGCAAGAGGCTTAGTAGTTGTGTAGAGGGAAATGTCCTTTGTGGCGATCTCAGCTTTTGTGACAGCTCCTTGTTGACCTATCTTGTACTGCCAATGTGGAACACACAGGGTAGCTACCAATCTACCCACTCCTCTTGTGTCATTTGCTGCTAGGGATTCTGCGATTTATTGCTCCGTCCTCTCTTGCTGGGACTGATCCTTCAGATTTCTCTTGCACACTGTCATTTCTCAACAGTTAATTTCAGCTTGTTTCTTAGGAATGTATATGCAGGTGCCTCAAACTACTTAAAACCAAGGTCAGCAATTGAAGCTAGCAGTTTCTTAGGCATATTTTAATTATTAAGTCCATTGATCCAACTGTCAGAAACTCTGCAGGCTTTTTCCTCAATAATCATATTTCATGTCCCGTTTTTTCCAAGATTTCCAAGCCCAGCACTTAAGTATCATTTGAACTGAAGTTTTCAGTTATTTTATGTTCCTAGGTCATTGATTTTCATTTTTTATTAAATTTTCAAGCTGCAGTGGACACTTGACCTTCACATCACTTCCATCTGCTCTTCAAATCAGGCTGGAATGTTCATAATAACTGTATTGGTATTGTGCTTTGGCTTTCTTTCCTGCTTTTTATATTGGGGTTTTTTTCCAATTCTTTTATGTTGAACAATGGTAAGATTGGTTCTGTGGCTTATCCATGGCTCAGTGAACCATTTCATCTTGCACAAAGGATCTGAATTGCAGGCCATTGTCATACAGTTTTCTGTTTCACCCCCTGACAAATAGCATTTTTTTTTGAGCTGGATGTTGTTTTTAAGTACATTCTTTTGAATGGATATGCACCTGTGAGAAGTAAGTTGCAGCTAGAAGTCTCTCATCACATGAGCTCAATGATTCACTGTCTGTATTACTTACTCTTTCTGTTCTCTGTTGTCAATATGTATCAGTAAGGTAGCCCAGCACACGTCACAGGCTAGGTAATGGTATCTTGTCAGTTATATTTTGGAAGTAGTTACTGAAATTGATTTTACCCTTTTCTTTATGTTCTGACAAAGCATGGTAGTGTTTGATATCTTCATCAAAGTAGCTTGAAATTTTACCTCTGTGGTTTGTTATATGATAAGTACTAAGATAATTATTGAGTTGCTTGTACCAGTGAAGCCCTAGAGCTTTTTCTAGTCACTAAAATGTTCTGGCATTTGGCAATCAACTGTTTGCAAAATGAAATATTATCAGCCAACACAACTAGATACCTACACAGAGGCAAGGTCTGTCTTGGACCATTTAGTAATACTGAACATGTCTGATTTTGGAGCAAACTACAACTTGGATCATGACATTCTTCCTTTTTTTTTTTGACTCCGGGCAACCTTCTGGACGAAAACCTGGTGCTATCTGTAGATTCTTATTTTTATGCCAGAAGGGTACTTGTGCCAAATTGAAAGAGTATTTTTCTAATGCTACTGAGTAGCACACCTGCCTGGATCCCAAGGCGATCCAGTCCTGTTCTTCAGTTCTCTTTGGACTGAGTCTTAAGCAACTAGTTTTCTTCCATAGCCAAGATGCGGGTGAATGACAAGGCCAGCTGAAACACAGGAGAAATGGGATATGGAAATGCTGCTCACACTTCCACTGGTGAAACACAAACAAAATGAAGTTAAAAGCAGTTTGTTTGTTATGTTGACTCTGTACTTACCTGCCTGTGATTTCACTCCTGGCTGAATCTTGGATTCATGGTGAGGCAAAAATCTGTGGTCTCTCAACTGACTTCCATTTTCCTTGGAATCAGCCCCAATGAAAGGTAAAGGAGAACAGCTGAGTGGCCCCAGTCGATACTGATTACTACCTGGTACCAGGACTTTGTGCCACTAATATCTTGATTTTGTAAGCTTATACCCTGCTATTTTTAGTTCAGTAAGATCAGCGACCTGCTCCCAAAAAAACCCCAAACCACTGTTCCTGTGGAATATGTAAAATTTACATTCATTCTGTTATGAAATAGACTGTGATACCTTAATTTGAAAGTAATCTCTAGAGTTGCATTAAATTATTTTTCAAATTTTAAGGCTGTTAGAAATGAATTTGTACCGCCAAGACTGATACCCATTTTCTTTCCAATTATTCAGAGATTAAGAACAGAAAGGGATTCTTTGAAAGAAACTATTGAAGAACTTAGATGTGTACAAGCTCAGGAGGGTCAACTCACCACTACAGGTAAAAGACAAATGAGGAGATTAAATGCCTCTTTTCTAAAGCTTACAGGAGTTTTCTGTAGAGTATTGAATGTTCTTTTGTTTAGCACAGAATAAATTTAAGCTCCTCTAAAATCAGTAGTGAAAAACTTACTCAACTAGTCATAGCTTCGTAAGCAAGCAAAAGCTTCAAATGTTATTTCAGTCAATCATAAATTTTGGTCTTCTCTCCAGTGGGATATTTTTGTAATGTGTATCTGATTTCTGTGTAGTTACGTTATTTTCTTTAGAGAGAAATTTTGTCATAATGTTTCATGTGTAATAGTTCATTCCTATGTGTAATCTTCTGTACCTTTGTAGTTCTTAGATAAGCAGAAAATAAACTGCAACATTATTTCTTAAGAATGGATGAAGTAATGATTAAATGAAATAGTGTTTGTCTGTCAGTCGTGCTGTAGCCTGACTTTGTGTCATTCTGTGTTGTCTAGCAATAGTCTAAAACTTCTAGAACTTCTTACATCTTGTCCTGTAAAAAAAGTAAATGGTGTGCTTTTCCTTTAATCAGGATTGATGCCTCTGGGAAGACAAGAGCCTTCAGACAGTTTAGCAGCAGAAATCATTACTCCTGAAATAAAGTAAGCTAATGTATGCTTTGTTTTATTAACCTTTACAATGGTCAATGCAAGTTGAACATGAGCCAGCAGTGCCCCGGCAGCCAGGAGAGCCAACTGTGTCCTGGGGTGCATCAGGCACAGCATCACCAGCCGGGCAAGGGAGGGGATTGTCCTGCTCTGCTCTGCACTGGGGCAGAGTCCTGTGTGCAGTTTTGGGTGCCACAATGTGAGAAGGACATAAAGCTCTTAGCATCCAGCAGAGGGCCATAAGGATGGTGAAGGGCCTTGAGGAGAAACTATATGGAGTAGCTGAGGTAATTTGGTCTGTTCAGCCTGGAGATGAGAAGACTGAGCAGTGGTCTTATGGTGGCCTCCACCTTCCTCATGAGAGGAAGAGGAGAGGCAGACACTCTCTTCTGTTGTGACCAGTGACAGGACCCAAGGGAATGGTCTGAATTTGTGCCAAGAAGGTTTTAGGTTGGACTTTAGAAAAAGGTTTCTTGTTTCCCTGTCTTGATTGTCTGGAGCTTGATGATGGTACCGAAACAGTTGAGTATTTATGAGTAAGAATTAAGGGGAAGGCCACAAGGCAGATACTCTGGTGGGTGTGTTACAGACCACTTGTATAGGATGCCGTGTACTATAAGCAGCTGGGAGAGGTCTTGAGATTGCTGGCCCTTCTTATTATGGAGGACTTCAACTTAATAGATGGCTGCTGGAAATGCAACATGGCAGAAAGGATCAGTCTAGGAGGTCCCTGGACTGCGTGGAAGATAACTTCCTAACACGGCTACTGAGCAAGCCAACTAGGGAAGGTGTCTCAGTGGACTCACTGTTTGTGAACAGGAAAGGACTGGTGGATGATGTGATGATCAGAGGCCTTCTTGGGCCCAACAAGAAAAAACAGAGTTTTTGAATCACAGAGAATTAAGGAGAGAGGCCAGCAGAACCTCCACTTTGGACTTCTAGAGGGTAGACTTCAGCCTGTTTAGGGGTCTGGTTGGAAAGTTGCTTGGGAGTCAGTCCTGAGTCCGGGAGGGCAAGAAGGAACTGTTAACGGTGCAGCAGCAGGATGTCTTCATGTGCCAAAGGAAGAGCCATCAGGAAGACTGGCTTGACTGTACGCACAGCTTTGGCCAGAAGTCAGGATAAAAAAGATTGTATCATGTTTGGAAGAAGGGGCAAAGCCACTCTGAAGGACTACAGAGATGTTGTGCCATTATGCAGGGAGAAAATTAGATGGGCCAAAGCCCAACTGGATCTTATTTTGGCTACTGCCAATAAAAGACAATAAAAAATGTTTCTATAGATACTTTCACAATTAAATGAGGATTAAGGAGAATCTCAATCCCTTATTGGATGCAAGGGGAACCATACCAGTGAAGGACAAGGAAAAGGCTGATCTACTTAAAGCCTTCTTTGCCACAAAGACTGCTGATCTGGAAGACAGATGCAAGAAGCTGAATAAAGCCTCCACAATACGGGAGGAAACATGTAGTGACCTGCTATGCTGCTCAGACACCCTCAAGTCCCTGTGGGTGGGTGGGATCCACTGAAGGGTACTGAGGGAGTGGCTGCAGACAGGTGTTGCAAAATTCACTCTGAAACAGTTTTTGATTGTGAAATAGAGCGTGTCAATTTGCTACTGTAGCAAGTGAAGGCAAGAAAGAAGAAGGGGCAAGCCAAGCAGGCAGAGAGTGACTCTGCCTGAGTGCTTCAATTAAAGAGCCGAGGGTACTGCCCAGCCCCTGCCCCAGCATTCTGTTTTCCAGCTGCAGGAAGAGTGTAACAATTTTGTGCACAGATAGACATGGAATACAATAACATTTTGGGTTACTCAGGACAGTGTTGATCTGCTGGAGGGCCAGAAGGCTCTGCAGAGGAATCTGGACAGGCTGTATCAGTGGGTGGAGGACAATTGTATGAAGTTCAACATGGTATAGTGCTAGGTCCTGTTGTTGGGTCACAACAACCCATACAGTGCTGCAGGCTTGGAGTGGCTGGAAAGATGCGCAGTGGGAGGTAATTGTAGAATCATAGAACAGCTTTGGTTGGAAGGGACCTTAAAGATCATCTTGTTCCATCTCTGCTGCCACGGGCAAGGACACCTTCCAGTAGACCAGATTGCTCAAATCCTCATCCATCCTGGCCAGGAACGCTGCCAGCTAGGGGGCATCTGCAACTCCCTTTGCCATTGCCTCCAGACCCTCAAAGTAAAGAATTTCTGTTCAATATCTCATCTAAACCACCCCTTTTCACTTTACAGCACTTTCCTTTGTCTTGTCACTCCATACTCTTGTAAAAAATCCCTCTCCAGCTCCCTTGTTGGCTCCTTTCAGATACTGTAAGGCTACTCTACGGTATCCCTGGAGTCTGATCTCCAACCCCAGCTCTCTCAGCCTGTTTTCATAGTTTCATCCCTGTGATCACCTTAGTGGTTTCCTCTGGACTCAGTTCAATTAGTTGACATCCTTCCTGTGCTGGGACGCCAGAGCTGGATGCAGAGTTCCAGGTGGGCTCTCAGCAGAGCAGAGGGGCAGAATCCCCTCCCTGCCCTGCTGCCCACGCTGCTTTGGATGCAGCCCAGGACACGTTTGGCTCTCTGGGCTGGGAGTGCCCATGGCTGGGTCATGTCCAGCCTCTCATCCCCCAGCACCCCCAAGGCTTCTCACAGGCTGCTCTCCATCTGTTCATCCCCAGCCTGGACTGATACCAGGGGTTACCGTAGGCCAAGTGCAGGACCTTGCACTGGGCCTTGTTGAACCTTATGAGGTTTTCATGGCTGCACTTCTTCAGTTTGTCCAGGTCCCTGTGGATGGCACCTGTTATTCTGGTGTGGATTGGGGGTGTTGGTTGACAGCAGCTGAACATGAACCATCGAGTGCTCAGGTGGCCAAAAAGGCCAATGACTTCCTAGCCTGTATCAGCACTAGAGTGGCCAGCAAGACCAGGGCAGGGCTTGTCCCCCCTGTACTTGGCACTGATGAGGCCACACCTCAAGTTCTGTGTCCAGTTTTGTGCCACCTTCTTGTAGTGACAAGAAGGACATTGAAGTGCTGGAGCTTGTCCAGAGAAGGACAGTGGAGCTGGAGAAGGGTGTAAAGAGTCCTCCTATGAGGAGCAGGGGGGTTGTTTATCCTGAAGAAAAGGAGGCTCAGGGGTGACCTTACCCGTTTGTACAACTACCTGAAAAGAGGCTGTAGCAAAGCAGGGATTGGTCTCTTTTCCTCAAGCTGTGCTGGGGAGGTTTAGATTGGGTATTAGGAATCATTTCTTCACCAGAAGGGGTTATCAAGCATTTAAACAGGCTACCTAGGGAAGTGATTGAATCGTCATCCCTGGTGGTGTTTAAAAGATGTGTAGACATGGTGCTTAAGGGACATGGTTCTGTGCTGGGTTTATATTGGATCTTGATAATCTTAGTCTTTTCAACCCAGCTGATTCTGTGATTCTGTGTAAACAGACCAAGGGTGGAAGTGACTTGCTCAGGTTTATGCAGTAGATCAGTGACAGCTGAGATTACAGTCTTTCTTCACGCTTGGCATTAAGCCTTGCATTCTTTGTGTTCTCCCTATAAATCTGTTGAGTTGTACTCCGAGATCTGATAGGGGCATTGAGGTAATTTCCTTGTGTTCTGCATTCTGAAATTACAACTCCTTAAATTAGGTTTGTATTTGGGGGTTTGAAGACATGATTGCTGTTGCAGCCATCTCCTTTAAAAAGATTGTGTTTATGTTATTATTTTACTTCGTATGGTAAACTGTTCTCTTTGTCATAGATATAAACATACCTTTTTTTACAAAATTGTGTTCTATGTGTTTAGGGAGAAACTCATTCGCCTTCAGCATGAGAACAAGATGTTAAAATTGAACCAGGAAGGTTCTGACAATGAGAAGATTGCCTTGTTGCAGAGCCTTCTTGATGATGCAAACTTACGTAAGAATGAACTGGAGACAGAAAACAGGTAAGAAATTTTGTCCTCTGTTTCAGTTGACTTTCCTACAGGCATCCTCAGGACAAGAAAGACATGGATTTAATGGAGTCAGTCTTGTGAAAGGCCACAGGGATGTGATTACAGGACTGCAGCGTCTTGTATGAGTAAAGTCTGAGGGATAGAGACTATGTAGCCTGGAAAAGAGAAGGCTTAGGTTAGATCTTATCAATGTATCTTATCAAAGTGTCTAATGGGAGGGTCTAAAGGAGATGAAGCTAGACTCTTGTCAGTAGTACTCAGTTATAGGGCAAGAGGCAGTGGGCAGAGCTTGAAACACATTATATTTCATCTAAATGTAAGAACATTTTTTTTTCACCGTGAGGGTTGCTGAATACTGGAGTATGTTGCCGAGAGATGTTGTCTCCATCCTTGTAGATTTTAAAACCCAACAGGATGTGTTCCTGGATAGCCTGCTCTACCTGACCCTGCTGGATTGAGCCAGTCAGCATACAGGCATTTGTGGGACCAGAGTGCATCTGAGCATGCCACAGTATTTGGCTGATAGTGATACGAGGCTGCTTTCTATCTGAGCTTCGAATCTGTTTATCTAATCTTCCTCCATCTTCCCCTTCAACTGGGGGAGGTGCCTGCAGCCTGGAGAAAAGTAAATACTGCATTCACCTTCAAGAAGGGCAAGAAAAAGAGCATGAGGAACTACAAAGACTGGTCAGCCACAGGTCGCTTTCTGGAAATTTCACAAAGCAAGTCCATCTGGAATCTATTTTCAGCCACATGATGGACAGGAAAGTAATCGGGAAATGTCAACATAAATTTATTCAGAGTAAATCATGCCCAACTAATCCAATTGTCTTGACAATGAGATGACTGCACATATGAAGAAGGGTGAAACAGAGGACGGTACTTAGCTTTAGCAAAGCCTTTGATAAAGTGTTCCGTGGTATCCTTATGTTTAGAGTGGTTAGATATAAACTAGATAAGTGGACAGTAAAGTGAGCAAAAAAATTGACTGGGCAGTGATAGGACAGCTGAGCCTAAAGTAGTACTGTTAATGAAATGAAACCCAGCTGGCAACCAGTTCCTCAGTCATCAGTACCAGGACCAGCTGTTCATCACTTTTATTAACAATTTCACTGATGAGAGGGACTACACTCTCAGCAAGTTTGAGAGTAGTACCACTTTGGTATATCCTGAAAGGGAAAGCTGTTATTCAGAGTAGCTCAGCAGTGCAAGAAATTAACTGATGGGAGCCCTGTCGCTGGCTGTGGAGCAGCTCTGCTGCAAAAGCCCTGGGGTCCTAGTGGGTGGCAAAGGAGGATGTGTTATCTGGGGACCTTGCAGTTGACTGTGATCTGGGCTGTTCTCATTGAGGTGCAGGCAGTCTGTCTGGGAAAATGGTTGTTCACCTCTCATCAGTAGTTACGATACCACATCTGGACAGAGCATGTAATTTTGGATTCCTAAGTGCCAGAGAGATGTGGATGTGTAGAAATGCAGCAGAATACTGCTAAGGTGAGAGACACTAGAAGGTGTGACAGGTGGGATAAAACTGAGAAGCGAGTTTGTCCAGGCCAAAGAAAAGGTGGCAGAGAGGAGATTGTACTGTGATCTGTGTCTGCCTCATGGAAAGGTAGCAAGAAGACAGATTTGGGCCATTCTCAAGAGATTATTAGTGGAAGGACAAGAGGCCACAGACAAAATACAGAGTATGGGTCTGAGCTCTAGAAGAGAAGCCCAAAGAGATAGTTGGACGTCTATGCTTAAAAGTGTCCAAACCTGGTACTGGATGTGGTTGCCAGCAATTTGCTGTAAGTGCACCTGCTTTAAGGAGGAAGTTGGATCCAGGCAACCTGTAGACATCCCTTCCAGCCTACAGGTTTATAGGGTTTCTGTAACGGTGTAAAAGCATAAGTTAGCAGCTCTCACACAGTAAAACTGACTGTTGAAAGGTCTTCTTTCATGTATATAGAAATGATTTCTGCATGCATTTATGTTGTCCTTGAGGAATATGAGAATGTTGTGGCTGAACATCTGGATGTTATAATCTCTGGAACTGCTGTAAGCTCTAACTACTGCTGTAAATTTTTTGAGATAATTTACAGTATTGCATTTTTTGTGAGACTTCCTCTTGCGGTTGTTTTTTATTCTGAAAAACAAATATTGTCTCTTTCCTAGATTGGTAAATCAGAGACTTCTGGAAGTACAGTCCCAGGTTGAAGAACTACAAAAATCTTTGCAGGATCAAGGTTCAAAAGCTGAAGATGTAAGTAGAAATGTACATCAAACTTACATTCGAGTAGTTACCATTTTTGAAACTTTCACCTTTGTGTAAAAAAAAAGTAAAAGAAATATACAAATTGAGATTTCTAGTAGTTTTGCATATTTACTTGTATGGTCTTACCAATAAATTGTGCTCCTCTAACTAGGATGTAAGACAATTGTCTAGATTAGAAAACCATCCTATGTAGGGAAGGTGTCAAATATGTTTTATTTGAATAATTGTGTCTGTTGCAATAGAAGACTATTTAAGTAGAATAGACAGTTTTGCAGGGAATTGAGGAAATGTTGATTCTCCATGAATAAAGCATCTGAAGTTGTTTTTGGTTTAGTTTTCTTAATGA
Source organism: Monarcha castaneiventris obscurior (assembly GCA_026261815.1). Classification (NCBI taxonomy): domain Eukaryota; kingdom Metazoa; phylum Chordata; class Aves; order Passeriformes; family Monarchidae; genus Monarcha; species Monarcha castaneiventris. The sequence goes on from JAMPIT010000227.1 coordinate 542,526, forward strand.
AAGTTGAGGCCTTTCCAGCCACTGGAAGGTCTATAATTGTTCATGTAAATGTATCTCAGAATGATAAAACCAAGGCAGATGAAAATTAAAAAAAAGGTCAATTAGGCCCTCAACATAATGCAGCATTTTCTGTTTCTGTATGCAGAGTTAACTTTATTTTAAATGTAAGAAAACCCATTGTAGCTGAGTCAGTGTGGAAAACAACTTTCAGTCTTCCACTCAAAAATTGTTTATTATCTCCTGTATTTCAAAAAAGAAGCTCTAGAATTTTCTTGAAAGCGGTGATTTGTTGGACTGTACATGCATAGTGTATGCTCACAATCTCAGTGTATCATGTTGCTAATTGGCAACAAATTGTAATGTGTTGCTTTCTATTTTTGTGGGTTTGTTTTAACTAATTTATATAAAATAGTGAAAGTTTTTTTACTAGCTGCTTATGTTCACTTAAGAGTGTGTTAAATTTAGTTTATATTTTTAATTTTCAGAATAAACTGTATGAATGTGAAACACCTAGTTGATTTCCAACAAGATTATTTTCCTGAGTAACTTAGAATGTGTTCTAGAATGCACGTTAAAATAGGTCAATTCTGAGATGTTCTTTGTTCTCTTGATTATTGGCCAACATCTTTTCAGGGTGAGCAAGAATATGAAAGAATTATTCTCAGATGTTGAGTATTGTAAATGATCTCTGTCTAACTATTCACATTTATTTACTGCAATTTTAGTTGTGTCTCTTTTGAGGCGCTGATTGGGGCAGTAATTTAGGGTGTGTCTGCACTCATGGCTTCTTTGTAGGTCTGACCATAGCAGTGGTGACTTACAGGCACTGATCCCATAGTCTGTTTTGCTGAGTTTGATGTGTAGGATTTAATTTACTCTTTAAGGAAGCAAAAGAGTGAGTGTAGACTCAGGGAGGTGTTGAGGATGCAAGAACCTCTGACGTGGTCTTCATGCAATCTCCCTGACAAAACAGAGCAAACCTCAGAAGTTAAACCCAGCTGCTCAAGTAGATTGAAGCTGTGCTGAGACTACCTGAGTTATCTGTAGAGTATCCATACAAAAAGAGTGATTCTTCAGAAACATACAAAAAAGCAATAGGAGAGACGTACAGTTCACCAATACATCATTTTCAGCTCATTTCCTCTGTTTTTTGCTATTTTTCTGCAACAATGCACTGAAATTAATGTTTTTACGTACTTACACTGTAATTGTGCTCAATCGAGAAAATTGACGCTCCATTTTAATTCAGTCCAGAAATATTTGATGAGTTTTTTTGTTGGGGTTTTTTTTCGGGGTTTTTTTTTTTTTTTTCTTTTAAGTTTTGTTTGGTTTTAAAGCTAACTTTTTAGATTTGCCCAAAAAGACATAGAGGTACTGTCCTAACCCAGGCAAGTGTCCTTGCAGTGATACATGCTGTGTGCCAAGGTCCACATGGGCAAGCAGTTCTGATTTTATACTGAAGTGCAGTGGACGGGAGGTGTGTGTCATTGGGCCTGTAATGGGCACTGACACATTCTGTTGGGATTATTGATTAGTCCATCCTTGCTAGCCAGGCAAAAGGCTCCTTACCCCCGTCTTTCAGACTACAGAATCAACTCAGATTCAACTCAGATATGTCCTGTGTGCTCAGAATAGGTTTGATTTATTGTTTTCCAGAATGCAGTAGTCACACAGTTTCCTGAACAGCTTTGACTACATCATTTGCATGTCTTACCACTGTCATTTATTGTCCTCGTTCTCCTGTTCTCTGCCCTAATCCTTTCCTATATAAGCACCCTGCCTTTAGTTACTTCTGCCCCACTTGTTAAATCCATCCCACGTCTAATGTTTTTCATAATGTAACATGCAGTCTTGGCCTTACATGCTGTTACTGATACAACACCTCCCTGAAAGGTCCCCAGCACTCTGTTACCTCTTCAGTTACCCATGAAGTTCAGCCACTTTGTTCGTTTGATAAGACACTAGAACAGGTTGCCCAGGGAAGTTGTGGATGCCCATCCATGGAATGTTCAGGGCCGGGTTGGACAGGGCTCTGAGCAACCTGACCTAACTTAAGATGTCCCTGCTTGTTGCAGGACTGTGTGAGCTTTAAAGGTCCCTTGCAACCTAAACCATTCTATCATTACTGTCAGTATCCTTGAAATCTGACCATCCATCATGGTGCTGTTTTGTAACTTTCATCACCTTACAGCATTGCCAATCTCATCCAGCAGTCTTCTGAAATGATGATCCTTAGTTTCCCACACCCTGCTAAGTTAGCTTAACCTCAGGCCAGAGCCTAGCCATTCTGCCCATAACCTTAATATGTAAAACACAACCAAATTTTGCCCTAAAGAAGGGGACAGACTTGTTCCTTTGGCTTGTTTAAGCATGAAAGAAACTTCAAGCAAAAGGACTTACTTCTGTTGTTTTTAGGAGACTCATCTTCCTGTGAGAGAACAATAATAATACTAATTACACTTCAGATTTGTATATGAGTCTTTAAAGCATACTGATACTGCAGAAATCCCAGAAGTAATGTTTGCCCATTTTTAGAGTGAGGTGTTTGAATTTATCTGACAAGTATGTACAGGATCTTTGGGTGCCTGAAATGGCACATCGAGCGTTTTAGTCTTTTTCCTAATCACGTCTCTTGGGTAAATTAATGTGGGTAAACTCAGTTCTGTTCTTTAAATTGTTTGTGCTGCTTATCACAATTAGTTTCTTGCTTGTGAGAACATGATCTGTCTAGATGAGAGAGGGGTTACTCCCTCAACAGTGCAGGTACTAGGTAAATAATATACCAGTGGAATCAGTGATGAGTAGTAGTTGTGTCTGTTTCAAGACAAACCCAAGTGCTGTACATGGATTGCAAAAGAAAAGCTGAGTTCAGTTTTGATTTTCTTACCTTAGGGAAATGGGCACTGGTTCCAACTTTTTTTCTTTCTTTTCCCAGCCAGCTGGTAGTCCCCTAAAAGATCAGATATAAGCGATGGGGAGAGTTCAAATGATTTGTGACTGATAAAGATGCATACAAATATTTTTTGTTACAGAAAAGGTGGTGTTGCTGCAGTTGTTCAGGGGACTAGAAAAGAAAAAAGCCCAACAGTCAAAACCTGCAGATCCTTAGCTGCTGCAAATTTCTGACTGTGAAGTCAACAGAGCCATGTTGACTTGTTTTTATCCCACCTTCCTTGTAGTGCGATAAGAAAATCTCTTTTAAAATAATGAAAAAACATGCCCCAGGAATGTGATCAAAGACAGTATTTTGAAGTGTAACCAAACTGAAATGCTTTTTGAGTGCAAAAGTAATTTTTTCTGTTAGCAAGGTGTCTCAACCTTTGTTGAAAGAACAATGGAGAAAAAAACAATGAAGTAATTTTGTTCATGATTTTGTCTTACATTTTGATGGTGTTTTGGACCATCAGTCACATGCTAAACCTCCCGTGTGATTAATACTGGATAAATACAAACCAAAAAGGCAGTTGCAGATTTAAATATTCTACATTTGCTTTGTATTCAATCCGTGTGGCAATAACAATTCAGAATCACACCACAAAAACACCGGCATCTATTAATTCTGATTGTAGCCCAGCAGACTGGCTATTTTCCTCCATTTTGTTAGTTGTATGATTTTTATCTTAAAATTACTTTTCCAAAATAGCAGTTGCTCTCCTTTGGAATTCTGGTTTAAACACAATGATTTGTAAATGTGCTTCTTTATTATTTTTATATTTTTGGGTTTAGTGACATGTTTTAGAAAATGTTACAGGATGAAATTGCTCATGAGATCAGAGGAAAAAAATTGCACATGCGTGAAAAATACATAGCTTTAACTTTTTCTGTTCATGACTTTCTAAATAGTTTCTTCTGTTGGCTGCTGTTTTGCTTTATACTAATGTCATCTCTGTTTCTTGGCATGGGCTTCTGCTCAAGGCTATTGTGAGTATGGCTTTCTATTTACTTAACACTACTTTCAGTTCATAGACATTTATTGAGTTGGGTTTTTTTTTCTTTTTGGAAGATACTCACTGTGAATAAAGTGAGTTTAAAATTTTAAAATTACTTCAAAGTTTTTATTCAAAGAGCTGATCTAAATGTGATTTAACCAGAAAGTGGAACACTGTAAGTTGTACGGTGATTTTTATATGTCTGTAATCAATAAAGATAAGAAACACAAAAAAGGTGACATTTTTGCTACACTCCAGTTAGAAATACTCTACTCCTTCTAGTTTCTGTGGGGATGGGAATTTACTTCAACTAATTTGCTACATGTCTTCATGCAAGTTGCAATTCAATATTGGTAGGACAGCTCTTCTTGCAAATTTTGCTGCACTTTCCAATACAAAGTACTGAACAAATTAAGACAACTGCCATAGATTCTGTCATTTATGGATCTTGCTTTTATTGATCTAGTTCCTGGGAAAAAATTTGTAAAGTTCCAAAGGGTTCTAATTTTACTAAAGCCACACACCTGTGAAGAAAGGTTGCTACCACAGAGGCTTGACAGTTGTGATCTAAAACTGAAGTAAAAAAGTTGGATTTTGGTTAGAATGATAAAATTGCATGTTTTAAAATAATTTTTTTAATATGTTAAAGTTTCACAAGATATTAAAATAAAACATTTAACTTTCTATTTTAGTCAGTTCTTCTGAAAAAGAAACTTGAAGAACATCTGTAAGTATTTGTGTTTGCCTATTTTGTTTGCAGTTTGAAATTATGGGTTTTCTATATGGCGAGGAAGGCAGGCAGTCATTAATCATGGATCTGGAAAATATGCAACTAAGAGACATTAGATAACACAGGAATATTTGGGAATCTGCTCTTCAGATTCTATATTTTTTCCTGTAGAAAACCATTTTGAAAGTAAGAGCGATGAGGGAACCATCATTTTGTGTTGGGTAGAAAGCTTTGCTTAACATTGTGCAAATCTTTGATCAAGAGGACTAAGTAGTTTTTTTCTGAGGGAAGCATGTTAATATAAACAAAATTAATTTGTTTACTCTTTAATATACATTATGGCATAGAAGGTAATACTTTAGGAAGTGCTGTCATTTTATTGTGCTATTTTTGCACATCTTTTATTTCCCTAAAAGAGTATTTGCTTTTTGACTGGCTTGCAAAAAGAAGTTTCTGTTACCTTTGGGTTTAGCCATTCTTTCTCAATGTAGTATCAGTTATGGTTATTCATTTTAGGTCCTCATTGTGCAATTAACTCTAAGTTCTAAATTAAGTACAGTTACTGACAATGAAGCTGCTTGCTGTTGCAGGTCTCCATACAGAATGATGTTTTTCATCCTATCTAACAAATATTTCTGCAGTGATATTGTCACTTGTCCTTATGCCCCACAGAAAAAAATCAGTCATGCCCTTAGAAATAATGTCTCTCTGAGGATTTTCTGTACTGCTTAGTGCTCGTTTCAAGCACAGTAAATTGGGGAAACAATAAGTGCTTTTGTGGTTTGTAACAGTGAGAAGCTCCATGAAGCTAACAATGAGCTACAGAAGAAACGAGCTATTATTGAAGATTTGGAACCAAGATGCAACAACAGTTGTGAGTTACCTGTGCAGTCCATTTATTTTCTTTGTAAATTATTTCATGTGCAACATCTTTAATTATAATACCTAAAGGAGGTGTCAGGTAAGCAAAATGTACATTTTTAATGGAAGTTACATATATGTTGTTAATTTCTCTGGAAACTATGGTGACCAAAAAGATGCTCTTAGCACTTGAAATGCATGGGATCACATTTTAGAAATCACTGTAGTAAGAAATCATGGAACCATAGAATGCTAAGAGATTAGAATGAACCTTAAAGATCATCTAGTCCCAAACCCCAGTGACACTGGCCATAGAAATACCAGCTCACTGCCATACCTGCTGTTGAACCTCAGCTGTCCAGAACTGTCATGTCTCGTAAGACCCTAATTTAAAAGATCCTTGCTGCTGTCACTGGCTCATCTTTACTTCCAATGTATATTCCTTCAATACGTTTTCAAAAATGTGTTGTCATTTGAGCAAACTTTCAGTTACTGGGCAAAGAGAATATAAGATATGTATCATATTGCTCAGAGGGCATGCAGAACCCAGCATCTAGTTGGTTTTTAGCACATTATTGCTACATTTTTTCCAGAGAAGTAATGAGGGAGGTAGTCTGGTTTTTATAGAAGACTAGTTATTATAGAACAAGGCAAAAGATTGTAACCAATGGCAGCTTTTCTGGTTTGTGGTAAAATTATTTTATTCCTAGTGAGATGGAGGAAAAAATAGAAAAAATATAATTTTGTTTTCTGAGATCTGAGAAGTTGTATCGAAGATGTAGAAGTAATAGTGGCTTGACACATTCTTACACTAACACAGGAAAAATCTGAGCAATTAAATTGTCCTACTGATCATGATTGCTGCTTAAGAAAATGTGAGAGGAAAATTAAATTTAGTATATTCATGTTACAGTTTAAGCAGGAGTTGTGCCTGTTAGGAATTATTCCTCTTACATAAAATAAGAAAAATCCTATTTGTCTGTATTACATGCCAAGATATTATAGTAGCTGTAAGTCTTTAGTAAACTGATTTTCTAAATGTCTTCAGTAACATGATTGCTTTATGATTCGATTTTTCTTTATTTGTCATAATTTTAAAAAGCAAAATTATGTCCCCAAAAATCCATTTTATGAGATTTTACAGGAGTACATATTTTTAATGTGTCTGAGTTGTACAGTAATTAAATCTGTGATATCTGCTACATCACGTTTCTTATGTCAGCTTTTCTTAACTGAAATCTATTTTAGCTGTATCTTAAATGTCTCTTGTAAAACATGAAAATATGCATAATATAATAATGCTATTTTCCAATGTGTGAATCTCCTGACAAAAAGCACTTAAAATTGAGGAATTACAAGAAGCTTTACGGAAAAAGGAGGAGGAAATGAAGCAAATGGAAGAACGATACAAAAAGTATTTGGAAAAGGCCAAAAGTGTAAGTAGATGTGTTCCATGTTAATGATCCCTGTCTGACATAGACTGTATTACATGTCCACTCTGTGGGAATAAAAATGAAGGAGGTATCTGTATAAACAGTAATAAGTAAAAGAGAAGGAAGGCCTATAGATTATCGCCTTATTATTTCAAAATTTAATATGGATTAATTCTGCAGAAGATTACCCCATTTTTGAGATTCTTTTATTGATGCTTTTTCTCAGTAAAGTGATCTTTTTGACTGGATCACCTTCAATAGCTGCTACATTTCTCTGATGATGTTCAGCATTCTCTTTGCCTTTATTGCTTAATATATGCTTCTGCTGAGAAAGTGACTAATATTTAAGTACTGAGGATATGGTTATACTACTAGCTTTAAAATGGTAATATTGTGGTCTTAATAATAGTTCCATTTCTTCTCTTACTATACTTGGCTATTTTGAGTTTCTTAAAAGCATATCAGTGTCTTTGGATACATATCATTACATTGGAATCTGTAAGTAGGTTCCTAATTTGGCAAAACTTTATCCTTTCTTCCTTTACTTCTTTGGAGTTTCCTGAATGACTTCTTGTGAAAGGTCTTCAGGAAGTCTAAACAAGTTTCTCCTCTGTCCCTTGCCCCCCCCCCCCCCCCCCCCCCCCCCAATTTCTGTTGGTTGTTGTGTCTTAGAGTATATTCCACTGAAAGACTGCTTTTCCCTTTTCAGTGAGATTTATTTATTTTCATGTACTGTGTTACTATAGGGTATTTTATATGACAGTAGCATTAGTTAGGTTAGATTTTTGTGATCTTTTTATCAATTTTCATTTTGAGTTTTATTTATTTGATTTGGGGTTGTTTTGGTTTTTTCTCGTTATTGGTGGGTTTTGGTGCAGGGTTTTTTGTGAAGACCAGTAGAATCATTATAGTCTTCTGCTATGGAAGGTGTATCCAGGTCTAATGAGTACTTTCCTAGAAAAATAACATGCTTTTATAGAAGAGAATAGAATCATACAATCATTTAAGTTGGAAAAGAACTCTAAGATCATTGAGTCCAGCTTTTGAACTGATCACGACTCTGTTAACTAGACCATGGCACTAACTGCCACATCCAGTTCCCTGAACACCTCCAGGGATGGTGACTACACCACCTCCCTAAGCAAGCCATTCCTATGCTTGACAATCCAACCTAAACCTTGCCTGGCACAGCTTGAGGCTATTTTGTCTCATCCTGCCTGGGAGAAGAGGCCGCAACCCCCATCTGGCTACAACTTCCTTTCAAGTAGAGAGTGTATAAGGGCTCCCAGAGCCATCTTGTCTCCAGGCTAAACACCCTCAGCTCCCTCAGCCACTCCTCATAGGATTTATGTGTTTACCATACAGTAAAAATATCTCACTAAAATTTAAAGCATTGTTTTATTTCAGCATCTGGACACAACTGTGAAATAGGTAGAAAGACAAAAGATGAGAAGTCTTATTTCTGTATAGCCAGAAGTTGTTAAAAAGTTTCAAGCCATTTTCTATTAAAGGCCTAATGATTCAGGCATTTTGCTGGATTTGTTCTTGGTTTAGCTTTGTTTGCTGGCACTCTTGGATGACACATACGAATGTACCTTCATCTTTTTAGTAGCATAGTGGTTATGCATGTGCCATAGAGTGCTTCTTGGCTTAACAGAGCTACCTAGAAATTACAGCACCTGGCACCCCAGGTAGGTGAATCATGGCAAATATCCATAAGGACAGAAGCAGTCCTTCTTCAAGCAGGAGAAGTTGACAGGCAGGAAAACCATAACTATAAAGAGGGAAACCTTAAAGAAGATGTTTCTATCACCGTGGCCGTAAGGTAATGTAGCCTGGGTTAGGAGCTGCAAATATGAGTCTGGGTTACTGAACCTTTTAGGTATCACTTTTTCTTGTCAATAGTTTTGCTTCACAGTCATGTAAAAGAGGGCCCTGTTCAGATGCTCTAATATGTCATGCTTGATCAGAGAGGTAGACATACTTTAAGTAACTTTTTTTTTTTATTTCTTAACCTAACTTAAAGTTTTAATTCCTTAACAAGATTGCTTTTGCAGGATTTAATAAAAGCAAACTGGTTTTCTCTTACAGGTCATCCGCACATTAGATCCTAAACAGAACCAGGGTGCTGCTCCTGAGATTCAGGCACTGAAAAATCAGTTACAGGAGCGGGACAGAATGTTTCATTCCCTGGAGGTAGTAATCCTTGTGTTTTGTGGTAAAAGCTCATTGTTTTTTAGTTAGAGACTAATATTTCTATTATACTTTGACTTTAAATATATGGGTTTTTATGTTTTATAGAAAGAATATGAGAAAACAAAAAGTCAAAGAGAAATGGAGGAGAAATTTATCGTTAGTGCCTGGTACAATATGGTAAGACTCTCCCAAACCTTTTAATTGAAAAGAAAAAAATGAAAGAAACTATTAATACTATTTGTTTCTGGCATATTTATAACAGCATTCATTCATTTACAGTATTTTTGTTTGAAAAGCATTTTCCAACACACAAACACAGAAATTAGTACTTTTTAGTACTTTTAAGTTATTTCTATGTAAGAGTATGTTCCTACAATAACCTTGGGGAAAATAAAAAAAGTTTGTAATTTTCAAGTTTTAAAATCAGCAATGGCTCAGATCACTATTTTGTAATCACAGCCCTTCAGTTATACAAATTTCAGTGCTCAAATTTACTTTGATTCACCATTCTCCAGTCATTCAGTTGTTTCTAATGAAGGGGCACAATTAAAGCAGTTCAGTTAACTTGCAGTTCCGCTTAAGTGCTCTGAGAAACAATCCCTTTAACTTGGGTGCAAATTTAGCCCCATACAAAGAGTGAGGGCAGCAGCAAGATCCTCACTTACATTACTGAAAGAATAAGTTTGAAAAGAAGATGTGATCTGTGCAGCCATACAGCTTTTGCTGGGCCTATGTGCCAGGAGAGTTGTCACCCACATCAGATGTGTTCAAGACTTCCCTTTGGTAGACTGGTTGCATTGGAACTTCTCTTCATATAGAAGGACTCCTTGACATCTGTAATTTTTACTCTGCTCCATCACAGAATTCAAATTCCTTCTCTCTGTATTCCTTTGGAAGAGTTTCCTTCTTGCTGTTCTACATCCTTCATGTGTTCATGAATAGCAAGTCTAAACTGAAGCAGAGTGTTTGAATTGTTTACATATTAAAGGTATTTTCAAGTGTCCTTGGCCAATTTTATAACATTAGTCCCACTAAAAAGTAGAAGACAAGCCTGAGGTAAGATCCACAGTTCAGTGACCTATCATGAACACCAAGATGGTCACTGGTAGCTTTGTCTGTATCATTCTGTAATTAGCCTCTGCTTTTATACACAACTGCACAACCCACCACAGCTTTCTTAATTTCCTCCTTGCATTTTTGCCTAATGAGAGCATACTGTCTCCAAGATGTGCTTCTGACTTATGAGCTGGTGTTTCCACAGAGGATGACAATAACTAAACTTCTTCCAGAAGAAAAGTACTTTTCTAGCTCAGCATGCTGAAAGGAGACGGGAATTGGGGGGAGCACTTTTGAAAAGAATTATCTAATTGTCATGAAAAGCATATTTTGAGTTCTTAGGTGGTTACTCTAAACCTGGAGAATGACTGCCGGGACAGGGGAGAGTTCCATACAAAGTATTAGGAAGAGTATCTTACCTTTGCCCTTGAAAATATGATGCTTTGTGTATGGAATTCAAACTAGTTCAGTCAGTGTGAAGACGGAAATAACGAACAAAATGTAAATGAATAAAATTGTTCAGTGTTCTGTATTGGTATTCACTGAGAATTTCTCTTTGTAGGGGATGACTCTGCATAAAAAAGCAGCAGAAGACAGACTGGCTAGTACAGGCTCAGGACAGTCCTTCCTGGCTAGACAAAGGCAAGCCACGAGCACAAGGAGATCTTACCCTGGTCATGTCCAGCCAGCAACAGCAAGGTAGAGAAGCCTTGCCCTTAGAAAGAAAACTGCCCTGTGATCCAGGCCACTTCTATTGCAAGTGACAACATTCAAGGAAAATAAACCAGCATCCTTTCTCTTTCTCCCTTGTTACTGCTATTATTTTACAGTTCAGGAAAGGGTTTTATTATGCTTTCTCATTGTTCTGTAATGCCCTTTGCTTACATTTTTTGGAGTTCATTTCTCTCTGCATTTTCTGAATGTGCCAAAATTTTGAAAACACCTAGAGGAGTGCTGTATAATAACAGTCTTATTTGTATGAAGCCTGGTCTCTTATGAAAAACCTCATGTGGACCATATGACAATGTAGATTTCTTACCACAGTTGGTACTTTTGTGCCTGTAAGTGTTGTTATGCTTTATAAGACTGTTTTTGTTCAAAGGGAATTAGCTTTTTATTTCATCTCCTAACCTGTTGCTTCAGAAAAACGCTGAAATCTCATTACAGAAATGCAAAGCTAGATTATAGTGTTATTGTAAAATATATTTCATACTTAAAAAACTCACCAATGCAAAAAAGAAACATTGGGATTTTTTTTTTAATCTCCTAAGTGAAAAGTTTGCTCTTATTCTTGGCATTTAGGGAAGGAGGATGATTTTTTTCCAGGTTTTTCTTTATCAACTGGTGTTACCTCTGTTGCTGGTAGAGATGAATATTTTCAAATGGTTTATTCCACTCTTCTTTGTCAAGTGTATGCTTAAATACATATTCTAAAAAGGTGGAGACGTATTTAGAATGTGCTAATATGCTACTCTATCATCCATTTAAAAAGGACATTTGTTTTAAATTTTTATAATTATGGATGACCAATACATAATGGATCAAGGCCCCAGTTAATATTGTCAATGTATTCCATTTGTCATCCCCTACCAAAAGACTTGCTTTTAATATATTGATTCAGGGTATAATTGTATCAGTTGCCTTACTAATGGTACCAGTGCCTTCAGGTGAGTTTATTGCTGACTTTGTTGGAAACTGGCTGTGATTTTTTTGTACTGCCTTTTTAGTATGTAGCTGATTAATTGTTGTAACACCTTCATGTTGATCAGTGGATGGAGGCTCCTCCTATTTAGGTTCTATTCCTACAAAGTTGTGCTTTTTCCCTGACCAGTTCTATGCGTTCCCTATCATTTTTGTCAAAGAATTGATGAACATAGAGAACCTGAATATTGGCTGGAAGTTTCATATACATACATCATGTTGTGATTCAGTTTTAAACGGTTTTTATTTAGGGACTGTTTGGACCCTAATGCACATGAAGTCGGTTTATAAATTTATTCTTTCACCTGATTTTAATGCCCTCCTAAGTGGAGACTTTGTTGCATAAATCCCTTTACAGAAAAGACGTACTAGCATTTATCAATCATACTGGCATTTATCAGTCTGAATGTGTATTTTAATTCAAAACTTGGGTGGAATGAACAAAGGGTAATTAAAAAAAGCACACCTAGATTAAAGGGTAATAAACAGGTGAACGACATTTTTAGTTACTATTGTTTTATTCTTGAGTACATCATCTGTTTTAATCTGGGCTGAGAAATGCATTCAGTGTCTGAAAAATATTTTCAGTTGCAGTTACCCCTGCCTCCCAGGAAACAGATGCTGAATTCTACATATAGTCTTGTCTTGTATTCCTCACATTTGGAAAAAAATGGTTTTCTAAAAATTTTCTGTACTTATGCAGTGTATGACTGGTATGGACTATGCTTGCAAAAATTAGATGGGACATTGCAAGTTTCTTGTGTGCAGAAAGGTAACGATGCAAAGGGAGTTGTGGATAACTTCTGTATCTCAGTGAGATGATATCCTCAATCTTCTGTCTCTTACTGAGATACAAAATGCTATCTGTAATTATCTAGATGATTACTGTTTGTGTGGGATATCTTTTACTGATCTTGTGCAATCTATTTTAGTAACTTGAAGAACTCTTTACCACATGCTGTATGTGAACAGGAGCAAGACCACTCCTCTGAGGGAATTTGATGTTCCTGTTTGAGGTTACAGCATTTTAAATCACCTGGAGCAAGAACCTAAGAATACCTAAAGCTCCATTTTTATTTTAATTTTTTTTTAATCTAGCTGACTTTTTCTGTTACTAAACTGCCAAGGGCTCTTTGTGAAAGAAAGGGATGGAACCTTAATGGGAAGTTTTGTCTCTTAATTTTGTCTAGTAATTTAATTAATTATTGCTGTTAATTAGGCGCAGGTCTGAAAGAACTTGAACACAATCAGCACACTAGAATAAAAGTAATTGCTTTTAATATGTTAGTATTTGGTTTACTGTTTTGCCTCCAAAGTTTTGATGACAGGCTAATGCCCCTGAGAGTTAGGAGATGCTGGTTAAGACACCTTGTCATATGCTTTTACTTTCCAGTCTCTCATGGCTTCTTTGGCTTCTTGGTGGTTGTTGGCTTTTCACTTCTGCTTTGTGATTCTGTCTTTCCTTTTTCCTTTAAAACACTGAAGTGTTTTCCATAGTTCCCTTCAGAGATAGATAGCATCATTATATAGTATGAAAGAGCAACACAAGACTCATATTGAATCTGACCTTTACTGTTGCTCGTAGTAGTTGTTAGGCAAGTGAACAATCATTTTGTCTTTGAGAATTTACAAACTTGCAGAAATTCTGGTATTTCCCATAATTCGTGTTGAATATAAAAACCTAGAAATGTACTGCACTCATACAGAAATATACTTGGTTGCTGTCCAGTTCCAGTAAGTAATTTATTCTGTCTTCCATTAGTGATTAAGAGGAGTTCAATTCTTCATTCTTCAGTGCTTTACTTCTTTAATATGCTGCATACATCCATTGTTAATCTTTCTGTGTGGATGAATGCAAGTGGTGAACATCATAAAACCTTCTTTTTCACAAAAACAGCTTCTTTATTCAAAGGGTTCAGCTTCATTATTTCCCTTGCTTTTGTAAGCAGTGTGTATTACAAAAATGAAAGAGTTCAGAGTGACTCCAGGGAATAAACACATATGTAGGGGAGCTACCAGTGAATGTTCTCTATTTGTCTTACCTTGAGTAGTAAAAGAATATAAGCAAAAACCCCAACCTGTGAAACAGAATTCTCTCAGTATATTAGATAGTTCTGAGAAGTTTTTAGGAATACTTTTTTCGCTGAGGCAATAAAGACATCAAAGTTGTAGTGGTAATTACTAAGCCAGTGCTATATCCTGTCCTGATACACTAGAGAAAAAAACCCCTGCAACTGAGCTTAAAGAAAAAAGGTTCTTCAGGGCAGAGATAAAACATCTGAGGAGTTCATGAGAATACTTTTCTGGGCACTGTGCTGAGGATCTGCCCAGAATAATCTTTCTGATGGATTTTAATTAATGCCAATAAAAGATAACAGATAGATGGATAATTATTTTCGTTGTTCATAGCTGAAGCTTAGTTTCTGACCTGAAAGGATGTATGTGTAGTCCAGTTCATGTACTTCTGTGGAGAGTTAAGTTTTTAGCATATCTGATCATTACAGGAAAAAAAATATAAAAGTTCCGTGTTTTCTTGATAGCAACACAACCACTTGGATCATAACATGTATTTTCTAAGTGCTGTGAAAACTGAAGTAATCTGATTTAAAGGTTATGTGTTCCACCCACAGTGTGAAGGTAAATACATATCTGGAATATACACCTTTATGTATTGCAAAATGAAATAAATACATAATGGCTATAAGATGCCTTTCATTCTGTTTGGAAATAATCAAATGGCAATCTTTTCCTGTTCAAGTGTCAGTCATGTTAGCAGTAATGCTTCTGCAAGTTTTCTGTGGCTCTCTGTTCTGTAAGGAGCACTGGCATTTTATATGTGTATGAAAGAATTAAGAGTCAATATTCCTATTACTGCTTTATTATGATCTCAAATTGTAAGTGGTGTGTGTAAGCTGTCAAGAAAAATTAAAAGTTTTTGGCAGTTTTAAAGTCCTTGGTATTTTGACCTGCTAGTAGCTTTTGGTTTTCCTTTCTTGTCTAGCATATGAGACTATACACTTAACAGCTTCCTGAATGATTTTTAGTGGGTTTAATTGTCCTGATGTGTTGACATTTTCTGTAGATTTGGTAGTTGGAAGGTATTTTAATGTCACCACTTGATTTTCTTCTTGTTAGTGATTTGGAGGAAGACTATCTTGAATGTGGCTAACTTTTCTTTTTCTTATGAAGTAAAACAGTATTTCAGTTTTACTTATTGTATAGAGATTTTTTTTATTCTTGCCCAACATATTGACTTTTTGCAAGGATTGATGAGGGAGGTATTTTTGCACTCAGTCAGCTATGCAATACTGACTTCTTATGGGTTTTTGCACGTGCGTTTTAGGTAGAATGTGGACTCTGTGGTGCAGTAAGCTTGTACAGTTAAACTTCCATATCTCCTAACCAATTTTAGCAAATTTTGCAGGCATTTTCCTCATCTGGCATTGCATAAATAAATAGCTAAAAGGGTTTATCAGGATATATTCCAAGTGGTGAAGTTTTTTGGAGCAAATGTCAGATTGTACGTAGGATCCTAGCCATGCCTCCAGCTTGTCACTCTTAAGGAATCAAGAATATATCCTGGCATGGCTGATTGGATTGCTTTACTCCTGTGATCATTCTTCCCTCTGGAATTCCAGAAAAGTAGCAGAAGTTTGTCAGTGATCCTGCAGGCTATAACTAAAAATAAGGTTTGATTCCTTTGGTTTTAAAATGGAGGAGACTGATGCAAGCAACTAGTCAATACAAAAATCAGGAGAGCAGTATATCTTTCACCATTTTGCATTTTGGTGTTCATTTTAAAATGAATTAAGAAGAACCTGAGTGTATTGGGCTGGGTTTTTATCTTTTTAATTAAATTTTAATTTTAGTGGAGTAAGAATTAGAGGTTTTACCTGTGTATAAGGCAGAAGCTGTCATTACCAGCCACCGCAACCTCAGACTTCTTGCATCTGGTACAGTGAAACCCTGGAAATTTTGACTCTGTTGCCAGCTCCACTGTACCATTTGGAGGTGCTGAGGACTTAGCTAGCTTCATCCTCTTTTTTTCTTTGAGTTTGTTTTTGTGGGTTCATTAAAATATTGGGATGTAAAGTTCATTTTTAAAATGCATAATCTCATTGAATTAGGCAATGAATGAATGAATGTCATTTGGGGGGCTCTAGGAAACTTGACAAATCATACTGTCCCATTGAAATAGCACCTGGCAGTATAGCCAAGACAGCTTCCCAGACAAATTGTCCTGGTGTCACATTGTAGTCAGTGGATCAGTAGGAACTTGTGCTGACTGCTGTAATCGAAGTCCTCATCTGCTAGGGGATGGTGTTGCTGTCAGCTTCACTGTGGTCCAGATTCTGCCTTCACCTTTGGGCCTTGCCGAGGTAGCGCAGGACTGTCCCGAGGTGTATTTCTGCATGGGTGGAAAATTCTGTATTCTGGCTCTGGTGGCAAATCAGGAGTTTGTTTTGCTGCTGTTTGCTGTGCATGTAAAGTTGTTTGGAAAGTTGCGTATCCTTCAGCCCCCTTTGCGTGTGGTGTCACTTCCAGACTGAGAGCAGATGCCATTTGTCAGATAAACATTTCTTGCTGCTGTCTTGCTGCTATCGGTCTCAAAGACTGATCCATACAACATGAAAAATACTGCTAGTAGAGGGAAATACAGGTCAGTTGGGCAGCCTTTCTTTCCTGGTGCTGACTTTATTCACTGCTTTGCATTAGAGAGGTCGTTTGCCATCAGATGAGGTTAGAATATCACATTTCAGAAAGAGGAATGTGGTTGCTTTAATCGTTACACAAGCAGACATTTGTCAGTACTTTGAGGAACTGTTAACTACTGTAGCATGGCACAAACCTGAAACACTGCAAAAGCAAGTATTTCCACACGTATAGAGTAGTTTGTTCTGGAAATGGTATTTGAATCCCTAATGATTATACCTAACTTGAAGAGAAAAGAGAGCTAACATAAAGTGTTAGCCTGATCATAAAAGTGGATGGAATTTTAAGAGAAAATCCCCAGTGGTGTAGTATTTATGGGGTTATGAAATAGTTGTAATGAGACCATCAGACTTTTGATTTGGATTTGAATGTAACATCAGTTATATAATTTAAAATATTGTAAAGCAGAGATTATTGTTCACAGCCACAAAAGGTTAGTGAGCTGGAGAGTAAACTTATTTCCTGGAGGCATCAGTGGTTTCAAGAGAGATTTTAAAGCTTTTGTTTAGCAGTATCAGTAAAGTCTTGGAATAATTATAAGCATTACATTATAAGGCCACAATTTTAAAGTTTATAGTCTGCTTTGCATTCTCTTTGTCACTCCTCCCTAGACACATTGTCTGCTGCATAAACTGTCTCTTTCTACAGATGCTGCAGATGCAGGTTATGCTGAATGAATTTACCCTCACATCTTGCATCTCTGTTGTCTTCTATGTGTTGCTGCCTCAACAGGTGGTTTTAAAATAGAGAAACTGACAGACAACTAGAACATGATAAGAATTTCTAGTCAGGAAAGGGCACTACCAAATGAATTTTTACATCCTTGAAAGATAATACAGTGTCCTGAGTTTACAAGACCTCTCAAAAGTACTGTTGACTCAAAGAGAAGCCTACAATGTCACTTCTGTGTATGTGCAACATACACTTGAAGTGCTACTAAATATTAAGTTTGAACTAAATAATAGCCAGGTGAGACTAAAGGAGTAGATTATATTCATTTATGCACAATAGAATAGGTACATGCTTATGTAGCTTGAACTTTTTAATTTTTTATAGAATAACTACAATGATCCTCATATTAATCCTGAACTGTGTAACTTTATGCACCAAGCAGTGCCAAGCAAGCTTAAAAGACAATGATTGCTCAAAATACACACCCTCAAGGTCTTTGAATGTGTTGAATGTGCTAAATTTTTTATTCCATTTGATATGTCTCTCTGTTTCTGTTTGTTTTTCAACTGTGGTTAGTATTCTGGGTGGATGAATGAGAAGGAAAAAAAAGAGGGATACATAAGCTACAAGACTTGTAGCATAAATACTCTTTTTTATCTATTTAACCTGGATTGTCCCAAGAAGCATTCTTAGAATCATTTTTGACCAGTGCAATACAAGGGAAAAGGAAGTGGGCAAACAAGCTCTAAATTCAGTCTGGTGAAGCCAATTTGCTCTTTGCAATATGAAAACAAAAATGCACATTTAGTGCTGTGCCAGTGCTGTGTAGGGACATCTGTGTTACCTGGGGGAAGTGTAAGCACCATAGCTGTGTCAGTAAAACATTCCATTCCAGTTACACTGGCCAGGAAAGAGGGTGCATCAGTGAGGATGGAGAGCTGTGCCAACCTCTTTGATTCTCTTCCAAACTTAGATTCCCTTCTGCAGTATTGTGGAGTGCTCTCTCGACTGCTCAGTGACTCTACTCAGCTTACTTTAACAAGAACATGTATCATTTTCTGGAAATTCAAACCTGTATTTGCATGCAGTGGATAGAACTTGCCAGTGCAGTGGGGCAGTGATGCTGAGCCTCATGCACGGGATGAGCTCTGGTGAAAATTTAAATGCCTTCAGTGGTGCTCAGAGCTCAAAGCAGTCGTTGTGACTCTGATTGTCTTTTAGTGTGTAAACACATGCAGTATTGGGTGGGCACCTTTCACTTTATCTTGCTTTGGTTCTTTAACAGTTGTACTCACGGACAGCAGGAATGCCTTAGACTTGCTCATTGCCGTGTAAACTTATTTTCCATAGCTTTATTAGTTAAGAATGGTGCCCTGAAGAATTTTACTCAGAAGTGTGTAAAGTTTAATTACAGCTAAATTTAGATATTGACCAAAGCTATTTTGTTGATTTTTCCAATTATTGGCCTGTAACCTTTCTGTTAATTTGAAGAGTTGCTTGGCAAAGGTATTTTCCCCGTGAATTTGCACAGCTCTTAAGTAGAGGTGGCCTTACTAAACTGCTTTGAAAAAGACCTGTTCTGTTCTCTTTTGTTTTTTTTTTTTCAACAGTAATATGTTATCTGCTTTTTAACTTTCTTCTTTATTCTTTTATTTGCAGTGATGTGGTTGCATGACCTGCAGCATTATTATAACAGGGACTGTTCAGTGCATGACTTGCTTTTCTGTCCAGACTGCATAACCAAAACTTAACCAGTTCTACACTTAAGACTCATGGCCATCTGATTTCAAAGGGGGATCTACTTGCAGAGAAGCTTACCATCCTGGGAAGTGGCTTTCCCATTTCCCACTTCCACTTACTCTTTCTCTTCACAAAAAGTCTCCTATGAGGCTAGAAGAGAGGAAATCCAGTATTCACAGCTCAACAGGAGGCGTTCTGCAAACTGACAGAGCACTGTCAGCTCTCCATCTTACTTCCGCCTGTCCACTTTATTTAATTCTGATTAACAGTATTAACACACAGACTTCCTGCAACATTTTCATATACCGAACTATAAAAATCTAGTCTTAATGAGTTCCTAAAAAAGGCCTTTTGGTTATTGTTAAAATTTCAAAGCACCTGCACCCTTAAAGGATCCACTTTGAATCTTTAAACAAATAAAGTAAAGCGAAGGAGGTGTTTTACCAGGAGAAATGACTAATGAATTGCTGCTTGGCGATCCCATCTTCCTTAGAAAACCAAGCAAGTTTCATCTGATAATCTCCGAGCCAGGCAAACTACCGGGTGGTATTTTGTTCACAGGCACTGCCTGCTTCCTTAATATGTATATACACAGTAGTTTGTGGCTGTTGTATTTTTCTCTCTACATTTGAGCTGTGTTGTTGGTTTCTTTCAGAAACTTTTTTTTTCAATCTGTGTACAATTGTTAAAACAATCTGAGGAAAGACCATGAACGGAGATAATTATGAAAGTCATCTACACTTTCAGTATTATGCAGACTGTCCTTGCCAGTTTATAATTTGGATTGTTTATCTTTCACCTGTACTGTTCTTTTCCTTTCTTTTTTTCTTTCTCCTGTCACAGTCTTAGCTATTTAATTTCCAATTGCACTAGCTTGGCTGTTTCTTTGTATTTTGAAGTTTAGCTATAAGATTTGCCATATGTAGACAGTGTAACTCAAAATGCTTTGTACTGCCTATATTAATTTAAAAAGCTGCTTATTTAATATTCCTAAATATCTGCACATTTGTACTACTGTATCTTTGTTTTGTATTGGACATCCAGTACTGGCAAGATTCAGAAGACGAGGGAGTGCTGTAGTGTTGTAAGTTAAGAGGTTTATTGTATACGAGTTAGTACGTAACAAACAGGGAAAGGGGCTTTCCAGCCATAGGACTGCTGGAAAAACTGAGAAGTCTGAATGCCAAGTACCTTAAGCAGTTTGATTTAAATCCAGTTTTAGAGAAAGCCCATTCTTGCTCACCTGGATCTTAATCCTGTAGAAATATTGATATGAACTCTGCTGCCTCCAGGAATTTCGGTTATTTAGGCAGTAGCAGAACCTGCAGCCCTGTTTGCCATGGGGCACCCCCGCACTGAAGAAGCATTGTGTCCACTTGTCTCTGCAGTCTCCTCTGGTCACACACACAGTGCCTGCCTCGTCCCTGGCCCGTCAGGTGAGCTCTGACAGAGCCACACCTCGTGCACAGAGACACCCGCTTGTGTCCAGTCCTCAGGGATCCTGATCCCACAACGTCCGTGGCCTTGTGCAGAATGACATGGAGATAGGACAGATGTGTGCCCCACCAGAGCGGGGTGGTCTGTGCTGCCTGGCAAAGGGATGAGCAGGCAGGAATGGGCTCCAAGCAGGCCAGGCAGCAGAGTGAAGGATAAAATTCAGACCCAGTGAGAGCTGTGGTGTCCTCCCTTTCAGGATACTGTTTCAGGTACTGTGGCTACCAGGTGCTCTGGCTGACAGCTGTCCGTAAAGGCTTCAGATGGGGATATGTCTTTCCTGGTCCACCAGGGCCAGGGACAGTGAAGTCTGACGTGACCTGCAGCCAGGATCTGGGGTTTGGTGATAAGGAGTCAGCTACTCCTGCAGCAGAGGCAGCAGCATTTCATCAGACTGAGTCCAGCAGAGAGCTGAACGATTTGTGTCTTTCCAGGTCCTAACCATTGAATCCCTTGTTATGTGTCAGGGCAAGCGCTACTAGTAAAACTTCTTTAGTTGGGTGTTAAAGGCATGATATGTTTTTCATTTGCAAGTGCTGCTTCGGCTGGGACCACACCCTGCCCCAAGTCAGGCTGGGTGCAGGATCCCTGAAATCAGGGCACTGTGCTGGGCAGGAGGGGATTGCTTTTTTTGTGCACCTGCCTCCACGGGTGTCCCAAAGTGATGCCGAGCAGTACTTCATTTCTCCAAGTGGTCTGTGCAGATTAGAGACTAAGTATCAGTTGTTCTTGAGCCTTGATGACATTTGTATGTAAGTGTGTTTAGCTTGACAAAAGTTGTTTGAGTTTACTAATGCAACAGAGAGGTGCCGGGTGGAGCCAGTAACTCAGCAAGGAGCTGGCTACTTTAATTAGATTACCCTGGCATCTCTGTCATGAAGTGTTTGTGAGCTCTCAACTCAGAGCTGATCTCCAGCATGTCTCTGATATACTAACTTCATTTGTGCTGCATAGAAAACTCTCTTACCTTAATAGCAGCTTGTTTGACAGTCCTGAATTAAATGTTGATCAATTATCAAAGTAATAACTGTTTGTGAAGTTGCCAGTGATATATTTTCTGTAAAAGAATGAATTCTTAGAGTGTCAAAACATTAATTTCCCATTCCAGTTCATCTACAAATTGTGTAACTACCAGATTGTTATGGTAGCAATATTAATATACATACCTGTATATAGACAAAAAAACCTCATTAATGATAATTGGAATCAAAAAGTTTAATATTTTTTCCCAGTCAAATACACTAATGCTTCCAAGGTGATAGAAGAGTGTACAGTTGTTAAACAAGTTGTAAATAAACGCTTATATAAAATGTAAATGCTTGTCTTCCCTTTATTTGGTACTTGCTTGTGAACTCTGCAAAGGAGGGTGAGTGGCAGGTGGGCAGCACCAGCGTATCCAAAAGCACAACGTCCTCACTTCTGCTGGGAGCCATCCCATGAGGGATGAGGTGTGGGGCAGGGTTTGCCTCACCAAGGGCCAAGGCCAGATGACCAAAGTAAGACAGTTTTCCCTTGCTGATGGAAGCGTCACAACAGAGGTAGCTAAAGGAAAAGACACTCACTTCTAATGTGGACACAAACATCTGTCCTTCCATCCTGCACTGATGAGCAGCTGTGGCATCCGGGGAGAAGGAGGCCTGGGAGGGTCTCAGAACGGGCAAATGCTGATCTTTGTGAAAGAGAAGGCAACAGCCAGCAAGCGATACTGAGCCCATGAGCGCTGTGGGCAGTACTGGGGTTAAGAAGGATGTGCAGAGACCCTGACACAGCCTGCCAGGACTGGTCTGGAAAAGGAATAGGAAGAGAAAGGGGAGGGTGCCCTGGTGGCAGTGCTGCCAGCCTGGTAGTGACTGGAGAGCTTGTGAGGCTGAGGGCAGGCTGGGGTAAAGTGTTTGCTGGCTGGGCAGGGCAGGAGAGCCCCAGAGGCGGTGCCAGCTTCCTCCTGCACCACAGGCAGTGGATGGTGGAGGCAGGAAGTCGCCAGAGCCTCACTTCCAGCTGCTTGTGATTCACTGTGGTCCTCTGCCCTCCTCAGTCCCAGCTGTCACTCCTCTTCATCTTTGGCATGACTAACATTTCCCATCTTTGATTGTCATTCCCTGTCCTCTCCTTTTCCTCACTCCTAACTTCTCCTAACATTTGCTGTACATCTTTTTCCCTTCCCAGCTTCCCCACCCCACACTGCTGAGACCCACACTCGTATCCCTTATTCTGGCCTCCACTCCCTACTCTCCGCTCTGCTGCCTGTCCACTCCTGCAAGGCCATGACTTAGGCTCTACGTGCTATGGGGGAATTGTGCCCTTATCCCCCTGCTTCCTGCTGCCCCTCCACAGCTGCTGGCCCAGCAGGGAGGATGCAGCACTGCAGGTTCTCTTCCAGTGGTCCCTCTCCTCCACACCCCACAGCTGCACTGTCCCCCAGCTTGCAGGAGGTGACAGCCAGTGCTGTGTTAAAAGGTGTGGTGGGAGCACACTCCAGAAGCTTCACATTTTCCCCCTACAGTTGCCCTTTTCCTCTCTTTTTGTCCACAAATAACTTCTGAGCACCTATATACTATGCACATTAAGTATAATCCTACAAATAAATCCATAGGCCTGTCTCAAAACCCTTTGTGAACCGAAGGAGAGGGCAGCACGTTTGTATCCACGTGTGTGTTTGGCAGTGGGAAGCAGCAGCATCCTTTGGAGCAAGGCTGCACAGTCTGGAGCGAGGGCACTGCCACCCTGCCTTCCAGGGAGGGACAAGCACCGCAGGGGAGTCTCCACCTGTGCTGGGCACGCTGAGTTCCTCTTCCTTAGGAGCTGGAACAGTAGAACAGCCTCAACACAGCAAGGAACCCGTGCAGCAAAGCAGGCTGGCCTGAAGTGAAGGTCACCTATGCCAGAGAAAAGAACATTAAGTGATGTAACTGGAAAACCTTCACATACGGAGTGTACCCACTCCTACCCTGGTTTAGTTCTGAGAGCCCCAGGAGGCAGTGGAGCCTCTCTGCCTCCCGGGACTTCCTGCTGGTAGCAGGGAATGGCCTTTAGTCCTTCAGACAAGTGTCTCAGAGCTGCAGCTGTGCACACATCTGGAGGTTTGGTTTCTGCTCCAAACGATGCTGTCCATAAAATGACAGAGCACAACTGTGCCAAGCAGGAAACCCAGCCTGAGCTAAGGGCAGAGAATGGAAACACTCTCCACCCGCAGTGCGAGGGACTCGATGAGGGCAGTCACAAGTGAAATAGGAGGTGGATGCATTTTCACTGCTTATCACACCAGCATGTGAGAGAGCCTATCTTTGGCTGAGACCAAACAGAAAAAGGTACCTAAAAAACAATGCAGACCTCTTGGTATGGCAGATCAGAAGTTACAGACAGATCACATCAATAATATAAAAAGCTTTCAAGAGACATAAACTCCACTGTTCCCATACTTTTCCCAACCCCTTTAACTGTTACAAAATACTGAAATGGCTGCCGGGCAGCAACGTCCCCAAAAAAGGCTCTCTGGCAGCACACACCAAAATCAAAGCTGGCACTCCCGGCGCTGACAGAGCAGGAAAGGACACGGCAGGCTCTGGAGCAGCATCAGCGATACGGAATCTGCTGCCTGCCAGCGCAATGGAGCACAGGAAACACAGACAGAGAGCACGGAGAGAGAACAGACAGCGCAACACAAACAGCACAAAAGGGCAAACACAGAGCACAGACACACACACACACACAGAGACACAGACACACACACAGAGACACAGACACACACACAGAGCACACACACACACACACACAGAGCACACACAGACACAGACACACAGACACACACACACACACAGAGCACACACATAAAACACACACACAGAGCACACACACACACAGAGCGCAGACACACACAGACACACACAGACACAGACACACAGACACACAGATAGACACACACACACACACACATGCACAGCACACACACACAGCTCACACACAGCACACACACAGCACACACCGAGACACACACACACACACAGAGCACACACACACACAGAGCACACACACACACACACACAGAGCACACACACAACAGAGCACACACAAGCACACACACAGCACACACACCAGAGCACAACAGAGCACACACCACAGGCACACACACACCAGAGAACACACACACACAGGCACACACACACACAGAGAACACACACACACAGAGCACACACACACACACACACAGAGCACACACACACACACACACAGAGCACACACACACACAGAGCACACACACACAGAGCACACAGAGCACACACACACACACACACACACAGAGCACACACACAGAGCACACACACAGAGCACACACACACACACACACACAGAGCACACACACACAGAGCACACACACACACACACACACACACACACACACACAGAGCACACACACAGAGCACACACACACACACAGAGCACACACACAGAGCACACACACACAGAGCACACACACACACACACACAGAGCACACACAGAGCACACACACACAGAGCACACACACACAGAGCAACACACACACACACACACAGAGCACACACACACACACACACAGAGCACACACACACACAGAGCACACACACACACACACACACACAGAGCACACACACACAGAGCACACACACACACACACACACAGAGCACACACACACACACACACAGGCACACACACACAGAGCACACACCACACACACACACAAGACACACAGAGCACACACAGAGCACACACACACAGGCACACACACAGCACACACACAGAGCACACACACACACACACACAGAGCACACACACACACACACACACACACACAGCACACACACACACACACAGAGCACACACACACACAGAGAGCACACACACACACACAGAGCACACACACAGAGCACACACACACACACACACACAGAGCACACACACACACACACACACAGAGCACACACACAGAGCACACACACACAGAGCACACACACAGAGCACACACAGAGCACACACAGAGCACACACAGAGCACACCACAGAGCACACACACACACACACAGAGCACACACACACACACAGAGCACACACACACACAGAGCACACACACACAGAGCACACACACACACAGAGCACACACACACACACAGAGCACACACACACACAGAGCACACACACACAGAGCACACACACACACACACAGAGCACACACACACACACAGAGCACACACACACACACAGAGCACACACACACAGAGCACACACACACACACACACACAGAGCACACACACAGAGCACACACACACACACAGAGCACACACACACACACAGAGCACACACACACACAGAGCACACACACACACACACACAGAGCACACACACACAGAGCACACACACAGAGCACACACACACACACCACACACACACACAGAGCACACACACAGCACACACACCAACAGAGCACACCACACAGAGCACACACACACACACACACACACACACCAGAGCACACACACACACAGACACACACACACACACGACACACACACAAGCACACACACAGAGCACACACACACACACAGAGCACACACACACACAGAGCACACACACACACACACAGAGCACACACACACAGGAGCACACACACACACACACAAGAGCACACACACAGAGCACACACACAGAGCACACACACACAGAGCACACACACACAGAGCACACCACACACACACAGAGCACACACACACACATAGAGCACACACACACACAGAGCACACACACACACAGAGCACACACACACACACAGACACAGAGCACACACACACAGAGCACACACACAGAGCACACACACACACACACACACACACAGAGCACACACACAGAGCACACACACACACACAGAGCACACACACACAGAGAGCACACACACACACACACACACACAGAGCACACACACACACACACACACACA